>OZ010600.1:95794890-95977390 GCA_963932145.1 Acanthosepion lycidas
TTTCAGTTTGAGCGAACTGCTGCATACTGTGTACTCTTATGTTGTTGGCACGAGAAATTCAAAGGAATCTTTTAATTTTACCTTTGGTTGGAATATCATTTAACTTATTTATTTGAAGTAAGTATATTTGATTATTTTAGTTTGAGTCCATACATTATTTATATTTAAATTGTAAAAAGTAAACTTTGGTGCTTAAATTTACTCGCATAAAAAGATTTACTTAAGTTTAAAAAGCCTTAACATTTTTAAATTAAAGTTTAATTCATTTTTGGCATTTTCCCTCTTAAAGTTTGTTCAACATTTTTTGATTAAAGTTTAAAGAATTATTTATTGATAAAATGCAATTCTTTTGGGGTAATTTGTGTTATTTTAAGAAGCAAAACAAAACAACGTTTAACAAATTTGAACAGAATTTAATTTAGTTTCTTCAAAGACGTAAAGAAAACTATTTTTATTATAAAATGAATTAAAAATGTTTGTTTTTTTTTTCATAAATTCAATGTCATTACTTAATTTGATATTTATTTTTGATATTGCTAAAAAAAACATTGTTAGTATGAGTGAAAACATAATGTCAACGAAATAAAGTTTAATTTTTTCAAGTTTTTAACCATGATAAAAAATCAGCATAAGTCAACATTTTTCTATTAAAAGTTTAAGTTTGAATAATAAATTTGAATAAAATTTTAGTAGAGAAAGGTTCATTAACATTTCTCTATTAAAACTTTATCCAACATTTCCATGAAAAGTAAAAATAAACAAAACAAACGAATTTCTTCGCGCTTTTTGTTTCCGAAGTTAAAGAATAAATGATTATTTTTACACTAATTACCAATTGGTGAACTGTAAGTATTTTTTTACTTATTAGAATTAAAGAAAAAATAACAATAATAAATTTATTACATGCAGTTAATGTCAATATTTTAATTATTTTTTTTTTTTTTTTTTTTAGAAAGGTCTCCTTTTTTACGCCTTTTGACGACAAAATTTATTTTACAAGACAAGTATAATAATACCATTTTATTTATCATATTTATTTTAATATGTTTCTGATATTGTTGTTAAAGGACAAAAAAATGCATTATTTTTACTTTACTTTTATACATATATTCCTATTTATATAGTTTAAAGCGTATTAAAATAACCAAACTAAAGGAAAGGCTACTTATGAATGTTTTTAAATTTAATATAAAGTTTTAAAGTAAACAACATTGGCCTTCAAATTGTGATACCATAATGGAAAAATACGTTAAAAAAAATCCACCATATGTATGGCCAGGTGTGCCAAGTAGTCAAATACCAACACCCTCAGCTGTTCAAAGGAATATAAAAAAAAACTCCAGTACTGTTAGAAATCAAATTGCTGATGAACTGTATGTCCAGTTGTAGCATTTTTGGATGAAAATATTTTAACTGTTCAATTATCAAAATCTATTGATGGTATTCCTCTCTTTATGTTGAAAATTTATAACAATTTGCGCTTTGAAATATTTCATTATGGAGTTAAGTGTTATATTAGCAGCCTGTCCAAAAATCATATAAATACAGTTGATACTTGGTCAAAACTGGAAGAAATTATCCGATATTTAATTTCTCTGGCTTTTGATCACAAGAATAATATCCTGAGTCAACAATTTTTAGCAATGGCTCCCAAAATGGTTGGAATAAAATACAGCTCAGATATAGTTGTGCGTGCTTTTGGGTACTATGTAAGATCACGGACATTGTATAATGAATTAAGATATGATTTTCAATTACCCTCATTAGCAACATTATGAAGGATGACGTCAAAAGTTTCAAAACTTAATGAAAAATCTTTTTTGTTATCTATATTTAATACTCTTAATACCAGTCAAAAAGGGTGCATAATTCTCCATGATGAAGTAAATATCAAAAAGATGTTGCTATATCATGGCAAACAACTATTTGGTAAATCAGTTGACAATCCATCTG
The DNA here is from genome assembly GCA_963932145.1 of Acanthosepion lycidas. NCBI lineage: Eukaryota > Metazoa > Mollusca > Cephalopoda > Sepiida > Sepiidae > Acanthosepion > Acanthosepion lycidas. The sequence continues at coordinate 95,796,844 of OZ010600.1, forward strand.
TACTTGCTCAAACAGTACTTGGTATAATGTTGATATGTCTCAATGGAGGGTCCAAATTTTCTTACAAAATTGATTCCAATTTCAAAATTAACATCCGCCTTTTTATTTGAACAAATTGAGTTAACAGTCCAACCCATCACATCTGTACCAGCTGATGTAAAGGCTATTATATGTGATGGCAACTGCGTAAATCAACCTTTTTTAAAATTATATCCTACACTTCCTGAAAAACCTTGGTTAACTGAAGATAATAAACATTTGCTTTTTGATTATGTTCATCTGTTGAAAAATATTCGCAATTTGTGGCTGACAGAAAAAAACGGGAGAACTAATCTTTGATGATGGAGTAAGTCGAGTTGTAAAATGTACACATCTTAAACAGTTATATCGTTTTGAATCTGAAAGACTAGTCAAACTTTCAGATTTAAATGAAATTTCCATTGCTCCAAAGCCAATAGAAAGACAACGGGTTTCTACTTGCCTCAGAGTGTTTTCTGAAAAAACATATAATGCACTTCTCACTCAGTTTGAAATAAGTGCAGATAAGAATGATATTGCCCTCTTCATAAACAAGGTTTTGACATGGTGGAAAATTTTAAATGTTAAATGCCTTCAAATTGATAAATTACATAATGATTCTCTACAAGCTGAAATCAAATCTCCAAATGACACCTAACTTGATTTTAACATTGAATTTGGTAAAATGGCTCTTAATATGGCTGGCAGTCAAGGTAATCGTAAAAAAAACAATTATCCCAAAACACTGCTACTGCCATATATCATACTTGCAATGGAATTGTTAGTCTATGTAGACACCTTTTAGCTGCAAGTCATAAATATGTATTACTTGGGCAATTTTCAACTGATCAATGTTCAAAAATGTATTGAAAAGCTGCATATTAAGCAGACATCTTTACTTTTAAATCAAAATGTAAATATTGATGAATTTGATGTTAATCCAGGTCACCAATGTACATCTTGTGATTATAAACTTTGTGAAGAAGGTTCAGAAATATTTGACAATCTGGAAAATTTAGAACCATCTCTTTCCAATGAAATAAAAATGGCTCTTGTGTACATAGCTGGATATATTACAAGAAATGATAATCAACTCAGTGAATGTGAAACCCATTTTTATTATGAAAAGAATGGAAAATATACCAATTTAATTGACCGTGGAAAACTAAAAGTTCCTTCTGACCACACTTGTCAATGGTTATTTTTTTGTTTCATCCTTTTCCATACAATAAAGGAAAAGGTTTGCTATAAATCATTAAGTAACATTTTTATGCTTATTTCTGAGTTTCATTTTTTCAACATGGAGAAAAAGCATGCTTCTATTTTTTCAAATATAGTTTTGAAAAATTTTTGCAAACATGGCACACCTAGATCAGAAAAAGAACCAGCTCTAAAAGTTTTGAAACTTTCCTAGAATGATTTTGTTTTATTTCTCTATATTTCTGTGATGATTGATTGTTATATACACACTTCGGCTGATGTCTTCCAGCCTTCTTGGGTTCTGTTTGTCAAACCCAGTAACTGTAATGTAAATTTAAACCAAAGTCTTTATTCACTCACAGGGAATAGATTGAATAAAGAATTCAGTGACACCTGTAAATAATATAAATTTCTGATTCAATATATCTTTTACCAGAAATCATAATTACCCCTTTGTGTTGTTTAATAATTATCAGTGTTCATAGCAAAAATACATATTTTCATTTATTTACCTTTCAATGAAGAAATAAATTGAATAACATATGTATTTCTTCTTTTCTCCTCAGCAATTTTATAATTTAAAACTTAATAGTGATTAAATTTGGATTTTAAAATTAGTATTTTTTACTTTTAATTTTAATATCAAATTTTATCATATAATTTAATAATTATTGGTTAGAATAAATTCTTTTTTAAAATTACCCGTATTTTAAAAATCTGAATAGCTATTATAACATGACTTCATTATCAAGCTTTTTGAATTTTCCTATACTTGTGTTTTGATTGGTCATTCTAGCTTTTGTAACAACGTTTTCCCCTTGCGAAGGATCGTTAATTAATTTGAAACTTTTAAAACCATTTATTTTACACTCAACATCATCACTTGATAAGACACCGGTGGTGTTGAAACAAAATGGCTATTTTTGTAGTGATTTTATAACATATTTATGTTATAATTTTTTAAATAATTAATTATATTTGCTCTACTCTGTATTGAGCACTCTTTTAAGAATAGTAATTGTTACTTATTGGAATTTATTCCGTATACACCAATTATATACCTGTATATATATATATATATATATATATATATATATATATATATATATATATATATATATATACGTGTGGGGGGAAGAGCTCGGGAAGATGTGACTGTTAAAGAAAATTTTCAATTTTCTTCTAACTTTTAAACTAAGTAGAAATAATTAAAAAAAACGTTTGTCTCCCCACGCGAAATGCTTGGTCCACATATAAATAAAGGACTTCAATATTTAATGGCGTATCCAATATTTGATATGAGAGTTGTCATATATTTGGAACCATTTACGTTAAGCTTTTGTAGAAATTAACATAATCTATTCATGACATTTACAAACGTTAACTGATAAACCGGTTGTTTATTGCAGTGCAATCGGCTCGGTGGGCGAAACTCGGAGAGCCGAGTTCGAATTCTAGTCGGCTTTGTTAGATTCACTTACGCACAAATACACTTGGGGAATGTATGGATACCATCTCTTATCCCCTCAGAAATGGGTTGAACAGTGTTTTTTAGTTTTGGTTGGCAGCCAGCTTACTGCTGGAAAAATCTACCACGCCAGTTATGAATCGAAAGATACATGATCGCCCAAGCGTGTATCACGTATGGCGCTTAACTGATTGACTGAACTGATAAAACTAATTGAAAGCCATTATTATCCTCGCCTAGAACTATTTATTTATTTTTATTATACCCGGGATTGTTATCTTGCTGAAAAAACGATGTCGGAGAAATTTCACAGCTGAATGTCGAGTTTTCATTCGAGTGAGAGAGAGGGAGAAAAATCAAAACCTAAACCCAAATCATTTTAATTCTAATATATTGTTTCATAGTCGAGAGGGTATATTTGGGATTTTCTTTCCGCAAATATACACCCTTGTGCAAATAGAAACGACCGCTTTATTTTCCTTTCTTTCACCATACGGCCAGTTTTAGACTCACTGGAGTGATAGGGTGGAATCAATTTCTATTTTTCCATCAGATTAGGTCGTTTGCAGTGGGGTGCAGTAATATGAATCTATTTCGGGGTCCATGATGAAATTTGTTTGGCCTTGAAAAATATTGCGTCATACGTGAATTCATCAGATTGTTTTTTTTACGTCCAGACACTATTATCTCGACTGTCGATTAGTTGTCCTACAGCCATTATCTGTGATGGGGCGTAAGAAAATTGTAACGCTGCACGAACACACTGGCAAGCCTTGTCGCTGAGCAAATCAAAGTACTACAGGCTGAAACGCTGGCAATATATATATATATATATATATATATATATATATATATATAATCGGTGTTACCCATACAAGCAGGAAAAGCCACTAAGGCACAGGTTGTTACAGGGTGTGGAAGAATTAGAAGCAGACATAATCAGGAGGACAGTAGATAGTGATTGATATTGCATTTAAATTTTTGCAGGTTAAAATTGGCTGCAAAGCATGCAGCCGGAAGGGAGTTCCACATGAGAGAAGTGGTAGAAAAGAAACGGCTAGCATAGAACTTGCGGTTACATCTAACCTGCTCAACTGCAAATTGATGAGATATTGATGTTTGGATTCAAAATGTCTAGGTACCCTAGCGAAGAGCTCATCCGAACAATTACCAAGAAAATATTTATAGAAATTAAATATTAATTTCTGAATTTTTTTCTATTTATGCGTAGGGAATTATTTCTGTATTTCTATTTATATCCTCATATATATATATATATATATATATATATATATATATATATATATAGTCTATGAAAAACTAGGTAATCCGTATGAGTAAACCTAAGGAGGATAAAATCCAGAGAGCTCAATGTAAATCCAGAGCAAATAATTTAAATAAAAACAGACCACTTTAAGGTTCCATGTAATAAATTATTTCACCACAACCCTTTTAAAAGAACTGCGGATCATCAGACTTTACTTCCAAACAAAAAATGAAAAGAAGCTTTACACATCTTTGACGGGCCGTATTAAACATATGTAAATTAACGAAGTGAGGAAGTAAGGGGGGGAGAAGACATGAGTGAGTTAGCAGATATTGATACATTTAAACGGTTAACTTAACGTAAGTTATATATTGAAATCGAAGGGGTAGAGAAGAAAAATCTCATAGAGAGAAAAAAAGAGAGAAGGAAGTTAAGAGAGAAGAGAAGAGAAGAGATGTTACTAATTTTCTTTGTAAAAAAAGCTAGAAACAGACGCTGTTATTTTGCTTTACTTTGAAAGTGTTATTTTGGGGGTTCATATATATATATATAATTTTCGAATAAATTATACTTTTCGAATAAATTACATATATATATATACTTATCGAATATATTATAATTTTCGAATAAATTACATAAATATATATATATAATTTTCGAATAAATTACGTATATATATAATTTTCGAATAAATTATAATTTTCGAATAAATTACATATATATATAATTTTCGAATAAATTATAATTTTTGAATAAATTACACACACATATATATATATATATATAATTTTTGAATAAATTACACACACACATACACACACACACTCACACACACACACACACACACATATATATATATATATATATATATATATATATATATATATATATATATATATTGTATAGTATAATTATTTATTATATTCAGCACGAGTTGCTTCGTAGCAAGGAGATAAATTATGATTCTTTTTTTAAAAAATCTGTTATTTCTAATACTTCCACATGTCACTATATATAAAGATTTATGTGGAGATTCAACGAACACCTGCGTTCTTAATCCCTTCTCTTGAATATTTGCAATTGAATTAATCCAAACATATGAGTCAACTCGTTGACATATACTTTATTAAAAAGTCTTCCCTCTTCATCCAAGGATTTCACCACGCCCTCACACCCAAGCAAATAAGGCCAGAAACACAAATATGTCCACTGGCACTCACTCACATATGCATAATCGATTAACAAACCCAACCCTCTGCCAACTGCAAAGGGGTGTTTGGTTAGTGTATTCATTTCATTAAAAACCTTTTCTGGTAGATATTAAGCAAAGTTTTAAGAAGTACAAAAAATATCCTATGTAAAAGAATAGAGTGATGAACAGCTACGTCGTATCAAATCTTGTAAATGGCAGTGAAAGTTGAACGATCTCTCCAGAAATAAACATTTTTTCGTAACGTCTAATAAGTTTAATAACATTTTCGTTGAATGAAGAAAGAAATTCAAATATAATTCAAGAAATATATATATATATATATATATATATATATATATATATATATATATATATATATATATATATATATATATATATATATATATCATACACATACACAGAAATATATATATATATATATATATGTTATTTTCATTTTTGCAGAATTTAGACGACAATTTATCCATCGCACCCTCTATATATGTAAAATATTTTCAAAGTATATCTGTAAAAAGGCAATATAAATAGTAGACAAAAGGAAAACTTATCTCAGGTTAAGAAAAGTTTTCTTTTTGTTTATATACAGTAGTGGCCATAATATAAGGAACGGAAACAACAAAGACATAAATATGTGTATTACTTAAAAAGTAATGCATAATTAGTAATGAAATTTTTACCGAATAAAAATTAGGGTGTAATGCATAAATATTATACAAAGTTACAAAAATTTACGTAATAGTTTGTTTTTTTTTAAATAAAGATTAAATGAAACAAAGGAAATAAGCTACTGGACAAAAGTTAAGGAACGATCTTGTTAATACTTGATTGTGAACAAAATATCAACAAAATTTAATATTTGGTAAACATCCCCTTATTTTCAATGACTTCTCTGCATCGTCGACCACATGATCTAATTAATTTCTTGCAAAAATCAGCAGTAATTCCCTCCCATTTGTATTTCAATAACTCCCATAGGTGATCCTGGTTTTTCGGGTTTCTTTTCTGAGTCCTTTCTCCAATTATCTTCCAAACATTTTCTATTGGATTCAGGTCGGGGATCTGGGCTGGTCACTTCATTATGGCGATTCCTTCTTCTTCAAATAAAGCGATAACCCTCTGAGCCTTGTGGCAAGGTGCATTGTCCTTCATGAAAATAGGAGATTCATAAAGATTATGGTGTAATCTTGGTACCACATGCTGCTGAAGAAGCCTTTTGTAAATCTCAGCATTGATATTGCCGTGTACGCGGATGATAGGACCAACTCCTGCAGATGAAATCATTCCCCACACCATCACACTGCCACCACCAAACTTAACGGTTTTCTTGACACATTGAGAAGACAGTCTTTCACCTGTTCTACAGCGTACATAAGTTTTGCCCTCAGAACCAAATATAGTAAATCACTGAAATGAACTGTATCCCATTGTGCATCAGTCCAATCAACATATTCTCTCGATATTTTAACAATTCTTCAATCTTCTCTTTGCGACGTTTTTGGAGGTCTGCCGGTTTTTGGTTTTGCATCTAACATTTTATCGGTTTTATACCTGCTAATTACACAATGAACGACACTTTTAGACCTATGAACAATATCAGAAATTTCTGAAATTGACTTTTTTTTCTTGATAGTTAGCGATAATGAGTTTTTTTTCTTCAAAAGAGAGCGTTTTGCGTGTAGAATTTGCCATATTGCTTAAAAATAAAGTCCTAATGATAAACGAACTTTTACTTATTGTTGAAAAGCTCCATCGACTTTTTTAACAATGTGAATTAAAAGTTTATGCAAATTATTAACATCGTTCCTTAACTTTTGTCCAGTAGCTTATTTCCTTTGTTCCATTTAATCCTTATTTTAAAAAAAAAAAACTATTATGTAAATTTTTGTAACTTTGTATAATATTTATGCATTACACCCTAATCTTTATTCGGTAAAAATTTCATTGCTAATCATGCATTACTTTTTGATATAAAATGGAGAAATCCCTTCGCTAACAAAATTTAAAATTTTTAAAATTTATGTTTTTTTTTTTGTTTTTTGTTTTTTTGTAAAATTATAAGCTGTATAAGGTCTTTCTGTAATACGCAAGTACTTTTGACTGAACATTCAGTCATCTTCAGGTATGGAAATTATTTTGTTTTTGGTAAAATTCATGTAGCATCCGAGACAAAAGAATATAAGGCGAATTGAAATATGTTTTTTTTTTTATTATTGTTTTTAAATGTGTTATTTATAACGGATACAAACTTTTGGAGCGTACAGACGCAACACTAAGATTGAATTTGTTTGAAAATATGAAAATATGGCAATTTGAGAATTTTTTGATGTAGGAGTTTTTCAGTCAATGTTGCATGAACTAGGTAGAGTAATGTCTCAGTTGTTATCCCGAATATTTTCACGTCGGATCAGTTCTTTTAAATCAAAAATATGGTACAGTTTAATTTATATTACGATGAATCATTCATACAAAAAGTAAATTATTAAAGTTAATGATATAAAATGGCGAAATCTCTTCACTAACAAAATTTTAAAGATGCATTAACCCACCAATCACTCGATGAATGTTATGATCCTTGCTTTTTTTAAATTATGAGTTGTATATTACACAACCGAGAAATCCAAAATTACCTCATGGGTATAGTCCATTTCAACTAACGCCGAGTAGGTTAGTCTTATTCAACCCAGACGGATGGACTGTATTCACTGTCGTAAATATATATATATATATATATATATATATATATATATATATATATATATATATATATATAATGAAATCTTAGTGGGTCATTTATTGATCCAATATACTGTGAATCATTTCATTAAAGGAAAACAATGAAGATGAATTTGTATAATTGTCGAAGCGTTAAATCTTTTTTTTATTTTTTCTGATTGACACCGCCATATTCGAAAAATGAAAAAAAAAAGCTTAAAACGATTTTTTTGTTTTTTGTCTGTTTTATTTATTTTTTATTTTTTTACCCCCGTTGGCCGACTTGACGCAAGGGTCCCAAATTACGCCGCGTTCTGCAATCCTAGATATGGACTGTATCAGGAATTGTCCAGTTCACTTTGCCATTTATCATTGTAGGATACTTCAGGCATCAGGGAGTGACTCTGAAGTCAAGTGGTTCAGTTCTGGAAAACAATTCTTACAACGTGATTCTTATTAACTAAACTTTTGTGGGGTAGACACAAGGCCATGAATATGGAGCATTAACTGATGACCCAACACTCTACTTAATAGTAATGATCAGCCAGACTAACTCGTTAACAATTTTGCCCGGGCAGAGAAATTCAAGAGATGAAACTTTTTGGTAGAATTCATTAATATCAATCCTTCTCTATATCAGTGAATAAGGGATAATTTCCAAACATGTGAAGAGAGAAATTGAGCGTCCTGGGTAAGATGATAAATTACATCTGCAGGGCATTCTGGGTAAGACGATAGACGACATCCGACAGCAAGGTCTCTGTTCAGGAGGTTTTGAGGAACATGGAACCACCTCTTAATTGCTGGTGTTCTCAGGTCCACCCTTACCCAGAGTGGTAGCATCTGTTAGGGACCCAGCCATGGGCAAATAATTAACACCTAAACTGGGGTCAAAACCAGCAATAAATTATTACCAGCAATACATTTTTACCAGCAATACATTTTTACCAGCAATACATTTTTAAAGAAAAAATATTACCAGCAATACATTTTTGGAAAAAATATTACCAACAATAAAATTCTTGTCGGCATTAAATAATCCATTGAGATTGATATGCCGTAAAACAAACCAAATCAAACCAAACCGAAGACTTGAGGTGGTTCTACAGAAGGATACTGAGAATACCAGGGATGGGTCGTATTTGCTGCAATAAAGTTTCAAGGAAAATGGAAACAAAAAAGATACATAATTAAAATCAGAAAAACAGTTGAAATTTCTGGGAAACGTAATGAGGAAAGGAGACTTGGAGAATTTGACACTCACAGGATATATTGAAAGCAAGCAAGGAAAACAGGTAGCAGAACATTGAATGGGAAGCATAGTAAACAGGCAAAGATTACTCAGATCTATAAAGGACATGAAGGAAACCATAATTGCCAACGTCCTGAAGGGACACGGCACAGAAAAGAAGTTGGGTGGTAAAAATAATTTCCATGAATGACATCATCAGTGTCATAATGATGAAAACTAAACAAACCTGAAAAAGGAAATAAATATTTTTAGACAATGAAATAGAAACTGAAAACTGTTCCTCGTGTCAGGAAAGAGTAACGCAATTCATTTTGAATTTTTTTTTTTTTTCGCCATTACACTAAAATTCCTTATTGCCAATCCTAGTTTAATTTATTGTAGGATACAATTTCATCTCGATTCTAGAAATAATGAAGTTCACGTTATCGATAGCCACCAAGCAAGATACGTTATTTTGATATCTATGGAGTTGATATATGACTAAATGTTTAATTGTTCCCGCATCGGACGGCTCACCATTTTACTCTTTGTATAAATTTAAAAAGCGAAATTGACACCGTAAGTACGTTTCGCAGGCAGTCCGTAGAATAAAAGTCGATCATCGTTGAATATCGGTCAAACTAAGCTCCTTAGCGTTGGATGGCAATCAGTTTATTAGACAAACAATTCTGATTCCAACCTAATGCTGAACTCATCTATAGAATCCATTAGCAAAGAGGAGAGGAAAATGATCGGTGCCTGGAACCGCTTCAGAAAATACCGGACTCCTCCTAACATGCTCTCCCTTTACGATAACCAGATCAATCCACATAAAGGAGTATTGCTGCCATATCTGGGTTGGAGCTGCCAAATGCTAACTCGCCAAACTTGAGTACAAAAGCGTTTACACGGCCTTTAGAGTGATGAATTATTCTTAATCATAGAGCCTCTTTCCCACAGATGCGATATCATATGCCTGTTGTTATTCCATTGTTATTTCCATGACAAATAATCAGACGAGTTATATTCCTTATTTCCACCAGTTCAGACCTTTAGTGCACAGGGGTTTGAGTCACTTTCATTCATTATTAAGAAGGGCATTCCACTTCAAGAAGCGCTAGACTTTCGTATGAATCCTTCCTCGACCTCTACAATCTTAACCTCTTGAATCTAAGGTCAGTTGCTATCTATCCACCCCCACCCATCCTAATCTTCACTTCCTATCTCCTCTCACTTACGTTCATATGACAAACCTCATTTAGTAAGCATCTACCTTGAGTGGCTCTCCTGGAAATCATCTCATCCTTACTCTTATGGCAACCTTCTGGAAGTGTCTTCTCACTAAAATGGAGTTTCCCAGATACCATAGCTCGAGACTCAGGGTTGGACATTGGGGATCTGGGGGACAGCAATAGAAGACCGAACACTGTGGAATGGGATTGTCAATGGAGTTCTGACCAACCATAAGGTGGTTGAAGAATGATGATCATTATGGAGTCTTAGTATCCCATAAGACCTGACTTTATCTGAAGAAAGACTTATGAAAGTTGTTTTTTTTTAAGATTGTGCCAATACTTAAACAAACCATGGAGATCGTATACAAAGATTGTAAGCCGTAAAAAGACTTTTTCTAATAATACTATGGTCATTATTTGCTTATCTCAAAAGAAGACTGGATGGCACATTTACAAATCTATTTAGAAAAATCCAGAACATCAGTTGGAGATTCCATGCAATACTTAGCATAATCTACAGAGACTTTCTCAGACACCATAGCTCGAGACTCAGGGTTGGACATTGGGGATCTGGTGGACAGCAATGGAGGACCGAACATTGTGGAAAGGGATTGTCGATAGAGTTCCGACCAATCAATAGCGGGGAGGTCGAACGATGATGATGAGGATGAATAAAGTCTCAATGGTTCACCTTATGGAACGATTGATCCCAAATTGTTCTGCAACCAGAGAAATCATTTTGTACGATATAAATCTGTATATGTCATTCAATACTGACCAAATACTGATTTTGAGAAATGAGTCGCATTTAGAACTTTACAGCGCCCCCTCTTAAACACTAACAGATTAGTTATTTGGAAAAGATAGCATTTCAAATGGTAAGTAATACTTTATACAATCTACGGAGAACTAAGACCAATCTCTCTTATAATCAAACAAAAACGATTGCAGTTTGCCGGCCAATGCCACCGAGCAGACAGGAACATCGTCTCATCCTTACTCCTATGGCATCCAATATTCGAGCTTGTGCCTGACGTGACTTTGTTCATTCAGTATTTAAAAAATAGAACGCGCGTTATAGATTTATTTATCTAGCCTCTTGTACACGAAGTTTTCGAAAAAAATTTGGTTGGAACTCATGAAAATTAACCAAGTCACGTGCAGAACTTCCAAAAAATGCGTTGGAAAAACACGAAACATGATTACTGATTTTATTTCTTCGCTTCTGGCTGTTAAAATTTTGTTGCGTTTTACTCACTTGTATTTTTTTTTTCCTTCTTCTAAATGAAAAGTCTAAGAAGACAGATGACTATGTAAAGACGACTATCAAGTTGAAAGGGAAAATATACCGTTTTAGTCCGAATTAAAGGGAGGTAAATCTGGTTATGAAATTAATTATTGTAAGCTCCTTTTGCCGCCGTTGGTATTAAAGTTCAAAATGGCGTCAGGTTATTTTTTTTTTTAAACCCTCTAAAAACACTGAAAATGGACAGGGAATTACACAGAGAGACACAATCAGAGACACACACAGAATCTAAACAAATTCTATTAAATTCAACCAACAATATCTGATTTTAATTATTATTTTATTTTTTGTTTTTTTTGTATTTCCCAATTTTTAAATATGTTACCCATTTTCATCTATAACTGTTGATAAACTGTCTAATGCTTTGTTTCGATTTTGTTCAAATATTTTCAATCGTATCACCCAAGAACATGCGTTAATAAATTAAAATTTCTCTCGTCTGAGGAGGAGGGTATAATGAAGTGTGCATAAAATATTTAATATTCAAAATGCAATGGACTACACAAAATGTACCACTGTCCCGTATATATAAATAGTCGAGAAAAAACAAAACGTATGTGAACTGATGATTGCGTTTAGCATGAAACAGTCTGTCGCCTCGTAGTATCGACTTCAATGTTCATTATATATATATATATATATATATATATATATATATATATATATATATATATATATTAATGCATGTTTCATTAAATAATATAGACAACTTTTGTCTATTTATTTTAAGTTTCTTTCATATTGTTTGATAAGCTTAATCACATTGTCGTTGAAAGACTAAAGGAAAACACCGTATTTCGGCTTACACGCCATTATCAAAGATGACAATTTCAATACATCAAACAACAACGGATGAACCAACAATGATAGTCCGCCCTTGCTGCATGAAAATTCCCCAGTAACGACAAACTCGTATATACGAGACGCGGAAGCGAAAATCGCGTCGCAGCTCGTGACGTCACACACGACGACTCGAGAGTGAAAAACGAGAAGTATTAAGTATGGTGTTTTCCTTTCGTCTTTCTCAAGATAATGTGATTAAGATTATCAGACAACTTGAAAGGAACTTACTTAAAATAAATAGACAAAACTTGTCTATATCATTTAATGAAACAGGCATTAATGAAAAATTGTTGCCTAAATATACACAATATATATATATATATATATATATATATATATATATATATATATATATATATATGGGGAATGTATGACAAAGTGAAAATAGTTTTCCTTTGGAACGTCATCGGATTAAATTTGTTATGTTGTTGCGATTACACATGCGCACGAATTAGGGATGCTGGGAAAAAAGTCTACACTTTTTTTTTTTTAATTCCCAGCATCCCTCCTTCGTGCGCACATGTAGTCTCATCAACAAATTTAATCCGCTGAAGTCGTAAAGGACGAAACACGTCACAAGAAAACTTTTTAGACTTTCTCATACATCCCCCCTCCCTCCATATTGTTCTTGAGATATAAAAATACAGTCAGTATAAACCGTCTTCGACCGGCTCTTTCATTACTGGGAGTTTTTGTCGTTCAATTAGAGCAGTTTCAGTTTAAAGTCAGCCCACCAGAAAATCAATGAAGACATTTTCAAGAAATGTTATAAACTTCCAAAAAGCAATATTCACGGTTTTTCAAGTAGGCTTGGAATCCATTAATTTCTTGAAACTTCGGATAGACGCGTCGTGTCTCAATTAATTCAGAACAACACAAATTATACTAACGTAATTCGACCGAGTCGAATGTACTAAAAACACAACTGACCAATGTAAATCAAACAACACAAAATTGAAAATACCAAAATTTCTTTCTCCCTTTTTTCTCCATATAGCTTTATCTGATGAAGCATTAATAAAAGTGAAACAATTGATAAACGTTTCCTGTATGTTTCTTTATCTTTCTGTTGGATTCCCATCCATATTTGATCTACAATTGACACCAATTCCTTCCAGTCAATTTCAATTAGTTTTTGAAATACAGCAAATTAATAACTGAAAACATCGGAAAAGGCATGGCACGGCGAAAACGTTGTAACTATGGCAATGAAGATGAGGATAACAGTCTGAATAATGTAAATAATACAAGTAATCATAATACCTCATCTCAGAGATATAGACAGATATATAGAGAGACATAGACATAAAGGCCGGAGCGTAAAAAGGCTGAAACGTTGTGAATAAGATAAGGAAGATGAGGATAACAGTCTGAATAATGTAAATAATGTAAGTAATCATAATACCTTATCTCGGAGATATAGACAGATATATAGAGAGACATAGACATAAAGGCCGGAGCGTACAACGGCCGAAACGTTGTGAATATGGCAATGAAGATGAGGATAATAGTACGAATAATGTAAATAATGCAAGTAATCATATTACCTCATCTCAGAGATATAGACAGATATATAGAGAGACATAGACATAAAGGCCGGAGAGTACAACGGCCGAAACGTTGTGAATATGGCAATGAAGATGAGGATAACAGGCCGAATAATGTAAACAATGCAAGTAATCATAATACCTCATCTCAGAGATATAGACAGGCTTTTAAAAATATTAGTGTTTGATTATTTGTGTTAAGCTTTTCCATTTATGATTAGTAAATATTTTTCTCACTTCATAATAATATCATGTAAAAGACTGAAATTAATACAGAATTTTAAAAGATTTAAAACTTGATAAATTATTATAATTAAAATTGTTAAAAAATGAAAACAATTATTGTAAAAGTTAATAAAAAAAAATGTTCTTTTTTTTTCTTAAGACAAATACCGTCCTTTAATCTATCTTATTTATCAAAGCAATTAAAAGGTTTTCTAATAAAATAATGTCATTGTATTTTTTATTGTACGATTCAGAGCAGAATTTCGGTAAATGGCATTTCTGTTTGACAAAAACAAGTTGATGATTTAAATTCTCCAAGGACTCCTGCTTTCAATTGATATTAATATGAAGAGGGTGGAATTTTTGTCCTGGTTATGACGATAAACTACATCCGCGTCCTGGGGAAGACGATAAAAAAACGTCCAACAGCAAGGCCTCTGATCAGGAGGTTTTGAAGAGCGTTTAACCACCTCTTATTTGCTGGTGTTCCCAGGTCCCTACCTGACCCGGGGTGGTAGCACCTGTTAGGGTCCCAGTTATGGGCAAATAGTTGACACCCAAACTCGTGTAAAAATAGGTTTTAATACCAGAAAAAAAATAATCATTTTTGAAGGAAAAATTATTATCAGCAATACATCAAAAAAAATTACCAGCAATACAAACAGCTATACATTCTTTAAAAAAAAATATGACCAGCTGTAGATTTCTTCATGGAAAAATATTCCCAGAAATAGATTTTTGAAGAAAAACATATTACCAGCAATAAAAATTTTGTCGGCATTACATAATCAATTGAGGTTGATATACCGTTAAACAAAACAAACAAAAATGTCGAACGTGCTAGAAAGGATTTTAAAAAAATAATAAAATAATAAAAAAATACTTCGGTCTTTTCTTTTAATAATATAAACATTTTGTTTTTATCAAGTTTGAGGCCTTTTTCATCATGGTAGGCTCTTTTTTAGAAAACTTTTGGAGTTACCAACATATATATATATATATATATGTGTTTGTATTTTTAGTGTGTGTTGTTATATATTCCTGAAAATGTTTGTTTAAAAGCTAGGGATGAATGTGTGTGTTTTCCTTCCCCTCGTAAACCGATGACGGGTGGGTGTATTTGTCTGTAATTAAAAGAACTGTAGAAATCGAAAAATCAAGGCCAGCTGGTGTGTGAGGGAAATAATTGTGTTTACCCCCCCCCCAAAAAAAAAAGAAACAAACAAAAGAAATAATAAAAGAAAGAAAAAAACACCAACAAAATCTTCTAGAATAGGACAACCAGCTTTTAATGACGTTTGCCTTTTTTTCTTATTTCTTTTTAACCGAAATACGTAAAATAAAATACAAAAACAACCCTTCGACAATGAATTTCTCTCCCCCCGCTAGAAAGTATTATCCCTTTTCTCATTTCGCAACTGTCTTGTTTAATCTTGAAATTTTGATGGAGGTGAACATCACAGATACCCGGGGAAGTGGAGGAGGGCGTTTAAGTAAACTGCAAAGAATCTGATATAAGTAAAAGCAAGAGGAAAATAAATAAAAGAACACCCTCAAATTATCTGCTGTCGAGTAATGAATGAAACAGAATTTTGGGTGTGTACAGGGCCTGTGCAAGGGTCTCATGCCCCCAGCCCGGATCTATGATACGCCCCAATCTATAAGACGGCCCCCTACTCTACTATATCTCAAGTGTCATAAGGTAATATTCATAAAAAATACAAATTTTTATTGTAATCTAATTATGTACAATAATGGATCATATGCAATATAGGTGAATAATTCAACTAGAAATATTGAAAATAAATACAATGTATCTAAATACAAATTAGAGACCTGTCATAATAGATCATTCCAGCTTAAATAAATCAACAATGTTTTACAGCAATTTTTAACATCAACTTGAGATTTTTCTTGTTAAAAAGTTGAAGAATTTTAACACATTCAACATTATGGATAAAAAAAATATGGAATTTTATATAATGTTTTTCTTCGCGACTTAGCATCGGCAAAACAAATTCATGAATTTGAATGAAAAAAAAAAGACTTCAGTAAAACTGTTATTATTGTTTTTTAAGCCATGACTTAAGCATTTCTTTTATTTATTTTTTAAATTTTTTATGGCTTTACATAAATATGTTGTCTTGAGGAAGATTAATTCATGATTAGCTCAGACCTTTTATAGAAATGAACATGTTCTAATAGCCACCCGGACACCCGATTTATTGTATGTCCCTTGTGAAATGAAGTTCAAGAAAAGAAGAGATATTTTCAATGTGCAGAAAAATAAAGTCACTTTTTTGGCAACTACTTTTGGTAAATGTGATATGCAATATTGGATGTCCCAAAAGTAAAACACGTGATAAACATTTCAACAATGTTAATTTTTTATTTATTTATTTATTATTCAAAACGAAATTTGTGGCAGGCAATTTTAATTACGCATTAGAAAAATATGAGACAATAAAAAAAAATATTAATAGTTACGCCCATTCGTGACTTTTGGGACATATCAATATTTGGTGTCATCTGGCATCAGATGTGGAATGTTTTAAAACGCCACCTTCATTCATGAAACTAAATAAACATATGTACACACACACACACACTCACACACACACACACACACACACACATATGTATTTCAGCTGACATGAAATGGAAAGATATTGCTAGATCTGCTGCTAAGAAAGTTGGTTCACTGTGTCGTGCGAGACATTTTACTCTCCAGAATCTGTCGAACCTGTCTATAAGTTTACCCTTCATTCATGCTTAGGATATTGCTGTCATGTATGGTCCAGTGCCCCTGCTATTTACCTGGAGCTCCTTGATAAGATCCAAAGAAGAATCAGCAATATTGTTGGCCCTGATCTGACTGATTGACTTCAGTCACTTTCCCACTGTCATGAGGTTGCCTCTCGGCACATTTTTTATAAATACTTTCATGGTAATTCTTCAGATGACCTCTTCACTATTGTACCTAAACTTTATGAATTTAAGTGCAATACTAGACTGGCAGTGATATCTCATCAATTTACAGTTGAGCTAGCTAGATGTAGCTAGTTTCTCACTTGTGGAACTCCCTTCTGCCTCCATACTTTTCAGCCAACTTTAATCTGCAAAAATTTAAATGCAATGTCAATCGCTATCTACTATCTTCCTGATTATTCTTTTTTCTTTCTAATCATTGCTAATGTTTCTGCTCCTAATTCCTCCTCATCCTGTAACCCCTTGTGTCTTAGTGGCTTGCTTGGGGGTGATATAATTTAAAAAAAAAAAAAAAAAAACAACTTAGACATTTATAAGATCTGATCCAAAAAGTGGTAAGCTTATAAAATGGCCTCAGTTTGATGTAAAGGAGAAGAACATTATGCACAATGTTTTAATACTTTGAATTCCACTTTTCTGTTCTTTTAATTGACTATTTCTTTTATTTTTAAATCAAATTTAAAATTTCTTTTCTGCAGGGTATCTTCCCAGTTTCTTTCATTCACATTAAAAATTGTCAAGTGGATAATGAGGGGTAAGTAACTGTCATTTTCTGCTTTTCATAAAGATCCCAAAAGGTACTGGATGGCATGACAGATATCACTGTAACTCCTTGCGTCTTAGTGGCTATGTACTTTCCACTCTGTTCCTCCACCCTGTTCCTCTACCTGTTCCTCTCTGACTGACTTTGGCTATTTTATAGCAGCAGGACGAGTCCATTTATATCAGAAAAGGGTGGATCCGATAATACCCCCCTCCTTAAATCCCTTTTTTGGGGGGCCTTAATATTTTTGTCTCTTGTGGTTAATGATCAGGGTTCGACGAATTTTCTTTTCCTGCTTGACCTTCTCATTACTGTATTATTTTCTTGCGGTCTTTGTATCTCGAATGCCTCAAAGATTGTATCCAGAGCATCGTCATTATCTGTGGTTGACGAGCTTGGTTCCTCAATTCGTCTTTTCTGTAGCTGGTCGATATGTCTTCTGTGTGTGAACTTTTCGCCTTTTATGGTATACATTAGATTCCCGATTCTATTGATTACTGTACCCGCCTCCCAGTACGACATATTGTTTCTAAAAAAATTTGAAATAAACCCGTTCTCCAGGTTTGAATGATCTCTTTAGCACCATCGGTGTATATTGATTTTTGCTCTTGCTTGGCAATAATTTGTCGAACACCGATCTTATTTTCCGCGCAAACATCAACTCTGCTGGAGAAAGACCCGATGGTGTGTTTGCGTTGGGTGTTATCCTATATACTTGTAGAAATTGCTGTATAGCTTTTGTCGTCGGTAAGTCATCTGCTTTTTTAGTGCTCTTTTCAATGTGTCGACCAATCTCTCGTCTTGTCCATTTGACCTCGGGTGGTATGGCGCTATCTTAATATGTTTTACTTGGTACATCTCGCAAAATTCTTTAAAATCGCTGGATGTAAACTGTGTGCCATTATTGCTTACTATGCAATCTGCGACACCAAATCTAGCAAATAGTTCAATTAAACAATTTATGGTGTTTCCGTTGTTGGGTGCTTGAATCTGGCAACCTCTGGCCATTTGCTAAAACTATCTATTGTTATTAGGTAATAATAACCTTCAATGGTTCCTGCGTAATCCACGTGTATTCTGGACCATGGTCTGTCTACTTTAGGCCATGGCTTTTGTATAGAGGGTGGTGCCTTCGCCGCAGCAGCACGACCTTTGCAACTTTCCACCATTTGCGTGATATCATCGTCCATGTTCGGCCAGTATACAAAACTCCTCATGAGTGATTTCATCCGGTTTTTTCCGGGGTGTCCTAAGTGAAAATCTTTTAAGATCCTTCTTCGTGGTGACTTTGGTATTACAACTCTCTCGTTATACAGCAATATGTTGTCACAGATTGAGAAACTGTCTGCTAAATTCTTCACTTTGTCTTCTCTTTTTTTCTTGCTCTCCTGAATAAATTCGTCTCTTTCTGCTTCTCTTCTTATTTCTAGCAGCGTTACAGGTAGTTCCTCTATTGTATTGCATAGTATCTTGCTGATTTCATCTTCCGCTTGTAATGCGGCAATTACCGACTCTTCTAACGGTTCGCTTTTTGCAGGTATTAATCGCGATAGTCCGCAGCATGCCCGATTTTCTTTGATGGTAAGAATTGCAGTTTAAAATTATAGTTCAGTAACAGTTCCCCATCTTAAAAGTCTGTTCGCTGTGTAGACTAGTAGGCCTTTTTTCGAACCAAATATTGTAAGGAGTCGTTTGTGGTCCGTTTGAAGTGTGAACTCTCTCCCATATATATATCTGTGAAAACGAGTCACTGCAAAAATTATGCCTAATGCGTCCTTTTCAATCTGTGAATAGTTTCTTTCCGTCGGTAATAATGATCTAGATGCGTGTGCAACGGGTTTGTTTGTACCGTTCGGCATCTTGTGTAAAATACACGCACATACCCCATGTGAGCTCGCGTCACTTGCAATAATTATTTCGAGTTCGGGATCAAAATGTGTCAGTGTTAGCTCTGAAGTTAATTTCTGTATTATTTCCTTGAACGCTTTTTTACAGTCCTCTGTCCAATTCCAATTATGCTCCTTTTTTAGTAACTCATTTAATGGAGCCCTCAGTTTATGCATATTATCAATAAATTCGCCATAGTTGTTAGCTAGGCCCAGGAAACTTTGCAGTTCTGCAATATTTTTTGGTTCCGGCATATTTTTAATTGCCGATGCCCTCTCTGGGTCCGGTTTCCTGCCATTTTCATTTATTATCTGACCTAAATATTTAATTTCATTTAGGAAAAAATCACACTTTTCTCCTTTTACTTTGAAGCTGAAATCCTGAAGTCTTCTAAAAACTTCTTTTATGTGTGACGTGTGCTCTTCAACATTGTCGCTCTTAATTAGAATATCATCCAGATACGCGGTCGCGAAATTCTGGCCCGTGAACATTGTGTCCATCGTTTGCTGAAAAATTGCATGTGCAACTTTTATTCTGAATGGTTGTCTGTTGAACTTGTACAACCCTTTGTGCGTATTAATGCAAAGGATTTTCGAACTCTCTTCTTGTACTGGGATTTGTAGATAAGCCTCACTAAGGTCTATTTTTGAAAATATCTTACCGCCGTTGAGTTTTGTAAATATCTCCTCTGGGCTCGGTAGTGGGTAATGGTGGTCTTTTACTGCCTTGTTGAGTCCCGTCGAAAAATCTGCGCATACGCGAATTTCTCCTGACTTCTTTTTTACCTAAACCACCGGCGCTGCCCACTCACTAAACTCTGTTTTAGATAAAATCCCAGTTTGTTCAAGTCTCTCCAATTCTTTGTCTATTTTTTCTATAGTAGCAAACGGTACATTTCTCTTGTTTCTGAAAATTGGTTGGACGTTTTCTTTTAATTCTATTTTGGCCTTAAATTTGTTGCATCGTCCCAACCCACTTGAAAATACCTCAGGAAATTGCTTGTATAATTCTTCCTTCAATTTTATGGTATCTGATGGTTCAACCTCTAACTTTTTGCAAAACGAGTTGATAGGTAGGTCCCAAACGTTGAATTTCTGCATCCAGTCGATACCTACTAAATTAAAAATTCATGATGTATATCTTAAGTTTTTTTGTTTTGCCGTGAAATTTAACATTCACTATTATTTCTCCCTCAAATTTTATTCGTTTGCCTGTAACCGACTTGGCAATTTTTTGAGTGTGTAACATGGTAGGTCTGTTGAGTTTTTTCCATGTCTGTAAGTTGATTATCGTGAGGTCGGAACCCGAATCCAGTTGTAATTTAATCTTTTTGTTTAAAATTTCCAGTTCTACATATTTCCTTACATTGGTATTGTCATCATTATTCATCCTTGTAGCTCTTATTCTATTAGTATCTTTTCTATTTCTACATTGGGATGCCTTGTGGCCTTTTTTTCCACATTCATGGCAGTTTTTATATCTGAAGCGGCAATCCTTCTTCCAATGTAATCCTCCACATCGATAACATGCTGATGGAGGGTGCTTATATTTGTTTCGATATCCGTCATAATTTGTCCTGTATGTTGTATTTTTTCTCTTATCATAATATTTTATTTTTCTTTCCGGTGAGGGTGAGAATCTTTTTTCATTGTCGTAAAATTTTAGTTTTCTTTCCGGGGAGGGTGAAGAACGTAGACTTTTATTTAACTTACGTATATGAGAAACAGCTGATTCTTCAATGTCCTTTGCGTCTTTCTTTATGCTTAAACATCTCTGGCAATCTTCTGATAATTGCTATAATGTTAGACCCGGTTCATTTTGTAATTTTGCAAGCATTCTTCTACGCATTTCGCTATCTTTTGTTGAAACTAACCCTTGAACAAAGATGAGGCATTTAAAATTGTCCGGTGTTAATTCCGCTAGTTTGAAGTCGTCACAATGTTTATTTACGATTGCGGCAAACGTGGAATAATCCTCATTATCGCCCTTTACCAGGTTAAGGCATTTCCACCTCCTATGGAAGAGTGATGTTTTGGGGCTGAAGAGTTCATTAAGACATGTCACTGCTTCGTCAAATTTTAATTCGTTCGTCTTTTTTGGCAAAATATAATCCACGAACTTTGAATATTCTTCAGTTCCTAATTTTCTAAGCAATAGACGTAGCTTTTTTGCTTCTGTCCAATTTTGACAGTCTATGTTAAAGATGTCTTCATGTCTTCTGAAGTAATCTCCAAAATTTTTGTCCTCATCTAGAGAATATTTGAAAATCTCTAACCCACACTGTGTCTTGCGAAAATGTTGCTTCTTTTTCAATATCTAATTGCTTGCTGCCCGCTACTTTCAATATTAGTTCCTGGAGCTCTGTTTGTCTATCTTGATTTTTCCTTTTGCGTTTTTAATATTTGCTTTTGCCATTTTTCTTGTAGCTGTAACTGTTGATCATTTTGCTATTTCTGCATTTGTAATTGTTGCTCATTTTGGTGTCTTATCAGTTCTACCAACATATTTTTAAAATCTTCCATGATAACTCAATTTTATTTTTACTCCTCGAAATTGTTTGTCGCTAATTTGTTGTTGGACGACGAGGGAAGGATTTTTCTTTTGTTGATTATTTTTTCCGCGTGTGTTCGCCAAGTTTGGTTGTTGTTAGGCGTACGAAAAGTTTTTCTTTCCGTGTGAGTTTCGAATCCTCGTTTGTCAAGTTGTGGGTTATCCGCGTGAGTTTCGAATCCTCGTTCGCCAAGTGGTTGTGGGTTATAACCGCGTGAGTTTCGAATCCTCGTTCGCCAAGTTGTTGTGGATTCCGCGTGAAAAATCGGTCTCCAATAAATGACAAACGCAAGTATTTAAGCTAAGAAATTAAATGTATTTACCCAAAATACAAAAGGTAATGCTGTTAGTAAAATCCAGGAACGCCGGTTAGTATTAATCAAAGATCGCTATATACAGTCTCAAAGTAAACTTCCTTAGAGTTGGACGTCCTTGTAACTGACTTCTAACGTCAACTCAATCACAGTGTCTATGTACTTTCCACTCTGTTTCTCCACCCTGTTCCTCTACCTGT
Organism: Acanthosepion lycidas; assembly: GCA_963932145.1. Classification (NCBI taxonomy): domain Eukaryota; kingdom Metazoa; phylum Mollusca; class Cephalopoda; order Sepiida; family Sepiidae; genus Acanthosepion; species Acanthosepion lycidas. The sequence goes on from OZ010600.1 coordinate 95,819,592, forward strand.
TCCTCTCCTCTCAGACTCTCTGACTGACTGTGGCTATTTTATGGCAGCAGGACGAGTTCATTTATATCAGAAAAGGGTGGACCCCATAATGTAAACAATTGTCTTGTAACTAGAGTTTTTAAAGCATTCTGAATGTAAAAATAAAGAAAAAAGTGTGCAAGACAATAAGAAACACTACCTGCCAAAAAAAAAGTTTTGTTGAAATTGGTTGAAAAATGTAGGAAATCCGATCCCATATATAAACGAACACACACACAAACAACCTGGGTTTTATAATAAGTATAACTCGATATGAGTTGTCCCCTTTTCATTCTGGCGACAGAATCGTGTTTTATCGTGTTTTCAAATTGATTTCGTGCAAAAACAATTGTGTTTTTCCAATTTTTGGCGCTGTCAGAACCACCGCAAGGTAATTTTACGCAGTCATGTGAAGTTTTGTTGAAATCGGTTGAAAAATGTAGGAAATCCGATCCAATATATAAACGTACAGACACACACACACAATCTGCGTTTTATAATAAGTAAGATATCAACTTTGTTCATACTTTATGTTTTTTTAGCTATAAACAAAACTAAAATTCAACATTCATATTTTTTAAATCCCTTCAGAAAGAAAATACAAATTACAGTAGACTCCCTGACAACCGGACTAAGAAGGCCTTTCGGGATATGAGGAATTGGTTACAAAATCCGGATATGAGGGATTCCGGATATGAGGAATTGGTTACAAAGTCCCGATATGAGGGATTCCAGATATGAGGAATTGGTTACTGTTGAAACTTGACTAATGCATGGAATAATAATGCAACACAAAATGTACTTAGAACAAAATGTATTGAAACAAGAAAGTGTACACAATATTTACATATAGTCTTTTGTATATTCCTGGGAAGACCGTTCCTGGAATGTGTGTTGACTGAGTCGCAGTCGGGCAGAGTCTCTGGTTGGATCTCCTCGATTCCTTCCCGGTACCAACCATATTTATATGGTCGGTACTCCACTATGCAAATTAGGTGGATTCTACCACAACAGTTACAAAGTCCGGATATGAGCGATTCCGGATATGAGGAATTGTTTACAAAGTCCGGATATGAGGGGTTATATTTAGATTAAAATAAAAGAACTGAAATCAGGTTTAACATTTATTTTCAATGTTTTATAATAAACAAAATAAGCCAATGGAGAGTGAAATATAACGGAATTGATTTTAAGGAAAAAAGAAATAAATTATGTAATATTAATGAAAATTCATTAAATTAAATATGCCACGTATGCAAAACAAATAATGCAACGAGGATTTTTTTAATCACTGTTTCATGATGATTCTTTCTCTTCTAATTTCATTCTTAACATTTTCCGCATTTTCCGTTTTGCTTTTGTTCTTGAGATTTTTTAAACGAAAGACACTTTTTAACTCTGCATGCGTTACTACAATCGTCATAGCTGAATGCTGGCTTTCTTTCCATAAAACTGACAACCTTTTCAATAGACTTAGTCCAGGTTTCATCACAATCATGTTTTTATTTCCTTGTTCATTGTGAGAGTGTGGACACTGGAGAATAGTTTCTTTGGAAGATTTTATATCATACAATATTGACTTTCCTATGTTGAACTCAGCCATTAGCTACAATGAACTTTCACCGACGTCTAGTCTTTTTAAAATTTCCACTTTTTGCGATAACTCCAAAGTTGTTCTTTTCCTCTTATTCCCATCATCTTTTACACCAATACAAGCCATTAGGATGAAATAAGCATAAGCAATTATCCAAAGTAAATTTCCTGAAAAACAGAAATTTCAGATCAGTTACATATCATCCAAATTGTTGAAATATACCCATCAAAATCATGTCCGGATATGCGGGATTCCGGATATCAGGGATTCCGGATATCAGGGATTCCGGATATCAGGGATTCCGGATATCAGGGATTCTACAATATTCATAAAAATAAATTTTACTATTAATATATTTGTTGTTTTAGAGACAAATATCAAGTTAACTTTATGTCACAAATTTTTAACGTAAAAAACAGATTCGTACAAAAAGGTTTTCGGAAGAAAAGTCTGTTAGAAATTACATATAGTAAAATATTGTTATAACAGGACTCGTTTGACTCCTGTTTTTGGTTCGTAAAATATGACATATATTCATCAGAATAACAAAGACATTTATAAATATACCGGGTGTAACAGCAAAATTGTCAGTTGTTAAATTAAGCTTTGAACCATTGTAGCTTTGAAATGATTAAAGGTATATTACTGGAATTTTCCGAGGTTTTTATAACACTATTGGACTCTACTCTGAACAATAAGAATGTATTTAGCTCTAAGTTGAAATGATGATCCCTCTTCCTGTTGTGACCCCCTGATCCAATTTTCCTCTCTATTGTTCCCACTTTTTAAACTTATTCACCATTCTCTTGATTGTTCTTGAATTGATTTGAAAATGGAAGCCAGAGTATAAATGTTGGTACAATTACTGAATTGAAGGCTACTGACTAATTTTAAGCTAATATAGTTTTATGTAAAAAGAAAATGATTATTACATAAGATATAAACATTATGTGTAGCAAGAATCAATGTTTAATGAAATCTGAATTCTATTTTCAATGAAAGCAAACCTTACTTCATGGAGCAGCTGCATAGAACAAGTTCTATGATGTTTTTATGAAGCAAATGTGAAAATATTGATGTTATAATAGACCTTGTTTACCTCCTGTTTTTGGTTATTAAAATATAAAATATATTCATCATAATAACAAAGTGAGACACTTATATACAGAGACAAACCTCTCATCTGCGGACCCCAATCTACGGACTTCGGATACAACGGACAAAACCTGCAAGCAAAATTTTTAAAAAAGTTATACAGGAAAAAACTTCCAAATCGTAGCGATGTATTTCAGAATTTGCGGGCTTAGCGGAACGAGTCGTATTAGTTCTCAAAGTGACCGCTTGGCGGCGGTGGCGGGCCTTTTAATTATAAACAAACACAGGTGTACAGTATATAAAGTACGATACATGCGTGAGAAAGTAGCTGTGAGAAATGTAATATTTTTGTTATTTTGATGAATATATCTATATTAAGTATAACTAACCTAAAGAGCCAGGCCAACTTACCTAGGTTTTATCTACGCGGATTGTCAAAGGCCGGCGTAACCTGACGATCTGCGTAGGTGAAACCTAAGTAGGTTTGCCTGGCTCTTTAGGTTCGTAATTAGATTTTCTCTACTTAGTATATTGAGCACTTTGCTTAGTTATTTTTATTTGACTCGTGTCGGAGGTTTTTTTTCTTTGGACTCTGAGCCTGGATTCTGGACGATTGTTTTCGCCTCAATTACGTGTTCTTTGTTCCTTCTTTTTTTATTCCTTGTTTTCACTTGGGTATTGGTTTGTTCATTTACAAGCCAACACACCTAAGGTTTTTTTTTCGGACGAGTATAATTACTTATATTTATAAGATTATTATTATTATATTAAGTATATATTCATTTATGCCATATATACATGTTTGCAGTATTTACATTATGATCATAACTACTGGTAGTTTTATAACTCAAAAACAATCCCTTCACGTCTACACACAATCGGCTTTAATGCACAACCCTCCCCTATTAGTCCGTTGATGAGAGATTTGTCTGTATATATATATATATATATATATATATATATATATATATATATATATATATATATACAGAAGGGTTTATTATCAAAAGGATTTTGTTGTACAATTTCGGTATATATATAAAAGCTTTTCTAATGTGGTTGTTAATAAATGTTTCTGATTTTAATGTTTGCGTTGGTGATAAGTCCACCAGTAAAAGGCAATATTAAACATGAGAAAGTAATATTTAGGTAATTCGATTTATCTGTGATCTTCATTTCTGGTGCGACTCAATTCCATTGGTTCTCCTGGGAAGAGAACATCCCCAAATTTCCCGCCAGTAGAATATCGTTTTTTTTTTTTTTGTTTTTTTTTTCTATTGAATCTTGGGAATTAGTTTTTTTTTCTCGTGATCACAAGATTACAACAACATTATTAGAACTAACTTTCTTGCGAGAGACTTCGGAATATTTGTGATAAGAAAGGCCAGAAAAAATAAGATTAATAAATTATTTCGTTAAGTCAGTTAAAATTAAAATCTTATATTTCCGTATAAAAAGCGTATAAAAAATTCAACATATTTTTTCCATTTGATAGACACAAAAATACAAATTATACAAAAATAAAGTGGATCATGAGAGGATATTTTTCTTTCAGAAATAACAATTTTAGAGAAGTATTTTAAATTAACGTTTTAAGTAAAAAAAATTAAAAAAAAAATGTCAAAATTAACTTCCAGGTGAGAAGACTAAGAGTAAGATTCCTAAATTACATTTTTGTTTTAATTTCACAGAAAAAAGTTTATTTTTGCAATGAAAACATAAATTAATAAAACAATTCCTCATGAAACAAATAAATATTATAATATACTTACTTCAATTAAATAAGATAAAATTATTCCAAATCTAAAACATTTCTTAAGCCGATTATAGCAGCGAAACTACAGCAAACCTAAACGAAAACTGCATTGGAATGACACAATTTCAAATAGGCCTCCCGTTTTGGGTGAGAGATACACCAAGATAAAAAAAAAAAAATGAAAATCGCCATACTAAGGGTCCCAGGTACTTTTGCAATTAGCCGTTGTAACATGGTTATCTCCCAGCAGACGGCTTCAAAAGAAACGGAAAAACTGGGCGTTGGGAGAAAATATTTTTCTTTTTTTTTCTTCTTTTTTTGCTGTTTTTTTTTTTTTTTTGCTTTTTTTTTTTTTTGTTTATGATTAAATTCGTTGAACTTGCCAAGAGTACCTCGTATACAGCACATAAATCATGTGTGATTCAAATTGTTTTTTTTAATTGTTTTTCTTTTTGCTATCAAGAAATATATAATGTGGGAGGGGAGGTTAGAAGTTAAAATAAACAGAGTTACCTCCCTTGACACATCAATAATTTGTCTGTTAATTGGCAAGCAATTCACATGTAATTATTAACTTTCGTTATGTATGTGTGCGTGCGTGTGTACGTGTGTTGTGACCCGATGTACGCGTTTCTGGCGACAATGAGTGATTGTGTGTGTTTGCATGTACGTGTACACGTTTACGTGTGCCTATTTATTTGACAATCAGTACACGTGTGTCTGTGTGTGACTATATCTGCGAGTGTATGCACACGCGTCTGTATCTGCGTATGTCTTTATACGCGTGCGTGTACGTATATTTGTATGATTCCTCGTTTATGTGTGTGTGTGTGTGTGTGTGTGTGTGTGTGTGTGTGTGTGTGTGTGTGTGTGTGTGTGTGTGTGTGTGTGTGTGTGTGTCACTGATTGCATATCTATATATGGATTTATCTTCGCGGACAAGTTGTTAGAACGTCCGCACACTGACCATGAGACGCGGGTTCGAATCTCACTATGGGCAATCTGTCAAGAATATGATTTCTTGATGATATCATCCAGGGTAGGCGGATCCCAGCGTGCATGCCTGATAACCACACCCAGTGTGTGTGAAAATGACGGCAGATGGCTGTGCGAGGGTGCTGACCTTGTTCAAACTGTTGATCACGCCAGATGATACGTTCTCTCCCAGAAAATAAGAAACGCAAATGTAACTGAGCAGGCGCCTCTGTAACCGCACCATCAGACAGACATATTTGTAAACGAGCGGTGTCTATGTGTACCTTTTTACAATGATGCTTACCCTGTACAAAGCTCAAGAGCCACTCGAGGTGGAGAGATACAGAGTCACAGGCACAATCCAAAACACGGTGATAATGCCAGGATGTTACCAAGATGCAAGGAACTATAGGAAATGAAATTTTCTTAGAAAAAGCCAGAAACCCAATCCTAAACAGGAAACAAGGAATAAGCCTCTACTCATGTTAAAAATGAAAGCGAGGAAGAGTCTGAACCGGACGATCGTGAGCCTACTGAGTGTACATATAGAAAGGCGTAGTTATTTTTCTGTGTGTCTATGTCAATTTGTGTGCATCTGTGTTTGTCTTTGGGCCTCTGTCTGTGTGTATCTTTATCATTATGGATTTGCGAATAGTATCGTGGTTAGCAAATCGGAAAGAGAAACGAGCGAGCCGTGTTCGATTTCTGACCGAGTTTGTGACACTCAGTTTCAAGCAAATACCGTTGGGAAAAGCATGAAAGCACTTCTTTTCTCCCCGGCTATGGGTTAAATTGCAGGTCTGATTGGGCTCTATGAAAAAGAAAACTCTGAATTAAATAAAAAAAAAAAAACAACCTAGAGAGGGATAGGCTCCGTCGGGTTATCTTACCCTAGACACGCCTCTGTAGGTGTGCTGCTGCTACGACCCTAACAGGTTACGGGACTTGTGATCTGACGGGATATGGGTCTTTATAGGTGCGCACATGTCTTTGTGTGTCATTGTGTGCGAGTGGAGACGAATGGGCGTACCTCTATGAGTTGAATCATTGTATGTCTTTGTTCCTCGGTGTGAGTGTATATGTGTGCATGTGAGTGCGTTTGCGAACGTTTGCGTGTACGTGTGTGTGTGTATGTGTGCAGACATTCCTTATATGGGCGTTTCTCATAATTGGATGTATCTCCATGTGTAGAATGATTGCATATCTATGTCACCCGATGTTAGAGTGTGAGTTGTGGGTAAGGAAGTGAGTCCGAATATGTGTGTGTGCGCCCCCGTATGTGTGTCTGCGTCTGTGTATTTATGTGTTCGCTTATTTGTCCGTATGTGGGTGTGTGTGTGCGTGCGTTAGTAGGTGTTTGAGTGCGTGCCTGTGCGTTTGTATGTATGTATTTGCGTGTGTGTCTGTGCGTGTGTCTGTGTGCGTATGTGTGCATAGATAGGTGTGTGAGTACGTGTTTACGTCTGTGTATCTGTCTGTATATGCTTGTCGGTGTTTTCGTGTGTGTATGTGAGTGTATGCGTATGTGCGTGCGTGTATAGTTCTCTGAGTGCGTGCGCGCCCGTCTGTCTGTGTGTATGTGTGTGCGTGCAGGCATTCCTTAATGAATCTAATTTTGATGCCATTCAATAATGATAATCGCTCGACTTAACCGTCGGCCATTGCCCGTCAAAGCAGGGCGCGAATAACAACAACGAAAAAAATATGCAACAAAAATGAAAGACGTAGCAAATAAATTTCTTAAACAATTTGAAACATAATTTAAACAAGAAATTTACTTTGTCTGCTGCTAGGGTAAAATCAACCAATTCTTTTTATACAATCAAGCTGAAATGTCGACAACAAAAATTGTAAGGATATTCCTATGACCTTTGATACTTGCTATCTCTGTAGCCCTATAGAGATAGCCAACATGTTACGCCGAGTATGACACAAGGCCATATTAAGGATGGTCCTAGTTATATCCAGAGATACGAACAATGACCTTTATGTTTTCTTTATACGGGAATGCTTAGACACACACACACACACACACACACACACACACACACACACACATATATATATATTAGGAAACTGATATATATATTATATATATATATATATATATATTAGGAATCTGACTTCAGATTGTTTTTTTAACTTTTCTCCAGATTCCAGATTTTCTTATTAATCTGTCATTAAGTATCTGACTTATACACTACCATATATATATATATATATATATATATATATATATATATATATATATATATATATACGACACGATAATGATCGTTTTATCTGGGGTCGTTCCAAGGGTCACAGAATGTCATGTGTGACTTCACGGTGTAGAAAATTGAGGATGAACCTCATAAAAATAACGCTAGTAAGATATCGGACGCCATCCGATGGTGGAAAAGAAATTTCAGAATTTGACGAAATGTTACAAAATCTTTACTAGAAAAAGAATTCTTAGAAAAGTAAGCATCGCCATAACAAGCAAAAAAAAAAAAAATCACTGAATCCGTAATTTTTTCTTTAGTTTAAACAATTCTTTGATCTTTTGTTTCCCGAAAAATATTCATAACATATACAATGCCTGCCAAATAATTAATTTATGAATACAAATTACATCGAACAATGTATATATTTTTTAAAATTATACGTCAATTATATGAGGTCATTCTACAAATGCTAATTGTACCATGTAACTCAGCACTGCCTGCCGCATGGTCGCCGGGTTTATGGCGATCGGTTCCCAGGGCAGGTTTTTCTAGTGCGGGACGTAACTCAACACCGAGCAGAATTTAAAAACAAGATCTACTAAATGGTTGATACATTATTTACATTATTAGGACTATTGTCCTCAATTTTGTCGCCATATTTATTACAACGTTTCGGCCGTTGTACGCTCCGGCCTTCTTCAGGTGGTTGGAATATCGAACTGAACCCTTTATTTCGCTCACTGGGGTAGACAGTTCTAGTTCCACGTGCCATGTTTAATGGAAGTCAGTTATCAGTTATCTCCTGCTAATATCTTAAGTTAATTTCCTCTGCTAGTTACCACTCCCTTAACAGGGTATTGAACTCACACTCTTTCGGTCCTGTCACTAGATTTAACTAATGCCTTTATCCACTGTGTCCATGAGGACATCTGTGTATGAATTTCTGGGTATTATAAACCTAATGTCTTCAGCCACCACTTTTTACCAGTGCTCATATTGCAATTTTTGCTGTTATCATTTCATGTTTTTACCAGAGCTCATATTGCAATTTTTGTTGTTATTATCACTTTTCTCTGTCACTCCTTATTACTGGTTCCCATATTGTATTCATTTCTATGCTTGGTCGGCTCAGGAGATTTTTGTGGCCGAGAAATTCATACACAGATGTCGTCAAGGACACATGGCACAGTGGATAAAGGCGTTCGTTAGATCCAGTGACAGGACACAAAAAGAGTGTGAGTTCAATACCTGGTTAAGGTGGTGGAGAACTTGGAGAGGGGAATTAACAGGAGATAACTGATATCCATTAAACATGGCACGCAGAACTAGAACAGTCTACCCCAGTGAGCGAAATAAAGGGTTCAGTTCGATATTCCAACCACCTGAAGAAGGCCGGAGCGCACAACGGCCGAAACGTTGTAATAAATATGGGGACAAAGTTGAGGACAATAGAATGGACGCTGTGATTTTAAACTTGATTTTTTTTAAATCTGTGTTTTGGTATATAGTCTAGTTAATTTCATTAAGTTTATCTTCCTATGATTTTAAAAAATTCAATAACAAAGTGGGAAATAGTTTAACAGAAAACGTGTCATAACTACCGTCTAAAACAATAAGACTTAATTAATACAAAACAAAATCATAATCTAAAACTATAAGGAATTTACCTGTAATAATTGGCATAACGAATATATTGGAGAAACCTCAAAGAATTTAAATAAAACATTATATAAACACAAAAGAGCTCTTTTATAAAACAACACATTAAACGCATTAGTTGCTCACTGTAAGGAAACTTACCAAAATTTTGACTTAAAAAATGCTACTTTAATTACAAGATAAAGCAATTTACTAAGACCAAAATGTATAGAAAGTGCTTAAATTGCTAGATCATTCACAGTAAAACTTACGTGTAGGTTCTTAAAAAAATACGCCTTTCTTGGCAGATCTATTATGGCAATGTGGAGGCACGATGGAGTAGCGGATAGCTGCTCGGATTGAGGAATCGGAGAGTCGAGTTCGAATTCCAGTCGAATCCATTACATTCATTCACGTGTTAATATCCTTGGGAAAGGTATGTAGCAGGACAGACTGGGTTCTATAGCCTCGGATGGTAACTGGTCTACCGCAGAAAGAAATGGCAACCTACTATGAGAAAAATATGCCTCGTCAGTCATTTATCGAAAGATACATGATCGCCTAAATGTGTATCAAGCATGGTACATAACTGACTGACTGGGATATTTAATAAAAAAAAATGATAAAAAGAAACTAAATGAAATAGATTATATACCCAAAGAAATATATATTTTTTTAAATCCGTTTCGTCTTTGTGTTTATCAACCTTATTCTTGTAAAAAATACATTCTATTCGGTTATACAGTGTAACCCGGATATAAGAGACCCTGATATAAGAGAAATCTGGATATAAGAGAGATTTTATCTGGTCCCAAATTAGAGCCATAGTTACCTAAACAAAATAGACCAAACCCGGATATAAGAGAAACCCGGATATAAGATACTTCTCCGGTCTCAACCATTCTCTTATATCCGGGTTACACTGTATATTCAATGACTTATTGCCGCTTCTCTGGCAGATCTTTAGTAAAATTACGTACGATTTGCCGTGAAGCGGTTTTCGACTCTTAAATCAACTCTCGCATCTGGTTTTCATTAAAGAAAGTTCTCCTCCATCAAATTCGTCGAGTATTTCTCGATTGGTCAAGTGAATATAATTGGAGAGGTAGAACAGATCTTTTTCTTTTTTTTTTTTCTTTTATAACCTTTTCGCTCAAAACAAGGCAATAAAGCTACTAAGACGCAAGAGGTTACTGAGTATGAAAGAGTATAAGGAAAAACACGATTAAGGAGAGCGAACAATAAAAGGACAGAAAATAAAGAAAATGGAAGATTGACATTGCATTTCTATCTTTAATGCAAACATTGGTCAACATAATTTGACAAAATTCATCACAATCAATAGATAATATCAATAGTTTGGCTGGTAAATATATGTATCAACAAATATCATTACAGTCTTTTAAGAATATTAGAAAAATGAAGGAGGACTCAAATGACAGGCAAAACTTGCCCTGAGAAAGTAAATGAAAAGAAAATGAAATATACAATATACACATTAACACAGATATATTAGTAAGCTCAGCCTGGTACAAGGCCATAGGAGCAGAACACTCAGAAAGGATTAATCTCACTAGCAATGGCTTGAAAGATGAACAAGTCTTTCTTCAATTCTTCTTAGGTAATCAGCATGAATTATTTAAAACAACTTTTTTTTCCATTGCAAATTTATCAATGTATATTTAAAAAAAATCTGAAGATTGTAAAACTGATTAACAAAATAGTTGTGTAGTTTGTTTTTTTACAGACACATAACATTACTTATAATTACACAAATTCTAATGATACTGTCTATCAAACATATTTTAACCATTTCACACCAAGCAAGGCAATAAAGTCACTAAGATGCAAGAGATTACTGAGAATATGAGGAAAAAACACTATTACGAAAAAAGGACCATACAAGAACAGGAATTAGGAAGACAGGATTACTACTGACATTGCATTTAAATTTATGAAGATCAAAGTTGACTGGGAAACAAGAAGCTGGAAGGGAGTCCCAACTGTTAATATAGGACTTAGGGTGACATCGAACTATTTCAACTGTAAAAGCCGCCAATCTAGTACGGCACTTAAATTGATAAAGTCTAGGTACAATAAAGAAAAGTTACTGAGAACAATTACTGTGAAAGTATTTATAAAAATATGACACACGGAATCCAGGCTATGGCGGTGGGAAAAATGACTAAAACCGAGATGCCAAGTCAGGACCAATAACATTGCAGATCCTTTTTATGGGAATACATCAAGTATCTCTAAATTTATAATAGGAGAAGCAGACCAAACGTGATTGGAATATTCAAAGCAAGAACGAATGGTAGACTTATAAATACGTAAAATAGAGTCTGTCGGGAAAGATTGTCTAACTCGACACAAGGAACCAATTTGCCTAGCAGAACTAGAAATTGATTCAATATATTATTTCCACTTCAAGTCAATGGGAAACGCGTGACCAAGAAGATGCAATGAGTAAGGTATCGTCTAGCTCAATGGATCTAGTTCACCTGGGGAATCGATTTGCGACCTGTTATCTTCAGCGATGAGAGCAGGTTCTGCCTTCATTTATTCAAGTAATAATTATTTCTTCATGAAACGTAGATCTGTGCTACATATTCTAAATCGTCATGATTTGGGTGCCATAAGTTAACAATTTTGTGGCGAGAATATTGAAGAGAGCCATGTACATCCAGAATAATCTGTTCTACTGCCGTTCCTGCAACAGAGAGGCGATATCCGGTGTCACATTTTCATAACGCCCGTGCTACGTAAGAGGCAAAGATGTTCGACAAACTCGCTACATCTGTCCTCCATTGAACATACACAAGTCATGATTAGATGATGCCTCACTCATTCAGTTATCCTATCTCAAAATCCTGCAGTATTGCGTCGAGATTTTTTTTAAAAAGCCTACAATGATATATATTACAAGATGATACTCACCATCTGTCCAATCGTATGCATGTCTATATATGCATCAGTGTTAACGTCCCTGTTGGAACTACAAGAACAATTTTCTTGAAATAAATATTTTCCTATTGACAAGAGTTGGGCGCTTTTCGACCAGACCTTCCTGGACACGTTCAAGCTGCCCGGGGTAAAATATGCGTTTTCTATTTTCAAGAGACGATCCGAATGATAGAAAAACTAAACTCTGAACTGTGTGTTCCTTGAGAATTCGAACATTCTGACCTGAAGGGTTCCAACAGGCAGAGTAGAAAATTAAATTCGTTTTGAAGACATAAGTTGTTAAAAATGAAGAACTTTCATCTATCCCTAAAAACATTCATTAGCGCAGTGAAAGGGAAGACTGTGGAGCTGCAATTGATGTGCAAAACAAAGCGAAACATCAAAAGAGCACAAAGATGGTGAAATTGAAACATTCGAATTTGAAAAAAAATGACCTGAAAGTAACGAAATATGTAAGAAGGTAATGAAGACAGTCCGTTCTCGGACGAGATATTAATGTTGTTTACATGGAATCTTTATAGAGATTGCGCCACCGTGAGGTTCACTACTTAATAGGGATTAAAATTGTTCACATTGCTATTCAATGAATGTTTAGCAGGAATGGCATTTTTTTTTTTAAGTTTTAGCAAAAATCTTTTGAATTTGTTTTAATTTGCATGTAATAGTTTTGTTTCTTAAAATGAATTTTTTATTCTTTCACCCCAAGCAAGGCAATAAAGCCTCTAAGATGCAAGAGGTTACTAAGTTAGAGAATATGAGAAAAACTACTATTAAGGAGAGAGAACAATAAAAGAACAAGAATTAAGAAGACAGAAGATAACGATTGACATTGCATTTAAATTTTTGAAGATCAACATTGACTGGGAATCAAGAAGCCATAAAAGAGTTTCACAAGGGAGAAGTGCGAGGGAAGAAACTGTTAGCATAGGACTTAGGGTTCCATCTAGCCATTTCAACTGGAAAATGAAACTTACCATCCAATCTACTACTGCGTTTAAATTCATAAAAGTCTAGGTACCATAGAGGAAAGTCCGTCAGAACAATTACCATGAAATTATTTATAGAAAAGGCAGAGAGAAGTTGCGTTACGGTGGTGGGAAAGTGACTGAAGCTGAGATGCCAGGTAAGGACTAATAACATTGCAGATTCTTCTATGGATTTTATGAAGAATCTTTAAATATATAGCAAGAGCACCCATACCAAAAGGTGACAGCAATATTCAATGACTGGACGAATCGTAAACTTATAAATGCGTAACATAGAGAATGATTAATTAAAAACACGTTCTCTGAATAATTTATACTAAATCCATAAATGTATAGATTTAAATCTTTTGTATAGTTCATCATATAAATAGCAATGGTAAGCCGTTTCCTTATAAGGAAATATTCGGCACTAATTGTCTAACAGTCAAAACTGTTTTTGGTTAAAATTTATAAAAGATTTCTATTAAAACAAGTTTTCAGAAAAATATCTCTCTGAAGTTTACTAACTTCCATCGCTCTTTCCAGTATTGAATGGAGTTTCCTCCTTAGCCTTTTGTTTGAAGTAGTTTGGAATATCAACATCTTGATTATTTTCTCTTCGTGTTACATGTGCTATCCATTTTAGTTGTTGCCGCTGCTGAAATTCCTTAAATTACTCGGTTTTTGTTATCTGGTAAAGTAATTTGTGATTCTATAAAGCCAGTTCACGAGGTTTGAAGACGGATTATCCTCTTTAAATCCTACAGGATTTACTTATTCATTGATCTGAGGAAAGCGCTTGTATACAAATGATAGTTTAGATATTCCTCAACAAGTTTATCTCCAGGTATTAGACCAATACGAAAACCTCGATCTAACGAGGTTAATTAAGGAAATAATTCGAATTTTTAAGGTTAATGTTGTTAGGTTTAATTTATGGTGTGGGGCGAAGCTATATCAAACTTAGCCTGTTCTAAGTTCAATTTCCTGATCTTATAATTGATCCATATGTCGAAATATTTGAAGTGTTTAGCATTTACTTAAAGGGGACGACTTATAGGGGGCAACTTAAAGGGAGCAACTTAGAGGGGGAAACTTAAAGGGAGCAACTTAGAGGGGGCAATTTAAATGTGGCAACTTAGAGTGGGCAATTTAAATGGGACAACTTAAAGGGGGCAACTTATAGGGGGCACTTAAAGGGAGCAACTTAGAGGGGGAAACTTAAAGGGAGCAACTTAGAGGGGGCAATTTAAATGTGGCAACTTAAAGGGAGCAACAGAGAGGGCAACTTAGAGGGGGCAACTTAAATGGGGCAACTTAAAGGGGGCAACCTAGAGGGGGCAACTTAAAGGGGACAACTTAACTCGGTCAAGTTAGACTCATCATGTTAGCTCCCGTTAAAAGGAATATATATGATATGAGAGATTCCATATCGATTCAACCAATTTTCGGAAAAAATTTCCCAGGTTTCCTTATCAGATTCTCCTGATGAAATTCCCATACGAAAGGAGAAGAAAACCCCCAAATATTAGTCCTGAATAACAAATAGTTTTGACATTTTCTTTAATTTTATGCTTTTATTTTGAATGAGGCTTTTGTCTAAATTCTGACATTCATAACCTCCTTTGATATGACATGGGCAGTATTACCAATTTGATGACTTGGTTGGTTGGTTGGTTGGTTGGTTGGTTGGTTAACTGTATGACATGTCAACACTTGTTAGATTATTTAATGTCGAATTTTGAATAGGACACTCAAATAGGGTTGAACTCATTTCTTCTTCGTAAGAGGCTATGTCTCTCCACAATTTCCTCTCCTTTGTAGCTCCTAATAAATATGTATTTTGTTATTTCTCCTAAACCCTGTTCCGTCATCTATTTACAAGCACATTAAGTATATGTCGTTTTCCACTGTCCATCTTGTCCTCAATCTGTCCCATGAGTATCTGATTTTCCAAGCCCTCTTTCCTCATTATGTGCCCTAGAAATTTCACCTTTTTTATGACAAGTGTCTTTTTTGTTTCCTTTTCTCTAAAATTTCGTGGTTGCTCACATATTCTGTCCATGGGATCCAAAATATCCTTCTGTAGAATAACATTTTTTTGCTTCAAGTTTGTTCTTCATCTTTTAGGAGATTGTCCAGCATTCACTGTCATATAGGAGGACAGATATCACGTAATAGTTCTGTATTCTTTTCTTTGTTTCCAACGAAATTTTCCTGTCTCTTAATACTCTGCTTAGCTTTTGGAATGCATCTTTAGCCATCCTAATATGTCTTCGGATCTCAGTGTCACACATCTATTAAAATAACAGATAGATATTTACATTTTTATACTTGTTTGATGTTTGTACCAACGATTTGCAATTCACATTTTGGGCGCGTCCTTTGCTAACAACCATGCAATTCTGTCTTCTTATAGTTTATACTTAGTCCTTTCTTCTCGTCTTCCTTCGCTAATTCTGAAAGAGTTTTTTGCAACTTTCTTTCCGTGTCTATCATCAACACTGTGTCATCTGCATATCTTATGTTGTTAAGATTGGCCAAATCTCGGCCCGTAGTATGTTCCGCCCTTCTCCAGGGGATTGGAATTTCGAACTGAACCCTTTATTTTCTTCACCGAGGTAGATTGTTCTAGTTCCACGTGCCATGCCTCTTCCGGATCTTCTCATTTATTTCCCTTTAACTCGTCAAATTTTGGTTCACTACTGCTGTGGCCTGGTACTAAACTCACAACTCTTTGGTTCTAGTCACTGGATCTAACCAACGTCTTTAGCCACTGGGCCATTTGATTATTATTTACTTAATCTATTTACTGATTTATTTATTAGTATTATTTTATTTTACTTATTTGTTTTTTTTTTTTTTTTTTGTTTTATTTATTTATTTATTTATTTATTTTGTCGGTGGGTGGTTGGGGGTTTTGCGTTAGTTTTTTTCTAAATTTCGTTATGGCTACTTTTATTTGTTCGTCGACAACAAACACTCGCCAGCCACACATTTTTCTTATATCACCAACTTTCATAAAAAGAATGCTTAAAGAATCTTAGATCCGTGTATATCTTCGGCTGATGTTAACGCAACTCCCACACCAAACACCCTGAATCAACATAAGGCAAAAACAAAAGTACCTGCTCGACATATTAGACCCAATACCCACAAACTAAATAGAAATATCAGGCAGACACACACGCCAAAGTCTCATTACCAGCTTCAAGAATTATACACACGGACACGGAGTCAGTCAGTCAATTGTGTGCTATCCGTGATACACGCGTAGGCGATCATGTATCTTTCTATACATGACTAACGAATAGTAGGTTGCCATTTCTTTCTATCATCCAAGGCCATAGAACCTAGTCCTGCTATTTACTCATAAAAAGAAGAGGGATTCATACCTTTCCCAAGGTTATTAGCATCTAAGAGAATGTAATGGATTCGACTGCAATTCGAACTCAGCTCTCCGATTCGAGCCGCAATCCATTACTCCACCTCCTATAAGGCTGATTCAAAAAATTCCCACTAGAATCCAAACTTATCGCCAGTATATACACGCACGCATTAACACCACGAGACAAAGACACGTAAGGTCTACCTGACCAATGAAAAATAACCAATACAGAACTCAAACTTTCTCTTCCATAATTTATTTCACAAAAAATATCTGATGAAGCTTAAATAAAGGAGAAACATGTTAAATTTATAACCATTTCTTATTTGTTCCTTTATAAATATGGCTTAAAATTCGACAGAATGATACATTCTGTCGAATTTTGAACCATATTTAATATATATATATATATATATATATATATATATATATATATATATATATATATATATATATATATACCGGGGGTATCATAATAAATCGTGTTGCAGCAAAAATGTCCACCCGACAAAATGTTTAATATCTAAAAATCACTAAAGTAATTTTCTCTTTACCGGGTTTTCAGATAAGACGTTTCGACCTCTTGACACCATTTGTCGTAAGAATCACTGAAAATCCATTTGGGTTATTCAGCTAGAAAGAGAATAGGTTAAAAAGATTTTGTGTCAGCCCCACTATGTCTTCCAAAATGAGCAATGCTGAGAGGAAAAAGATCATTCAGGCGTTTGGTAATGGTACCAACATTCATACTCTGGGTTTCATCTTCAAAGTCCATTCAAGAACCATCAAGAGGAAACAGTAGAGAGGAAAACTGGATCAGGAGGTCACAATAGCAAGAGGGATCATCATTTTAAGTTAGAACGAAAGAAATCAATTAGAACAGATCCAACTCAATCCATAAGACGTTTGGCACGTGAGAGATGGGTTTCAGTTATGACAGTCCAAAAGGCAGTGAAAAAAGACTTGAAAATGAAATCGTACTTGAAATCTTCGAGGCATCTTGTGACTCCAGGACAGAAAGTTAGAAGGTTAGAGAGGGTGATGATCATCTTGAATAAATTGGAAAATGATTCTGGAATAATATATATATATATATATATATATATATATATATATATATATATATATATATATATATATTTGGACTTTATTTCAATGGTTCATGAGCTTCCGATCCTTCGCTATGATTAATTAAAGATGAGCATGAAATTTTCGTTTATGATCGATTTCATTACGATTCTTCTGTTAAGTTTGGAAAGTAATTATACATTCTTATTGCTCAAAGTAGAATCCAATAGTGTTATGAAAACCTCGGAGAATTCCAGTAAGATAGCTTTAATCATTTCTAAGATACCACTGTTCAAATCTTAATGTAATAATTGGGCAATTTTGCTTTTACACAATTTGGACAGTTTTGCCGTCACATGCGATATATATATATATATATATATATATATATATATATATATATATATGAATTAATGGGTTTTATTTATTATTCCGGCATATTTTTATTACTTTAAACATTATTTTTGTGGATGCTCATATTTGAGCAGACGCTCCGTTTATTTTAAACTATTTTTTTTCTCCTACAGTCCTGAACTTACGAGAAATCTTATTAAAGCAAGTGCTCCATCCGGCAGTATTCGAACCTGAGTCCCCCTTTGCAGGTAAACTTTTGAAGAAATCTGAATGTGCAATGCTTACTCTAAAGGTAAAATAGATCATTGCGTAATTATGAAGTTCTTTGTAGCCTAATAGCCAAAGTACGTCCGATCAAAGAACTGTAAATGGGGGTATATGTTCGAACCCTAACGGAACGCGTATTTTTTTAACAAGATTTATCGAGTGTTCAGGCCGGTAGACGAGATTAAAATAAAAAGAACGCCTATTTACACATGGGGATTCACTAAAAATAACGTCTACAGTTTTTATCTATTATATATATATATATATATATATGTGTGTGTGTGTGTGTGTGTGTGTGTATGTATGTGTGTGTGTTATGAAATGGACAAAGTCCGACAATTATTTTAAGACATTTTTGTTTATACATTCTTTTTATAGATACAAATAAGTAAATGCTCTGCTAAGGCACGTCAGGCTATATGACGGTTCCGTATAGGATACAGGTTCGATTCCGATCGGAGGACGAATATTTTCAATGAAAATTTCTCGGACATTTAGGCCGGTAAATGTTATTAATACTGTTTATTATAAAACAGAGCATTTACTTAAATATTTTTATCTATAAAAAGAATGTATAAACATAAAAAATGTCTTAAAATATGTGTGCGTGTTAAATGATTTTTTAATCCCACATTATTTTTATTACATTAAAATTTATTTTACTATTTATTTTATTTAACTATCTTTGTTTTTGTTTTTAATTTTTGTTAAGTGAAATTATTGGGTTGGTGCATAATTATCAGGCGTTTTTGTAGGTGAGATATTTATTAATGAAAATTGCTGTTTTGTTTACTTTTTTTAATAAAAATATTATTTTATTTTCAGATTATAAAAATGCGTGTCGATAATCATACGTTCCGGAATAATCATTTAAAAATGTTATTGTTAAATTGTTATGTTTCTTTTTTCATAATTGTTGTGGATGAAATCCGGTCTCAAAATGAATGACAAACGCAGGAATGAAAATAAATGTATTGACGTAATAATACAATTGGTAATACGGTTAGTAGATCCAGATATGCGGTAAGTAGCAATAATAATATATATACAGTGTGGGAAATTCAGTATCGAAGTATGACTTCCTTCTGAGTCTACGTGCTCGCAACTGTGACTCCTACAAAGCGGTTACCTCACACTATCACTGTATCACTTCCGACTTCCGGGTTCTCACCGGCAGCAGTACAAGTACACACTAGTCAAGTCCACTTGTAGGAAAAAGGGGTGGACCCCATAACAATAATAAATATTGTTTATAAAAAAAAAATAAAATAAAAAAAACGCTTAATAATTATGCACCAACCCAATAATAAGCAGGTGAGATCAAGAGTTCAGCCCGGAAATTAACAATTGACTTTACTCACGACGCTGTTCAGCAGCAAAAAAAGATATTTGCTAGGCTCAAGGCCGCGATATAGGAGCACATAATGAGGTTTGAAAATAATCCCCTGGCCGTTACTCTCGTTCCTTGTATGTTTTTGCATTGTCTGCGTTAAAGTTAACCTCACCCAATGTTTCGTTCATGGGGGGGGGGAGGATGATAATATGTAAATAAAGATATTTAGGGTGTATGCTTTGCCGTCTTCATAAAAAAGGTCCATCGTTTATAGGGTCTTCCTAGCAGCACGTGTTAATCTTTATAACGTTCCATTAGACACTGAAACGATGTGACGCGACCAGCTGCCCTAATGAGTGACGCCATTTTGCTTACGAGTGACCGACATCGTCTCCTCTGGCGCCCCCTAACGACACTGGCAACAAATATTTATATAACGAACAATAAATTACCAGTCTAAGCGCCATCTGGTGACTAGAAGGTTCTATTATTGTTAATTTTACTCGATTTTTCCCTCCCATTTTTTCGGTATTTCTCTTCCCCTATTTGAGCTGTTAAACTTTTTTTTTCTTAATTAAAACTGCGATTAATTTTGAGATAAGCTTTCTTTGACTTATTATATAATGAGTCTTAAGGACTAGCATTCTCCTTTTTATCATTTCAAACACAACGTTTCAACTATTGAATCTTCCGGTCATCGTCAGCTGTGAATTTTAGATAAACCACTATTTTCTTCAAAGAAAAACAGTGTTGCCGTTCTTTAAATGTTGTCAGATCCAACGTCCTTTTCTTTCCTTTTTAATCGAGATCGCTCCAAGCAAGGAAATAAAGCCACTAAGACACAAGTGGTTACTGGGTGTGGAAGTATTAAAAAAACAGAAACATTACTAAGGGGCGAGAACAAAAGAGTAATCAGAAGGACAGTAGATAACGATTGACATTGCATTTAAATTTTTGATGATTAAAGTTGGGCGGGAAGCATGGAGCCAGGAGTGAGTTCCAAAAGCGAGGAGTGCGAGAGAAGAAACAGCCAGCATAGAACTTACGGTTACATCTAACCGACAACTCTTTAGAAAAATTACTGAAATTCTAATTGTTAACCTTTATTTATGGTGTGCTTTCTGCGCTGCCTCTCTCAGGAACTGAACTCTCAATGAAGCGGACTAACCAACGTTTTATTTGCAACGAGCCGAAATAATTGCTATGTGTTACACATTTTTTTCTAAAAAATGACGATTGATTTCAAATCATTGTTATAATTTGTGGAGAAAAATGATGCATTTCAATATTTCTGGCTCAACTTGACGTCCATACTATCTCATTTTGATCTTGTCGATATGACCTCAATCTTCTGGATTTCTCCTTCTATATTTTGGATAGGAGTCTTTCCTTTGTTCAAATTTAAATTTAATTTAAATCAAAGGGAAAAAGTCAGTTGCAGTTTGTGCAAAAACAACTTGATCTGACACCTTTGATATGTATTTTATGCAATAATTGATTGAATGAATTGGTGAACAGATTTAAACATTGTTATGACAGTTGAATTGTCGCAACAAATATGTATTTTAAGGCACTGCGCACTGACTGGTGATTTCTGGCTCAACATGACGTCCGTATTATCTCATTTTGAACTTTCCGATGTTACCTCCATTTTCTGGTTTTCTTCTCTATTTTGGATAGGGAGTCATTCCCTTGTTCAAAATTAAATTTAATTTACCTCAAAGAGAAAGAAATTCAGTGTGGAGAGGGGTTGTGCTTCCACGGGGACCTCCTTTGATCAAAATGTAATCTACTTATCCAAGTATCCTAGGAGCCATTCTCCTGTTCAAATATGAATTTAATTTAAATCAAAGGAACATCTCCCCCATAACGCTCTTTGATGAAAATGAAATAAACTTATCCAAGTGCCCTGTGTGATATAGTTTCGGAATATAAGTCGTTATAGGGGACTATCTCCAAAAGCTGAGGAGGAGTTTGATCACAAACAAACAGACAGCCAGAGGTTACAACATTATATATATCGACATCATTAACGTCATAGTCCTACGTGAATATAGCCTTATTGATTCGTGAATTTGCCGATACTGTTCAATCCCTTGGCCGGGGATTCCATACTTAATATAGAGAGAGAGCAATAGAAAATAAAATCTAGTTTAACTCCTCTAGATATGGACGACGGAATAAAAGCAATTTTCCACCGTAGAAAAAATAAAGGGTTCAGTTCGGAATTACTGAAAGGTTACCCGGATGGATAAATACCTGACGAAGGCTGTACAATGGCCAAAACGTTGTGATAAAAACAACAAAGATGAAGATAAAAAAAAAACTGCATATAAATCAATGATTCTCAACGTGAGGCGTATGTTCCGCAAGTGGGGCAAGGTAGTACATTTGTAGGTTATGCGTAGATGCGCAGGTTTCGGCTTCCAATACCAACAGAATTCGAGAAAGAGCTATTAACGATGAATTTGTCTATATTTCTGAGCTGAGGTATCATGTACATTATTTATATTATTCGGACTATTGTCCTTATCTTTGTCACCATATTTATTACAATGTTTCGGCCTTTCAGTATCTGTCTATATTTCTGAGATGAGGTATTATGTACAATATTTACATTCTTCGGACTATTGCCCTCATCTTTGTCACCATATTTATTACTCCGGCCTTCTTCAGGTGGTTGGAATGACGAATTGAATCCTTCATTTCGCTCACTGGGGTAGACTGTTCTAGTTCCACGTGCCATGTTTAATGGATGTCAGTTATCAGTTATCTCCTGTTAATATCCCTCTGAAAGTTCTCCACTGCCTTAACCAGGTATTGAACTCACACCCTTTGGGTCCTGTCACTGGATCTAACCAACGCCTTTATCCACTGTGCCATCTGTGTATGAATTTCTGAGTAATATAGACTATTTTTACCAGTGCTCATATTGCAATTTTTTGCTGTTATCATTTTATGTTTTTACCAGAGTTCATATTGCAACTTTTGTTTTTCTTATTGATTTTCTCTGGCACTCCTTATTACTGGTTCCCATATTGTATTCATTTCTATCGTTGGTCGGCTCAGGGGATTTTTTCGGCCTAGCATATGTGCTGATTCCTTAAGTTTACGTATTTTCCAATGGTGTTTCTTGTCTATAAGTTCGACATTCCAAACACCTGAAGAAGACCGGAAGGTACAACGGCCGAAACGTTGTAATAAATATGGCGACAAAGATGAGGACAATAGTCCGAATAATGTAAATAATGTAACGATGAATTGTTTTCTTGTGATTATCAATGAGAGTGTTAATATGAATGCCTGTGAATACAAAAGATGCATATACAGTACAAATGCATAAAAATAATATATGTGGATGTACGTACATGAGTAATTGGCAGAGATGTCAGAATTAAATATTACAAGCGGGTACCATAATTTTAGAAATACCAAAAATGCATGGCCGCAAATATATTGGGTACCACAGATCTAGCGGTATGATACGCGATTAGGGTGTGAATGGCACCAGGTTCATATCTCGAACGAGCAAAAATATGGAATGGAAATCTAAACATTCCTCCTATATTTTCAGTGATTCTTCAAATTTTCCGAAGAAAAAGTACAAGAAGTTTTCGGAGCGAGAGGTCACAGGTTCGAATCCCCTAAAATCACAACTGTGGGAATGAGGCTGTTCATTCTTTTAGTAACATTACCTAACTTTGTTCAAATTTCTGATGAAATCGGCCAACATTGGATGAGAATTTCATTAATCATTCCAAAATCAAAATAAGTTTTAATTAAGCAATAGACAAAAGAGCGATGGGAGCATATTTATCAGAGGAGAAGCGGATAATGGTTCACTGGCCGGTGCCACTGATGGACACGTAAGTCGCGTAGTGGTCAGGAGTTCAGATCCCGTACGAGACGAATGCATTACTGTCAATATTTACAGCCGATTTCATCGTCTATTCAAATTTATGGGGCAAAAGACCAAAGCTGACTGAGACATTCATTGATTCATCGACTTTAAACATTTCCATTTGTTTCATTCATGACGGAAACAACGATGAATGCTCATTTATGAATGCTGGATTATGTAACGGATCGTTAGTCCAGTGGTGTTATAGACGTTTAGTGTACAAGTAGACCCGGGTTCAATACCTGGACGAGCCCGATTGAATTACATTCGAAAATTTTATATCAATTTCAACGTCTACTTAAATTTCTTCAGTAAATATTCGACGGTGACTGAAACAATCATTGATTCGTGGACTTTCAAAATTTCCGTTGTTTCATACATGATCAAAAGAAGGATGAATGAACATTTATGAAATTTGGATTAAGTAAAGGCTCGTTGGTCTAGGGAAATGATACTCGCTTACGGTGCGAGGGGTACAAAGGTTTAATTTCCGGAAAACCCCAAATACGTTACCTTCGATTATTTCGGCATTTTCATCCACTAAACAAATTTATTTAAGTAGATATACTACGGTGACTGAGACATTCATTGATTCATCGATTTTCCAAATTATT
This sequence comes from Acanthosepion lycidas, assembly GCA_963932145.1. Taxonomy (NCBI): domain Eukaryota; kingdom Metazoa; phylum Mollusca; class Cephalopoda; order Sepiida; family Sepiidae; genus Acanthosepion; species Acanthosepion lycidas. Next base: position 95,843,732 of record OZ010600.1, read on the forward strand.
TATAGTTCATTCATGACCTAAAGAATGATGAATGCCTATTTATGAATCCCAGGAATTGTAACGGCTCGTTGGTCTAGGGTTACGATACTCGCTAAGGGTGCGAGTTGTCCCGAATTAAATTCCGGGACGAGCCCAAATGCATTACATTTGTCAATTGGCGTCATCTTCATCATCTATTCAAATTTATTTAGTAAATATTCGAAGGCAAATGAGAAATTTGTTGATTCAACGACTTTCCAAATTTTCTTTGTGTAACGGCTCGTTGGTCTAGGGGTATGATACTCGCTTAGGGTGCGAGTGGTCCCGGGTTCAATTCCCCGATGAGCCCGAATGCAATGCTTTCGTCACTTCGGATTATTTTCATCCTATATTCAAAATTATTAAGTAAATATTCGAAGGCAAATGAGAAAATTATTGATTCATCGACTTTCCAAATTTTCTTTATCTTTCATACATGATCGAAAGAATGATGAATGCCCATTTATGAATCACGGGTTTACGTAACAGCTCGTTGGTCTAGGGGTATAATACTCGCTAAGGTTCGAGGGTTACCGGGTTCAATTCCCAGACTAGCCCGAATGTATTACATTCGTCAATTTGTATTGTTTTCATTCTATATTCAAATTTTTTTAGTAAATATGCGACGAGAAATGAGGAAATTATTGATTCATCGACTTTCCAAATTTTCTTTATCTTTCATACATGATCGAAAGAAAGATGAATGCCCATTTATGAATCCAGCGGCTACGTACCGGCTAGTTGGTCTAGGGGTATGATACTCGCTTAGGGTTCCCGGGTTCAATTCCCGGACAAGCCCGAATGCATTACATCCGTCAATTTGTATCATTTTCATCCTATATTCAAATTTATTTAGTAAATATACGAGGGTAAATGAGAAAATTATTGATTCATCGACTTTCCAAATTTTCTTTATCTTTCATACATGATCAAAAGTGTGACGTCCCTAAACAGCACCAATTATGATGTCCTCGCCGCGGCGCTAGCCGTTCGCTCCTCGCTGCTCCGTTCGGGTGTCGCCGCTCCAAATGTGACGTTCTAACCTTTTGGTGATTCGGGTGGGAATCTGGTTAGATTTGATATCAGCCTCGTCGTTCCCAACTCGCTTCCAACGCCTGGTTACCAAGGTAACTGCACTGATCCCCCAGTCCGCCTACCCACGTTGTGAATTGATCTTAGGCAGACGAGATCAAACAGTGTTTGGGGCCGTACTGCAAACCGAGTTCAACGGGGTGATACCACACAAATATGCATAAAAGACAATAAAATGAAAACTCAAAAGTTCAAAGTATCAAAGAAAAAGGTAACAAACTTTATGTCTAGTTGTTCGATACATAGGACTGCATCTATCTCCCGACCCGTTCTATGGATTGTGACACGTCGTTTTCCGCTAGGCAAGTTTTAACACTTCAAGTTGTCTGCTCTCTAAGAAATTGGTGTTTCGGTGGGTCTTTGGACGAAAGTCAAAAAAAAAAAACTTTTCGGTGATCTGGATCTAAGTCGCTCTTCAAAATAATTGTTCTTGGGTTGAAGAGAGGTCCGGAATGTGCGTGAATCTTGGTCAGCTATCTGCGAGGCTTGCTTCAACTGGAGACTGACTCTGGGAACTGCTGGAACTCAACTCAACTCAACTCGTTGTGGCTTCGTTTATATGGGCGCCGACCAAAACCGGGGTGAGTTTGTCGGCGCCTGGGGGGTTTCCTCGATAATTCTAAATACATATCCACCTCTCTGGTTAGGAATTCCCACCTTTTTTCCATTTTTGGGAACCTTTCCTCACTCCCACCTTCTCATTATACTTCCGAGGGGCGTGAACTGCCCTCCCCACATCTTCGTAGCAACCTCTCTTACTCATCCTCCAGATAGGTTGCAACAGCCTCCCTCGTGCGTCAAGTGATCACCACTCGACCAATGATGTCTTAGACGGGCGTGGACGAATCCGCGGCTTTGTTTCAGAAAGAAAAAAAATATCTTGCTTAACTAAAAAAAAATTATCTCTTCTCTTTCCCTTTTCTTCCTCTTAATCGCCGTTATCATTTCTCTGACCGCGAACGGGACAATATGACAATGGCGGTCATAACTCTTGTTCTACACGTGATTTACGTCAGATATTTTATCGCTAATTATCAGAATGGGTAGTCTTCTTAACACGGTCTCAAAAAGAAACATCTCCAAGGTTTCAGTCAGTCTGTCGCCCCGAAGAAAGAAAAAAAACACTTCTGGGTTCCCATTCATTTTCCTTCGGTACATATTTCTAACATAATTTTATTATCGCAGGCCAAGGATGTTCCGTCGAAGGAAAATCGGTCAACGGACACTCGTAGGGGGTCCTTAATTTTTCATATCTATCCAAAGTCCCTTTAATTGCCTGTTTTTCGTCACTTATCGAAATAACATTTTCATTTGGATTTTTTTTCTTTGGCCAGTCGGTCAGTAGTTGATAATAAGATGTCTTCCCGTACCAATAGTTTGTTTTCATATCCTAAGATAACACAGCCGATGCCAAAACATATCTGATTCTCGATTTCTTTCCCTTTCATTTTACTCAGAATTTCCCTGTCATTGTAATGACACTCTTTCGCCATTTGTTACTTATCAAAACAACATTTTATCCATTGTCTCTTAGCCGTGTGTGTGTCACACACCCACGATTCCGTCATTAGCCTCTCCTTTTCCTATTTTCTTTCTTTTCCCTTTCTGCCTCGTTAAATAGTGCCACAAAAGAATGATGAATGCCCATTTATGATTCACCGGGTTACGTAGCGGTTCGTTCTACTAGGGGCATGATACTCGCTAAGGGTGCGAGGGTTACAGGGTTTAATTCCCGGACGAGCCCGAAAGCATTATATTCGTCAATTTGTATAGTTTTAATTCAATATTCAATTTTTTTTAGTAAATATGCGACGAGAAATGAGGAAATTATTGATTCATCGACTTTCCAAATTTACTTAATCTGTCATACATGATCGATAGAATGATGAATGCCCATTTATGAAACACCAGTTACGTAACGGCTCGTTGGTCTTGGGGTATGATACTCGCGTGCGGAACGAGTGAACACGGGTTCAAATCCCGATTGAGCCCGAATGCATAATATACGTCAATTTGTATCATTTCCATTCTATATTCAAATTTTTTTAGTGAATATCGGACGGGAAATGAGGAAATTATTGATTCAACAACTTTCCAATTTTCTTTCACTTTCATACATGATCGAAAGAATGACGAATGTCCATTTATGAATCAGGGTTTATGTAACGGCTCGTTGGTATAGGGGAATGATACTCGATTAGGATGCGAGTGGTTCCGGGTTCAATTCACGGACGAGACCGAATGAATTATATTCGTTAATTTGTATCATTTCCATTTTATATTCAAATTTTGTTAGTAAATATACGACGGGAAATGAGGAAATTATTGATACATCGACTTTCCAAATTTTCTTTGTCTTTCATACATGATCGAAAGAATGATGAATGCCCATTTATGAATCAGGGTTTATGTAACGGCTCGTTGGTCTAGGGGTATGATACTCGCTTAGGGTGCGAGTGGTCCCGGGTTCAATTCCCGGACGAGCCCGAATGTATTATATTCGATAATTTGTATCATTTCCATTCTATATTCAATGGTTTTTACTAAATATACGACGGGAAATGAGGAAATTATTGATACATCGACTTTCCAAATTTTCTTTGCCTTTCATACATGATCGAAAGAATGATGAATGCCCATTTACGAATCTAGCTTTATGTAACGGAGAGTTGGTCTAGGGGTATAATACTCACTTAGGGTGCGTGTGGTCCCGGGTTCAATTCCCGGACGAGCCCGAATGAATTATATTCGAAAATTTGTATCATTCCCATTCAATATTCCATGGTTTTTACTAAATACACGAAGGGAAATGAGGAAATTATTGATACATCGACTTTCCAAATTTTCTTTGTCTTTCATACATGATCGAAAGAATGATGAATGCCCATTTATGAATCTAGGTTTATGTAACGGCTCGTTGGTCTACGGGTATGATACTCGCTTAGGGTGCGAGTGGTCCCGGGTTCAATTCCCGGACGAGCCCGAATAAATTATATTCGAAAATTTGTATCATTCCCATTCAATATTCCATGGTTTTTACTAAATACACGAAGGGAAATGAGGAAATTATTGATACATCGACTTTCCAAATTTTCTTTGTCTTTCATACATGATCGAAAGAATGATGAATGCCCATTTATGAATCTAGGTTTATGTAACGGCTCGTTGGTCTACGGGTATGATACTCGCTTAGGGTGCGAGTGGTCCCGGGTTCAATTCCCGGACGAGCCCGAATGAATTATATTCGAAAATTTGTATCATTCCCATTCAATATTCCATGGTTTTTAGTAAATACACGAAGGGAAATGAGGAAATTATTGATACATCGACTTTCCAAATTTTCTTTGTCTTTCATACATGATCGAAAGAATGATGAATGCCCATTTATGAATCTAGGTTTATGTAACGGCTCGTTGGTCTACGGGTATGATACTCGCTTAGGGTGCGAGTGGTCCCGGGTTCAATTCCCGGACGAGCCCGAATGAATTATATTCGAAAATTTGTATCATTCCCATTCAATATTCCATGGTTTTTACTAAATATACGACGGGAAATGAGGAAATTATTGATACATCGACTTTCCAAATTTTCTTTGTCTTTCATACATGATCGAAAGAATGATGAATGCCCATTTATGAATCTAGGTTTATGTAACGGCTCGTTGGTCTACGGGTATGATACTCGCTTAGGGTGCGAGTGGTCCCGGGTTCAATTCCCGGACGAGCCCGAATGAATTATATTCGAAAATTTGTATCATTCCCATTCAATATTCCATGGTTTTTACTAAATATACGACGGGAAATGAGGAAATTATTGATACATCGACTTTCCAAATTTTCTTTGTCTTTCATACATGATCGAAAGAATGATGAACGCCCATTTATGAATCTAGGTTTATGTAACGGCTCGTTTGTCTCGGGTTATGATACTCGCTTAGGGTGCGAGTGGTCCCGGGTTCAATTCCCGCACGAGCCCGAATGAATTATATTCGAAAATTTGTATCATTCCCATTCAATATTCCATGGTTTTTACTAAATATACGACGGGAAATGAGGAAATTATTGATACATCGACTTTCCAAATTTTCTTTGTCTTTCATACATGATCGAAAGAATGATGAATGCCCATTTATGAATCTAGGTTTATGTAACGGATCGTTGGTCTACGGGTATGATACTCGCTTAGGGTGCGAGTGGTCCCGGGTTCAATTCCCGGACGATCCCGAATGAATTATATTCGAAAATTTGTATCATTCCCATTCAATATTCCATGGTTTTTACTAAATATACGACGGGAAATGAGGAAATTATTGATACATCGACTTTCCAAATTTTCTTTGTCTTTCATACATGATCGAAAGAATGATGAATGCCCATTTATGAATCTAGGTTTATGTAACGGCTCGTTGGTCTACGGGTATGATACTCGCTTAGGGTGCGAGTGGTCCCGGGTTCAATTCCCGGACGAGCCCGAATGAATTATATTCGAAAATTTGTATCATTCCCATTCAATATTCCATGGTTTTTACTAAATATACGACGGGAAATGAGGAAATTATTGATACATCGACTTTCCAAATTTTCTTTGTCTTTCATACATGATCCAAAGAATGATGAATGCCCATTTATGAATCTAGGTTTATGTAACGGATCGTTGGTCTACGGGTATGATACTCGCTTAGGGTGCGAGTGGTCCCGGGTTCAATTCCCGGACGAGCCCGAATGAATTATATTCGAAAATTTGTATCATTCCCATTCAATATTCCATGGTTTTTACTAAATATACGACGGGAAATGAGGAAATTATTGATACATCGACTTTCCAAATTTTCTTCGTCTTTCATACATGATCAAAAGAATGATGAATGCCCATTTATGAAGCAGGGTTTATGTAACGGCTCGTTGGTCTACGGGTATGATTCTCGCTTAGGGTGCGAGTGGTCCCGGGTTCAATTCCCGGACGAGCCCGAATGAATTATATTCGAAAATTTGTATCATTCCCATTCAATATTCCATGGTTTTTACTAAATATACGACGGGAAATGAGGAAATTATTGATACATCGACTTTCCAAATTTTCTTTGTCTTTCATACATGATCGAAAGAATGATGAATGCCCATTTATGAATCAGGGTTTATGTAACGGCTCGTTGGTCTAGGGGTATGATACTCGCTTAGGGTGCGAGTGGTCCCGGGTTCAATTCCCGGACGAGCACGAATGAATTATATTCGATAATTTCTATCATTTCCATTCTATATTCAATGGTTTTTACTAAATATACGACGGGAAATGAGGAAATTATTGATACATCGACTTTCCAAATTTTCTTTGTCTTTCATACATGATCGAAAGAATGATGAATGCCCATTTATGAATCAGGGTTTATGTAACGGCTCGTTGGTCTAGGGGTATGATACTCGCTTAGGGTGCGAGTGGTCCCGGGTTCAATTCCCGGACGAGCCCGAATGAATTATATTCGATAATTTGTATCATTTCCATTCTATATTCAATGGTTTTTACTAAATATACGACGGGAAATGAGGAAATTATTGATACATCGACATTTCAAATTTTCTTTGTCTTTCATACATGATCGAAAGAATGATGAATGCCCATTTATGAATCAGGGTTTATGTAACGGCTCGTTGGTCTACGGGTATGATACTCGCTTAGGGTGCGAGTCGTCCCGGGTTCAATTCCCGGACGAGCCCGAATGAATTATATTCGATAATTTGTATCATTCCCATTCAATATTCCATGGTTTTTACTAAATATACGACGGGAAATGAGGAAATTATTGATACATCGACATTCCAAATTTTCTTTGTCTTTCATACATGATCGAAAGAATGATGAATGCCCATTTATGAATCAGGGTTTATGTAACGGCTCGTTGGTCTAGGGGTATGATACTCGCTTAGGGTGCGAGTGGTCCCGGGTTCAATTCCCGGACGATCCCGAATGAATTATATTCGATAATTTCTATCATTTCCATTCTATATTCAATGGTTTTTACTAAATATACGACGGGAAATGAGGAAATTATTGATACATCGACTTTCCAAATTTTCTTTGTCTTTCATACATGATCGAAAGAATGATGAATGCCCATTTATGAATCAGGATTTATGTAACGGCTCGTTGGTCTAGGGGTATGATACTCGCTTAGGGTGCGAGTGGTCCCGGGTTCAATTCCCGGACGAGCCCGAATGAATTATATTCGATAATTTCTATCATTTCCATTCTATATTCAATGGTTTTTACTAAGTATACGACGGGAAATGAGGAAATTATTGATACATCGACATTCCAAATTTTCTTTGTCTTTCATACATGATCGAAAGAATGATGAATGCCCATTTATGAATCAGGGTTTATGTAACGGCTCGTTGGTCTAGGGGTATGATACTCGCTTAGGGTGCGAGTGTTCCCGGGTTCAATTCCCGGACGAGCCCGAATGAATTATATTCGATAATTTCTATCATTTCCATTCTATATTCAGTGGTTTTTACTAAATATACGACGGGAAATGAGGAAATTATTGATACATCGACTTTCCAAATTTTCTTTTTCTTTCATACATGATCGAAAGAATGATGAATGCCCATTTATGAATCAGGGTTTATGTAACGGCTCGTTGGTCTAGGGGTATGATACTCGCTTAGGGTGCGAGTGGTCCCGGGTTCAATTCCCGGACGATCCCGAATGAATTATATTCGAAAATTTGTATCATTCCCATTCAATATTCCATGGTTTTTACTAAATATACGACGGGAAATGAGGAAATTATTGATACATCGACTTTCCAAATTTTCTTTGTCTTTCATACATGATCGAAAGAATGATGAATGCCCATTTATGAATCTAGGTTTATGTAACGGCTCGTTGGTCTACGGGTATGATACTCGCTTAGGGTGCGAGTGGTCCCGGGTTCAATTCCCGGACGAGCCCGAATGAATTATATTCGAAAATTTGTATCATTCCCATTCAATATTCCATGGTTTTTACTAAATATACGACGGGAAATGAGGAAATTATTGATACATCGACTTTCCAAATTTTCTTTGTCTTTCATACATGATCCAAAGAATGATGAATGCCCATTTATGAATCTAGGTTTATGTAACGGATCGTTGGTCTACGGGTATGATACTCGCTTAGGGTGCGAGTGGTCCCGGGTTCAATTCCCGGACGAGCCCGAATGAATTATATTCGAAAATTTGTATCATTCCCATTCAATATTCCATGGTTTTTACTAAATATACGACGGGAAATGAGGAAATTATTGATACATCGACTTTCCAAATTTTCTTCGTCTTTCATACATGATCAAAAGAATGATGAATGCCCATTTATGAAGCAGGGTTTATGTAACGGCTCGTTGGTCTACGGGTATGATTCTCGCTTAGGGTGCGAGTGGTCCCGGGTTCAATTCCCGGACGAGCCCGAATGAATTATATTCGAAAATTTGTATCATTCCCATTCAATATTCCATGGTTTTTACTAAATATACGACGGGAAATGAGGAAATTATTGATACATCGACTTTCCAAATTTTCTTTGTCTTTCATACATGATCGAAAGAATGATGAATGCCCATTTATGAATCAGGGTTTATGTAACGGCTCGTTGGTCTAGGGGTATGATACTCGCTTAGGGTGCGAGTGGTCCCGGGTTCAATTCCCGGACGAGCACGAATGAATTATATTCGATAATTTCTATCATTTCCATTCTATATTCAATGGTTTTTACTAAATATACGACGGGAAATGAGGAAATTATTGATACATCGACTTTCCAAATTTTCTTTGTCTTTCATACATGATCGAAAGAATGATGAATGCCCATTTATGAATCAGGGTTTATGTAACGGCTCGTTGGTCTAGGGGTATGATACTCGCTTAGGGTGCGAGTGGTCCCGGGTTCAATTCCCGGACGAGCCCGAATGAATTATATTCGATAATTTGTATCATTTCCATTCTATATTCAATGGTTTTTACTAAATATACGACGGGAAATGAGGAAATTATTGATACATCGACATTTCAAATTTTCTTTGTCTTTCATACATGATCGAAAGAATGATGAATGCCCATTTATGAATCAGGGTTTATGTAACGGCTCGTTGGTCTACGGGTATGATACTCGCTTAGGGTGCGAGTCGTCCCGGGTTCAATTCCCGGACGAGCCCGAATGAATTATATTCGATAATTTGTATCATTCCCATTCAATATTCCATGGTTTTTACTAAATATACGACGGGAAATGAGGAAATTATTGATACATCGACATTCCAAATTTTCTTTGTCTTTCATACATGATCGAAAGAATGATGAATGCCCATTTATGAATCAGGGTTTATGTAACGGCTCGTTGGTCTAGGGGTATGATACTCGCTTAGGGTGCGAGTGGTCCCGGGTTCAATTCCCGGACGATCCCGAATGAATTATATTCGATAATTTCTATCATTTCCATTCTATATTCAATGGTTTTTACTAAATATACGACGGGAAATGAGGAAATTATTGATACATCGACTTTCCAAATTTTCTTTGTCTTTCATACATGATCGAAAGAATGATGAATGCCCATTTATGAATCAGGATTTATGTAACGGCTCGTTGGTCTAGGGGTATGATACTCGCTTAGGGTGCGAGTGGTCCCGGGTTCAATTCCCGGACGAGCCCGAATGAATTATATTCGATAATTTCTATCATTTCCATTCTATATTCAATGGTTTTTACTAAGTATACGACGGGAAATGAGGAAATTATTGATACATCGACATTCCAAATTTTCTTTGTCTTTCATACATGATCGAAAGAATGATGAATGCCCATTTATGAATCAGGGTTTATGTAACGGCTCGTTGGTCTAGGGGTATGATACTCGCTTAGGGTGCGAGTGTTCCCGGGTTCAATTCCCGGACGAGCCCGAATGAATTATATTCGATAATTTCTATCATTTCCATTCTATATTCAGTGGTTTTTACTAAATATACGACGGGAAATGAGGAAATTATTGATACATCGACTTTCCAAATTTTCTTTTTCTTTCATACATGATCGAAAGAATGATGAATGCCCATTTATGAATCAGGGTTTATGTAACGGCTCGTTGGTCTAGGGGTATGATACTCGCTTAGGGTGCGAGTGGTCCCGGGTTCAATTCCCGGACGAGCCCGAATGAATTATATTCGATAATTTGTATCATTTCCATTCTATATTCAATGGTTTTTACTAAATATACGACGGGAAATGAGGAAATTATTGATACATCGACATTCCAAATTTTCTTTGTCTTTCATACATGATCGAAAGAATGATGAATGCCCATTTATGAATCAGGGTTTATGTAACGGCTCGTTGGTCTAGGGGTATGATACTCGCTTAGGGTGCGAGTGTTCACGGGTTCAATTCCCGGACGAGCCCGAATGAATTATATTCGATAATTTCTATCATTTCCATTCTATATTCAGTGGTTTTTACTAAATATACGACGGGAAATGAGGAAATTATTGATACATCGACATTCCAAATTTTCTTTGTCTTTCATACATGATCGAAAGAATGATGAATGCCCATTTATGAATCAGGGTTTATGTAACGGCTCGTTGGTCTAGGGGTATGATACTCGCTTAGGGTGCGAGTGGTCCCGGGTTCAATTCCCGGACGAGCCCGAATGAATTATATTCGATAATTTGTGTCATTTCCATTCTATATTCCATGGTTTTTACTAAATATACGACGGGAAATGAGGAAATTATTGATACATCGACTTTCCAAATTTTCTTTGTCTTTCATACATGATCGAAAGAATGATGAATGCCCATTTATGAATCAGGGTTTATGTAACGGCTCGTTGGTCTAGGGGTATGATACTCGCTTAGGGTGCGAGTGGTCCCGGGTTCAATTCCCGGACGAGCCCGAATGAATTATATTCGATAATTTGTATCATTTCCATTCTATATTCAATGGTTTTTACTAAATATACGACGGGAAATGAGGAAATTATTGATACATCGACTTTCCAAATTTTCTTTGTCTTTCATACATGATCGAAAGAATGATGAATGCCCATTTATGAATCAGGGTTTATGTAACGGCTCGTTGGTCTAGGGGTATGATACTCGCTTAGGGTGCGAGTGGTCCCGGGTTCAATTCCCGGACGAGCCCGAATGAATTATATTCGATAATTTGTATAATTTCCATTCTGTGTTCAATGGTTTTTACTAAATATACGACGGGAAATGAGGAAATTATTGATACATCGACTTTCCAAATTTTCTTTGTCTTTCATACATGATCGAAAGAATGATGAATGCCCATTTATGAATCAGGGTTTATGTAACGGCTCGTTGGTCTAGGGGTATGATACTCGCTTAGGGTGCGAGTGTTCCCGGGTTCAATTCCCGGACGAGCCCGAATGAATTATATTCGATAATTTCTATCATTTCCATTCTATATTCAGTGGTTTTTACTAAATATACGACGGGAAATGAGGAAATTATTGATACATCGACTTTCCAAATTTTCTTTGTCTTTCATACATGATCGAAAGAATGATGAATGCCCATTTATGAATCAGGGTTTATGTAACGGCTCGTTGGTCTAGGGGTATGATACTCGCTTAGGGTGCGAGTGGTCCCGGGTTCAATTCCCGGACGAGCCCGAATGAATTATATTCGATAATTTCTATCATTTCCATTCTATATTCAGTGGTTTTTGCTAAATATACGACGGGAAATGAGGAAATTATTGAGACATCGACTTTCCAAATTTTCTTTGTCTTTCATACATGATCGTAAGAATGATGAATGCCCATTTATGAAGCAGGGTTTATGTAACGGCTCGTTGGTCTAGGGGTATGATACTCACTTAGGGTGCGAGTGGTCACGGGTTCAATTCCCGGACGAGCCCGAATGAATTATATTTGATAATTTGTGTCATTTCCATTCTATATTCCATGGTTTTTACTAAATATACGACGGGAAATGAGGAAATTATTGATACATCGACTTTCCAAATTTTCTTTGTCTTTCATACATGATCGAAAGAATGATGAATGCCCATTTATGAATCAGGGTTTATGTAACGGCTCGTTGGTCTAGGGGTATGATACTCGCTTAGGGTGCGAGTGGTCCCGGGTTCAATTCCCGGACGAGCCCGAATGAATTATATTCGATAATTTGTATCATTTCCATTCTATATTCAATGGTTTTTACTAAATATACGACGGGAAATGAGGAAATTATTGATACATCGACATTCCAAATTTTCTTTGTCTTTCATACATGATCGAAAGAATGATGAATGCCCATTTATGAATCAGGGTTTATGTAACGGCTCGTTGGTCTAGGGGTATGATACTCGCTTAGGGTGCGAGTGGTCCCGGGTTCAATTCCCGGACGAGCCCGAATGAATTATATTCGATAATTTGTATCATTTCCATTCTATATTCAATGGTTTTTACTAAATATACGACGGGAAATGAGGAAATTATTGATACATCGACATTCCAAATTTTCTTTGTCTTTCATACATGATCGAAAGAATGATGAATGCCCATTTATGAATCAGGGTTTATGTAACGGCTCGTTGGTCTAGGGGTATGATACTCGCTTAGGGTGCGAGTGGTCCCGGGTTCAATTCCCGGACGAGCCCAAATGAATTATATTCGATAATTTGTATCATTTCCATTCTATATTCAATGGTTTTTACTAAATATACGACGGGAAATGAGGAAATTATTGATACATCGACTTTCCAAATTTTCTTTGTCTTTCATACATGATCGAAAGAATGATGAATGCCCATTTATGAAGCAGGGTTTATGTAACGGCTCGTTGGTCTAGGGGTATGATACTCACTTAGGGTGCGAGTGGTCCCGGGTTCAATTCCCGGACGAGCCCGAATGAATTATATTCGATAATTTCTATCATTTCCATTCTATATTCAGTGGTTTTTACTAAATATACGACGGGAAATGAGGAAATTATTGATACATCGACTTTCCAAATTTTCTTTGTCTTTCATACATGATCGTAAGAATGATGAATGCCCATTTATGAAGCAGGGTTTGTGTAACTGCTCGTTGGTCTAGGGGTATGATACTCACTTAGGGTGCGAGTGGTCACGGGTTCAATTCCCGGACGAGCCCGAATGAATTATATTTGATAATTTGTGTAATTTCCATTCTATATTCCATGGTTTTTACTAAATATACGACGGGAAATGAGGAAATTATTGATACATCGACTTTCCAAATTTTCTTTGTCTTTCATACATGATCGAAAGAATGATGAATGCCCATTTATGAATCAGGGTTTATGTAACGGCTCGTTGGTCTAGGGGTATGATACTCGCTTAGGGTGCGAGTGGTCCCGGGTTCAATTCCCGGACGATCCCGAATGAATTATATTCGATAATTTGTATCATTTCCATTCTATATTCAATGGTTTTTACTAAATATACGACGGGAAATGAGGAAATTATTGATACATCGACATTCCAAATTTTCTTTGTCTTTCATACATGATCGAAAGAATGATGAATGCCCATTTATGAATCAGGGTTTATGTAACGGCTCGTTGGTCTAGGGGTATGATACTCGCTTAGGGTGCGAGTGGTCCCGGGTTCAATTCCCGGACGAGCCCGAATGAATTATTTTCGATAATTTGTATCATTTCCATTCTATATTCAATGGTTTTTACTAAATATACGACGGGAAATGAGGAAATTATTGATACATCGACATTCCAAATTTTCTTTGTCTTTCATACATGATCGAAAGAATGATGAATGCCCATTTATGAATCAGGGTTTATGTAACGGCTCGTTGGTCTAGGGGTATGATACTCGCTTAGGGTGCGAGTGGTCCCGGGTTCAATTCCCGGACGAGCCCGAATGAATTATATTCGATAATTTGTATCATTTCCATTCTATATTCAATGGTTTTTACTAAATATACGACGGGAAATGAGGAAATTATTGATACATCGACTTTCCAAATTTTCTTTGTCTTTCATACATGATCGAAAGAATGATGAATGCCCATTTATGAAGCAGGGTTTATGTAACGGCTCGTTGGTCTAGGGGTATGATACTCACTTAGGGTGCGAGTGGTCCCGGGTTCAATTCCCGGACGAGCCCGAATGAATTATATTCGATAATTTGTGTCATTTCCATTCTATATTCCATGGTTTTTGCTAAATATACGACGGGAAATGAGGAAATTATTGATACATCGACTTTCCAAATTTTCTTTGTCTTTCATACATGATCGAAAGAATGATGAATGCCCATTTATGAATCAGGGTTTATGTAACGGCTCGTTGGTCTAGGGGTATGATACTCACTTAGGTTGCGAGTTGTCCCGGGTTCAATTCCCGGACGAGCCCGAATGAATTATATTCGAAAATTTGTGTCATTTCCATTCTATATTCCATGGTTTTTACTAAATATACGACGGGAAATGAGGAAATTATTGATACATCGACATTCCAAATTTTCTTTGTCTTTCATACATGATCGAAAGAATGATGAATGCCCATTTATGAATCAGGGTTTATGTAACGGCTCGTTGGTCTAGGGGTATGATACTCGCTTAGTGTGCGAGTCGTCTCGGGTTCAATTCCCGGACGAGCCCGAATGAATTATATTCGATAATTTGTATCATTCCCATTCAATATTCCATGGTTTTTACTAAATATACGACGGGAAATGAGGAAATTATTGATACATCGACTTTCCAAATTTTCTTTGTCTTTCATACATGATCGAAAGAATGATGAATGCCCATTTATGAATCAGGGTTTATGTAACGGCTCGTTGGTCTAGGGGTATGATACTCGCTTAGGGTGCGAGTGGTCCCGGGTTCAATTCCCGGACGAGCCCGAATGAATTATATTCGATAATTTGTATCATTTCCATTCTATATTCAATGGTTTTTACTAAATATACGACGGGAAATGAGGAAATTATTGATACATCGACATTCCAAATTTTCTTTGTCTTTCATACATGATCGAAAGAATGATGAATGCCCATTTATGAATCAGGGTTTATGTAACGGCTCGTTGGTCTAGGGGTATGATACTCGCTTAGGGTGCGAGTGGTCCCGGGTTCAATTCCCGGACGAGCCCGAATGAATTATATTCGATAATTTGTATCATTTCCATTCTATATTCAATGGTTTTTACTAAATATACGACGGGAAATGAGGAAATTATTGATACATCGACTTTCCAAATTTTCTTTGTCTTTCATACATGATCGAAAGAATGATGAATGCCCATTTATGAAGCAGGGTTTATGTAACGGCTCGTTGGTCTAGGGGTATGATACTCACTTAGGGTGCGAGTGGTCCCGGGTTCAATTCCCGGACGAGCCCGAATGAATTATATTCGATAATTTGTGTCATTTCCATTCTATATTCCATGGTTTTTGCTAAATATACGACGGGAAATGAGGAAATTATTGATACATCGACTTTCCAAATTTTCTTTGTCTTTCATACATGATCGAAAGAATGATGAATGCCCATTTATGAATCAGGATTTATGTAACGGCTCGTTGGTCTAGGGGTATGATACTCGCTTAGGGTGCGAGTGGTCCCGGGTTCAATTCCCGGACGAGCCCGAATGAATTATATTCGATAATTTCTATCATTTCCATTCTATATTCAATGGTTTTTACTAAGTATACGACGGGAAATGAGGAAATTATTGATACATCGACATTCCAAATTTTCTTTGTCTTTCATACATGATCGAAAGAATGATGAATGCCCATTTATGAATCAGGGTTTATGTAACGGCTCGTTGGTCTAGGGGTATGATACTCGCTTAGGGTGCGAGTGTTCCCGGGTTCAATTCCCGGACGAGCCCGAATGAATTATATTCGATAATTTCTATCATTTCCATTCTATATTCAGTGGTTTTTACTAAATATACGACGGGAAATGAGGAAATTATTGATACATCGACTTTCCAAATTTTCTTTGTCTTTCATACATGATCGAAAGAATGATGAATGACCATTTATGAATCAGGGTTTATGTAACGGCTCGTTGGTCTAGGGGTATGATACTCGCTTAGGGTGCGAGTGTTCCCGGGTTCAATTCCCGGACGAGCCCGAATGAATTATATTCGATAATTTCTATCATTTCCATTCTATATTCAGTGGTTTTTACTAAATATACGACGGGAAATGAGGAAATTATTGATACATCGACTTTCCAAATTTTCTTTTTCTTTCATACATGATCGAAAGAATGATGAATGCCCATTTATGAATCAGGGTTTATGTAACGGCTCGTTGGTCTAGGGGTATGATACTCGCTTAGGGTGCGAGTGTTCACGGGTTCAATTCCCGGACGAGCCCGAATGAATTATATTCGATAATTTCTATCATTTCCATTCTATATTCAGTGGTTTTTACTAAATATACGACGGGAAATGAGGAAATTATTGATACATCGACATTCCAAATTTTCTTTGTCTTTCATACATGATCGAAAGAATGATGAATGCCCATTTATGAATCAGGGTTTATGTAACGGCTCGTTGGTCTAGGGGTATGATACTCGCTTAGGGTGCGAGTGGTCCCGGGTTCAATTCCCGGACGAGCCCGAATGAATTATATTCGATAATTTGTGTCATTTCCATTCTATATTCCATGGTTTTTACTAAATATACGACGGGAAATGAGGAAATTATTGATACATCGACTTTCCAAATTTTCTTTGTCTTTCATACATGATCGAAAGAATGATGAATGCCCATTTATGAATCAGGGTTTATGTAACGGCTCGTTGGTCTAGGGGTATGATACTCGCTTAGGGTGCGAGTGGTCCCGGGTTCAATTCCCGGACGAGCCCGAATGAATTATATTCGATAATTTGTATCATTTCCATTCTATATTCAATGGTTTTTACTAAATATACGACGGGAAATGAGGAAATTATTAATACATCGATTTTCCAAATTTTCTTTGTCTTTCATACATGATCGAAAGAATGATGAATGCCCATTTATGAATCAGGGTTTATGTAACGGCTCGTTGGTCTAGGGGTATGATACTCGCTTAGGGTGCGAGTGGTCCCGGGTTCAATTCCCGGACGAGCCCGAATGAATTATATTCGATAAATTGTATCATTTCCATTCTATATTCAATGGTTTTTACTAAATATACGACGGGAAATGAGGAAATTATTGATACATCGATTTTCCAAATTTTCTTTGTCTTTCATACATGATCGAAAGAATGATGAATGCCCATTTATGAATCAGGGTTTATGTAACGGCTCGTTTGTCTAGGGGTATGATACTCGCTTAGGGTGCGAGTGGTCCCGGGTTCAATTCCCGGACGAGCCCGAATGAATTATATTCGATAATTTGTATCATTTCCATTCTATATTCAATGGTTTTTACTAAATATACGACGGGAAATGAGGAAATTATTGATACATCGATTTTCCAAATTTTCTTTGTCTTTCATACATGATCGAAAGAATGATGAATGCCCATTTATGAATCAGGGTTTATGTAACGGCTCGTTGGTCTAGGGGTATGATACTCGCTTAGGGTGCGAGTGGTCCCGGGTTCAATTCCCGGACGAGCCCGAATGAATTATGTTCGATAAATTGTATCATTTCCATTCTATATTCAATGGTTTTTACTAAATATACGACGGGAAATGAGGAAATTATTGATACATCGATTTTCCAAATTTTCTTTGTCTTTCATACATGATCGAAAGAATGATGAATGCCCATTTATGAATCAGGGTTTATGTAACGACTCGTTGGTCTAGGGGTATGATACTCGCTTAGGGTGCGAGTGATCCCGGGCTCAATTCCCGGACGAGATGAATTATATTCGATAATTTGTATCATTTCCATTCTATATTCAATGGTTTTTACTAAATATACGACGGGAAATGAGGAAATTATTGATACATCGATTTTCCAAATTTTCTTTGTCTTTCATACATGATCGAAAGAATGATGAATGCCCATTTATGAATCAGGGTTTATGTAGCGGCTCGTTGGTCTAGGGGTATGATACTCGCTTAGGGTGCGAGTGGTCCCGGGTTCAATTCCCGGACGAGCCCGAATGAATTATATTCGATAATTTGTGTCATTTCCATTCTATATTCCATGGTATTTACTAAATATACGACGGGAAATGAGGAAATTATTGATACATCGACATTCCAAATTTTCTTTGTCTTTCATACATGATCGAAAGAATGATGAATGCCCATTTATGAATCAGGGTTTATGTAACGGCTCGTTGGTCTAGGGGTATGATACTCGCTTAGGGTGCGAGTGTTCCCGGGTTCAATTCCCGGACGAGCCCGAATGAATTATGTTCGATAATTTCTATCATTTCCATTCTATATTCAGTGGTTTTTACTAAATATACGACGGGAAATGAGGAAATTATTGATACATCGACATTCCAAATTTTCTTTGTCTTTCATACATGATCGAAAGAATGATGAATGCCCATTTATGAATCAGGGTTTATGTAACGGCTCGTTGGTCTAGGGGTATGATACTCGCTTAGGGTGCGAGTGGTCCCGGGTTCAATTCCCGGACGAGCCCGAATGAATTATATTCGATAATTTGTATCATTTCCATTCTATATTCAGTGGTTTTTACTAAATATACGACGGGAAATGAGGAAATTATTGATACATCGACATTCCAAATTTTCTTTGTCTTTCATACATGATCGAAAGAATGGTGAATGCCCATTTATGAATCAGGGTTTATGTAACGGCTCGTTGGTCTAAGGGTATGATACTCGCTTAGGGTGCGAGTGGTCCCGGGTTCAATTCCCGGACGAGCCCGAATGAATTATATTCGATAATTTGTATCATTTCCATTCTATATTCAGTGGTTTTTACTAAATATACGACGGGAAATGAGGAAATTATTGATACATCGACATTCCAAATTTTCTTTGTCTTTCATACATGATCGAAAGAATGGTGAATGCCCATTTATGAATCAGTGTTTATGTAACGTCTTGTTGGTCTAGGGGTATGATACTCGCTTAGGGTGAGAGTTGTCCCAGGTTCAATTCCCGGACGATCCCGAATGAATTATATTCGATAATTTGTATCATTTCCATTCTATATTCAGTGGTTTTTACTAAATATACGACGTGAAATGAGGAAATTATTGATACATCGACATTCCAAATTTTCTTTGTCTTTCATACATGATCGAAAGAATGATGAATGCCCATTTATGAATCAGGGTTTATGTAACGGCTCGTTGGTCTAGGGGTATGATACTCGCTTAGGGTGCGAGTGGTCCCGGGTTCAATTCCCGGACGAGCCCGAATGAATTATATTCGATAATTTGTATCATTTCCATTCTATATTCAGTGGTTTTTACTAAATATACGACGGGAAATGAGGAAATTATTGATACATCGACATTCCAAATTTTCTTTGTCTTTCATACATGATCGATACAATGGTGAATGCCCATTTATGAATCAGGGTTTATGTAACGGCTTGTTGGTCTAGGGGTATGATACTCGCTTAGGGTGAGAGTTGTCCCAGGTTCAATTCCCGGACGATCCCGAATGAATTATATTCGATAATTTGTATCATTTCCATTCTATATTCAGTGGTTTTTACTAAATATACGACGGGAAATGAGGAAATTATTGATACATCGACTTTCCAAATTTTCTTTGTCTTTCATACATGATCGAAAGAATGATGAATGCCCATTTATGAATCAGGGTTTATGTAACGGCTCGTTGGTCTAGGGGTATGATACTCGCTTAGGGTGAGAGTTGTCCCAGGTTCAATTCCCGGACGAGCCCGAATGAATTATATTCGATAATTTGTATCATTTCCATTCTATATTCAGTAGTTTTTACTAAATATACGACGGGAAATGAGGAAATTATTGATACATCGACATTCCAAATTTTCTTTGTCTTTCATACATGATCGAAAGAATGGTGAATGCCCATTTATGAATCAGGGTTTATGTAACGGCTTGTTGGTCTAGGGGTATGATACTCGCTTAGGGTGAGAGTTGTCCCAGGTTCAATTCCCGGACGATCCCGAATGAATTATATTCGATAATTTGTATCATTTCCATTCTATATTCAGTGGTTTTTACTAAATATACGACGGGAAATGAGGAAATTATTGATACATCGACATTCCAAATTTTCTTTGTCTTTCATACATGATCGAAAGAATGATGAATGCCCATTTATGAATCAGGGTTTATGTAACGGCTCGTTGGTCTAGGGGTATGATACTCGCTTAGGGTGCGAGTGGTCCCGGGTTCAATTCCCGGACGTGCCCGAATGAATTACATTCGATAATTTGTATCATTTCCATTCTATATTCAGTGGTTTTTACTAAATATACGAAGGGAAATGAGGAAATTATTGATACATCGACTTTCCAAATTTTCTTTGTCTTTCATACATGATCGAAAGAATGATGAATGCCCATTTATGAATCAGGGTTTATGTAACGGCTCGTTGGTCTAGGGGTATGATACTCGCTTAGGGTGCGAGTGGTCCCGGGTTCAATTCCCGGACGAGCCCGAATGAATTACATTCGATAATTTGTATCATTTCCATTCTATATTCAGTGGTTTTTACTAAATATACGACGGGAAATGAGGAAATTATTGATACATCGACATTCCAAATTTTCTTTGTCTTTCATACATGATCGAAAGAATGATGAATGCCCATTTATGAATCCGGGTTTTTGTAACGGCTCGTTGGTCTAGGTGTATGATACTCGCTTAGGGTGCGAGTGGTCCCGGGTTCAATTCCCGGACGAGCCCGAATGAATTATATTCGATAATTTGTATCATTTCCATTCTATATTCAATGGTTTTTGCTAAATATACGACGGGAAATTAGGAAATTATTGATACATCGACATTCCAAATTTTCTTTGTCTTTCATACATGATCGAAAGAATGATGAATGCCCATTTATGAATCAGGGTTTATGTAACGGCTCGTTGGTCTAGGGGTATGATACTCGCTTAGGGTGCGAGTGGTCCCGGGTTCAATTCCCGGACGAGCCCGAATAAATTATATTCGATAATTTGTATCATTTCCATTCTATATTCAGTGGTTTTTACTAAGTATACGACGGGAAATGAGGAAATTATTGATACATCGACATTCCAAATTTTCTTTGTCTTTCATACATGATCGAAAGAATGATGAATGCCCATTTATGAATCAGGGTTTATGTAACGGCTCGTTGGTCTAGGGGTATGATACTCGCTTAGGGTGCGAGTGGTCCCGGGTTCAATTCCCGGACGAGCCCGAATGAATTATATTCGATAATTTCTATCATTTCCATTCTATATTCAGTGGTTTTTACTAAATATACGACGAGAAATTAGGAAATTATTGATACATCGACATTCCAAATTTTCTTTGTCTTTCATACATGATCGAAAGAATGATGAATGCCCATTTATGAATCAGGGTTTATGTAACGGCCCGTTGGTCTAGGGGTATGATACTCGCTTAGGGTGAGAGTTGTCCCAGGTTCAATTCCCGGACGAGCCCGAATGAATTATATTCGAAAATTTGTATCATTTCCATTCTATATTCAATGGATTTTACTAAATATACGACGGGAAATGAGGAAATTATTGATACATCGACATTCCAAATTTTCTTTGTCTTTCATACATGATCGAAAGAATGATGAATGCCCATTTATGAATCAGTGTTTATGTAACGGCTCGTTGGTCTAGGGGTATGATACTCGCTTAGGGTGCGAGTGATCCCAGGTTCAATTCCCGGACGAGCCCGAATGAATTATATTCGGTAATTTGTATCATTTCCATTCTATATTCAATGGTTTTGCTAAATATACGACGGGAAATTAGGAAATTATTGATACATCGACATTCCAAATTTTCTTTGTCTTTCATACATGATCGAAAGAATGATGAATGCCCATATATGAATCAGGGTTTATATAACGGCTCGTTGGTCTAGGGGTATGATACTCGCTTAGGGTGAGAGTTGTACCAGGTTCAATTCCCGGACGAGCCCGAATGAATTATATTCGATAATTTGTGTCATTTCAATTCTATATTCAATGGTTTTTGCTAAATATACGACGGGAAATGAGGAAATTATTGATACATCGACATTCCAAATTTTCTTTGTCTTTCATTAATGATCGAAAGAATGATGAATGCCCATTTATGAAACAGTGTTTATGTAACGGCTCGTTGCTCTAGGGGTATGATACTCGCTTAGGGTGCGAGTGGTCCCGGGTTCAATTCCCGGACGAGCCCGAATGAATTATATTCGATAATTTGTATCATTTCCATTCTATATTCAATGGTTTTTGCTAAATATACGAAGGGTAATTAGGAAATTATTGATACATCCACATTCCAAATTTTCTTTGTCTTTCATACATGATCGAAAGAATGATGAATGCCCATTTATGAATCAGGGTTTATGTAACGGTTCGTTGGTCTAGGGGTATGATACTCGCTTAGGGTGAGAGGTGTCCCAGGTTCAATTCCCGGACGAGCCCGAATGAATTATATTCGATAATTTGTATCATTTCCATTCTATATCCCATGGTTTTTACTAAATATACGACGGGAAATTAGGAAATTATTGATACATCGACATTCCAAATTTTATTTGTCTTTCATACATGATCGAAAGAATGATGAATGCCCATTTATGAATCAGGGTTTACGTAACGGCTCGTTGGTCTAGGTGTATGATACTCGCTTAGGGTGCGAGTGGTACTGGGTTCATTTCCCGGACGAGCCCGAATGAATTATATTCGATAATTTGTATCATTTCCATTCTATATTCAATAGTTTTTGCTAAATATACGACGGGAAATTAGGAAATTATTGATACATCGACATTCCAAATTTTCTTTGTCTTTCATACATGATCGAAAGAATGATGAATGCCCATTTATGAATCAGGGTTTATGTAACGGCTCGTTGGTCTAGGGGTATGATACTCGCTTAGGGTGCGAGTGGTACTGGGTTCATTTCCCGGACGTGCCCGAATGAATTATATTCGATAATTTGTATCATTTCTATTCTATATCCAATGGTTTTTACTAAATATACGACGGGAAATTAGGAAATTATTGATACATCGACATTCCAAATTTTCTTTGTCTTTCATACATGATCGAAAGAATGATAAATGCCCATTTATGAATCAGGGTTTATGTAACGGCTCGTTGGTCTAGGGGTATGATACCCGGTTAGGGTGCGAGTGGTACTGGGTTCATTTCCCGGACGAGCCCGAATGAATTATATTCGATAATTTGTATCATTTCCATTCTATATTCAATGGTTTTTGCTAAATATACGACGGGAAATAAGGAAATTATTGATACATCGACTTTCCAAATTTTCTTTGTCTTTCTTACATGATCGAAAGAATGATGAATGCCCATTTATGAATCAGGGCTTATGTAACGGCTCGTTGGTCTAGGGGTATGATACTCGCTTAGGGTGAGAGTTGTCCCAGGTTGAATACCCGGACGATCCCGAATGAATTATATTAGATAATTTGTATCATTTCCATTCTATATTCAATGGTTTTTACTAAATATACGACGGGAAATGAGGAAATTATTGATACATCGACATTCCAAATTTTCTTTCTCTTTCATACATGATCGAAAGAATGATGAATGCCCATTTATGAATCAGTGTTTATGTAGCGGCTCGTTGGTCTAGGGGTATGATACTCGCTTAGGGTGCGATTGGTCCCGGGTTCAATTCCCGGACGAGCCCGAATGAATTATATTCGATAATTTGTATCATTTCCATTCTATATTCAATGGTTTTGCTAAATATACGACGAGAAATTAGGAAATTATTGATACATCGACATTCCAAATTTTCTTTGTCTTTCATACATGATCGAAAGAATGATGAATGCCCATTTATGAATCAGGGTTTATGTAACGGCTCGTTGGTCTAGGGGTATGATACTCGCTTAGGGGGAGAGTTGTCCCAGGTTCAATTCCCGGACGAGCCCGAATGAATTATATTCGATAATTTGTATCATTTCCATTCTATATTCAATGGATTTTACTAAATATACGACGGGAAATGAGGAAATTATTGATACATCGACATTCCAAATTTTCTTTGTCTTTCATACATGATCGAAAGAATGATGAATGCCCATTTATGATTCAGTGTTTATGTAACGGCTCGTTGGTCTAGGGGTATGATACTCGCTTAGTGTGCGAGTGATCCCAGGTTCAATTCCCGGACGAGCCCGAATGAATTATATTCGGTAATTTGTATCATTTCCATTCTATATTCAATGGTTTTGCTAAATATACGACGGGAAATTAGGAAATTATTGATACATCGACATTCCAAATTTTCTTTGTCTTTCATACATGATCGAAAGAATGATGAATGCCCATATATGAATCAGGGTTTATATAACGGCTCGTTGGTCTAGGGGTATGATACTCGCTTAGGGTGAGAGTTGTACCAGGTTCAATTCCCGGACGAGCCCGAATGAATTATATTCGATAATTTGTGTCATTTCCATTCTATATTCAATGGTTTTTGCTAAATATACGACGGGTAATTAGGAAATTATTGATACATCGACATTCCAAATTTTCTTTGTCTTTCATTAATGATCGAAAGAATGATGAATGCCCATTTATGAATCAGGGTTTATGTAACGGCTCGTTGGTCTAGGGGTATGATACTCGCTTAGGGTGAGAGGTGTCCCAGGTTCAATTCCCGGACGAGCCCGAATGAATTATATTCGATAATTTGTATCATTTCCATTCTATATCCCATGGTTTTTACTAAATATACGACGGGAAATTAGGAAATTATTGATACATCGACATTCCAAATTTTATTTGTCTTTCATACATGATCGAAAGAATGATGAATGCCCATTTATGAATCAGGGTTTACGTAACGGCTCGTTGGTCTAGGTGTATGATACTCGCTTAGGGTGCGAGTGGTACTGGGTTCATTTCCCGGACGAGCCCGAATGATTTATATTCGATAATTTGTATCATTTCCATTCTATATTCAATGGTTTTTGCTAAATATACGACGGGAAATTAGGAAATTATTGATACATCGACATTCCA
Organism: Acanthosepion lycidas; assembly: GCA_963932145.1. Lineage (NCBI taxonomy): Eukaryota > Metazoa > Mollusca > Cephalopoda > Sepiida > Sepiidae > Acanthosepion > Acanthosepion lycidas. The sequence goes on from OZ010600.1 coordinate 95,869,002, forward strand.
AATTTTCTTTGTCTTTCATACATGATCGAAAGAATGATGAATGCCCATTTATGAATCAGGGTTTATGCAACGGCTCGTTGGTCTAGGGGTATGATACTCGCTTAGAGTGCGAGTGGTACTGGGTTCATTTCCCGGACGTGCCCGAATGAATTATATTCGATAATTTGTATCATTTCCATTCTATATCCAATGGTTTTTACTAAATATACGACGGGAAATTAGGAAATTATTGATACATCGACATTCCAAATTTTCTTTGTCTTTCATACATGATCGAAAGAATGATAAATGCCCATTTATGAATCAGGGTTTATGTAACGCCTCGTTGGTCTAGGGGTATGATACTCGCTTAGGGTGCGTGTGGTACTGGGTTCATTTCCCGGACGAGCCCGAATGAATGATATTCGATAATTTGTATCATTTCCATTCTATATTTATTGGTTTTTGCTAAATATACGACGGGAAATTAGGAAATTATTGATACATCGACATTCCAAATTTTCTTTGTCTTTCATACATGATCGAAAGAATGATGAATGCCCATTTATGAATAAGTGTTTACGTAACGGCTCGTTGGTCTAGGGGTATGATACTCGCTTCGGGTGCGAGTGGTACTGGGTTCATTTCCCGGACGAGCCCGAATGAATTATATTCGATATTTTGTATCATTTCCATTCTATATTCAATGGTTTTTGCTAAATATACGACGGGAAATAAGGAAATTATTGATACATCGACTTTCCAAATTTTCTTTGTCTTTCATACATGATCGAAAGAATGATGAATGCCCATTTATGAATCAGGGTTAATGTAACGGCTCGTTGGTCTAGGGCTATGATAATCGCTTAGGGTGCGAGTGGTACTGGGTTCATTTCCCGGACGAGCCCGAATGAATTATATTCGATAATTTGTATCATTTCCATTCTATATTCAATGGTTTTTGCTAAATATACGACGGGAAATTAGGAAATTATTGATACATCGACTTTACAAATTTTCTTTGTCTTTCATACATGATCGAAAGAATGATGAATGCCCATTTATGAAACAGGGTTTATGTAACGGCTCGTTGGTCTAGGGGTATGATACTCGCTTAGGGTGCGAGTGGTACTGGGTTCATTTCCCGGACGAGCCCGAATGAATTATATTCGATAATTTGTATCTTTTCCATTCTATATTTAATGGTTTTTGCTAAATATACGACGTGAAATGAGGAAATTATTGATACATCGACTTTCCAAATTTTCTTTGTCTTTCATACATGATCGAAAGAATGATGAATGCCTATTTATGAATCAGGGTTTATGTACCGGCTTGATGGTCTAGGGGTATGATACTCGCTTAGGGTGCGAGTGGTACTGGGTTCATTTCCCGGACGAGCCCGAATGAATTATATTCGATAATTTGTATCATTTGCATTCTATATTCAATGGTTTTTGCTAAATATACGACGGGAAATGAGGAAATTATTGATACATCGACTTTCCAAATTTTCTTTGTCTTTCATACATGATCGAAAGAATGATGAATGCCCATTTATGAATTAGGGTTTATGTAACGGCTGGTTGGTCTAGGGGTATGATACTTGCTTAGAGTGCGAGTGGTACTGGGTTCATTTCCCGAACGAGCCCGAATGAATTATATTCGATAATTTGTATCATTTCCATTCTATATTCAATCGTTTTTGCTAAATATACGACGGGAAATTAGGAAATTATTGATACATCGACTTTCCAAATTTTCTTTGTCTTTCATACATGATCGAAAGAATGATAAATGCCCATTTATGAATCCGGGTTTATGTAACGGCTCGTTGGTCTAGGGGTATGATACTCGCTTAGGGTGCGAGTGGTACTGGGTTCATTTCCCGGACGATCCCGAATGAATGATATTCGATAATTTGTATCATTTCCATTCTATATTTATTGGTTTTTGCTAAATATACGACGGGAAATTAGGAAATTATTGATACATCGACATTCCAAATTTTCTTTGTCTTTCATACATGATCGAAAGAATGATGAATGCCCATTTATGAATAAGTGTTTACGTAACGGCTCGTTGGTCTAGGGGTATGATACTCGCTTAGGGTGCGAGTGGTACTGGGTTCAATTCCCGGACGATCCCGAATGAATTATATTCGATAATTTGTGTCATTTCCATTCTATATTCCATGGTTTTTACTAAATATACGACGGGAAATGAGGAAATTATTGATACATCGACTTTCCAAATTTTCTTTGTCTTTCATACATGATCGAAAGAATGATGAATGCCCATTTATGAATTAGGGTTTATGTAACGGCTCGTTGGTCTAGGGGTATGATACTCGCTTAGGGGTGCGAGTGGTCCCGGGTTCAATTCCCGGACGAGCCCGAATGAATTATATTCGATAATTTGTATCATTTCCATTCTATATTCAATGGTTTTTACTAAATATACGACGGGAAATGAGGAAATTATTGATACATCGACTTTCCAAATTTTCTTTGTCTTTCATACATGATCGAAAGAATGATGAATGCCCATTTATGAATCAGGGTTTATGTAACGGCTCGTTGGTCTAGGGGTGTGATACTCGCTTAGGGTGCGAGTGGTAATGGGTTCATTTCCCGGACGAGCCCGAATGAATTATATTCGATAATTTGTATCATTTGCATTCTATATTCAATGGTTTTTGCTAAATATACGACGGGAAATTAGGAAATTATTGATACATCGACTTTCCAAATTTTCTTTTGTCTTTCATACATGATCGAAAGAATGATAAAAGCCCATTTATGAATCAGGGTTTATGTAACGGCTCGTTGGTCTAGGGGTATGATACTTGCTTAGGGTGCGAGTGGTACTGGGTTCATTTCCCGGACGAGCCCGAATGAATTATATTCGATAATTTGTATCATTTCCATTCTATATTCAATGGTTTTTGCTAAATATACGACGGGAAATTAGGAAATTATTGATACATCGACTTTCCAAATTTTCTTTGTCTTTCATACATGATCGAAAGAATGATAAATGCCCATTTATGAATCCGGGTTTATGTAACGGCACGTTGGTCTAGGGGTATGATACTCGCTTAGGGTGCGAGTGGTACTGGGTTCATTTCCCGGACGAGCCCGAATGAATTATATTCGATAATTTGTATCATTTCCATTCTATATTCAATGGTTTTTGCTAAATATACGACGGGAAATGAGGAAATTATTGATACATCGACTTTCCAAATTTTCTTTGTCTTTCATACATGATCGAAACAATGATAAATGCCCATTTATGAATCAGATTTTATGTAACGGCTCGTTGGTCTAGGGGTAATATACTCGCTTAGGGTGCGAGTGGTCCCGGGTTCAATTCTCGGACGAGCCCGAATGAATTATATTCGATAATTTGTGTCATTTCCATTCTATATTCCATGGTTTTTACTAAATATACGACGGGAAATGAGGAAATTATTGATACATCGACTTTCCAAATTTTCTTTGTCTTTCATACATGATCGAAAGAATGATGAATGCCCATTTATGAATCAGATTTTATGTAACGGCTCGTTGGTCTAGGGGTAATATACTCGCTTAGGGTGCGAGTGGTCCCGGGTTCAATTCTCGGACGAGCCCGAATGAATTATATTCGATAATTTGTGTCATTTCCATTCTATATTCCATGGTTTTTACTAAATATACGACGGGAAATTAGGAAATTATTGATACATCGACTTTCCAAATTTTCTTTGTCTTTCATACATGATCGAAAGAATGATGAATGCCCATTTATGAATCAGGGTTTATGTAACGGCTCGTTGGTCTAGGTGTATGACACTCGCTTAGGGTGCGATTGGCCCGGGTTCAATTCCCGGACGAGCCCGAATGAATTATATTCGATTATTTGTGTCATTTCCATTCTATATTCCATGGTTTTTACTAAATATACGACGGGAAATGAGGAAATTATTGATACATCGACTTTCCAAATTTTCTTTGTCTTTCATACATGATCGAAAGAATGATGAATGCCCATTTATGAATCAGGGTTTATGTAACGGCTCGTGGGTCTAGGGGTATGATACTCGCTTAGGGTGCGAGTGGTCCCGGGTTCAATTCCCGGACGATCCCGAATGAATTATATTCGATAATTTGTGTCATTTCCATTCTATATTCCATGGTTTTTACTAAATATACGACGGGAAATGAGGAAATTATTGATACATCGACATTCCAAATTTTCTTTGTCTTTCATACATGATCGAAAGAATGATGAATGCCCATTTATGAATCAGGGTTTATGTAACGGCTCGTTGGTCTAGGTGTATGACACTCGCTTAGGGTGCGAGTGGTCCCGGGTTCAATTCCCGGACGATCCCGAATGAATTATATTCGTGATTTGTGTCATTTCCATTCTATATTCAATGGTTTTTACTAAATATACGACGGGAAATGAGGAAATTATTGATACATCGACTTTCCAAATTTTCTTTGTCTTTCATACATGATCGAAAGAATGATGAATGCCCATTTATGAATCAGGGTTTATGTACCGGCTTGTTGGTCTAGGGGTATGATACTCGCATAGGGTGCGAGTGGTCACGGGTTCAATTCCCGGACGATCCCGAATGAATTATATTCGATAATTTGTGTCATTTCCATTCTATATTCCATGGTTTTTACTAAATATACGACGGGAAATGAGGAAATTATTGATACATCGACTTTCCAAATTTTCTTTGTCTTTCATACATGATCGAAAGAATGATGAATGCCCATTTATGAATCAGGGTTTATGTAACGGCTCGTGGGTCTAGGGGTATGATACTCGCTTAGGGTGCGAGTGGTCCCGGGTTCAATTCTCGGACGAGCCCGAATGAATTATATTCGATAATTTGTGTCATTTCCATTCTATATTCCATGGTTTTTACTAAATATACGACGGGAAATGAGGAAATTATTGATACATCGACTTTCCAAATTTTCTTTGTCTTTCATACATGATCGAAAGAATGATGAATGCCCATTTATGAATCAGGGTTTATGTAACGGCTCGTTGGTCTAGGGGTATGATACTCGCTTAGGGTGCGAGTGGTCCCGGGTTCAATTCCCGGACGAGCCCGAATGAATTATATTCGATAATTTGTATAATTTCCATTCTGTGTTCAATGGTTTTTACTAAATATACGACGGGAAATGAGGAAATTATTGATACATCGACTTTCCAAATTTTCTTTGTCTTTCATACATGATCGAAAGAATGATGAATGCCCATTTATGAATCAGGTTTTATGTAACGGCTCGTTGGTCTAGGGGTATGATACTCGCTTAGGGTGCGAGTGGTCCCGGGTTCAATTCTCGGACGAGCCCGAATGAATTATATTCGATAATTTGTGTCATTTCCATTCTATATTCCATGGTTTTTACTAAATATACGACAGGAAATGAGGAAATTATTGATACATCGACATTCCAAATTTTCTTTGTCTTTCATACATGATCGAAAGAATGATGAATGCCCATTTATGAATCAGGTTTTATGTAACGGCTCGTTGGTCTAGGGGTATGATACTCGCTTAGGTTGCGAGTTGTCCCGGGTTCAATTCCCGGACGAGCCCGAATGAATTATATTCGATAATTTGTGTCATTTCCATTCTATATTCCATGGTTTTTACTAAATATACGACGGGAAATGAGGAAATTATTGATACATCGACTTTCCAAATTTTCTTTGTCTTTCATACATGATCGAAAGAATGATGAATGCCCATTTATGAATCAGGGTTTATGTAACGGCTCGTTGGTCTAGGGGTATGATACTCGCTTAGGGTGCGAGTGGTCCCGGGTTCAATTCCCGGACGAGCCCGAATGAATTATATTCGATAATTTGTATCATTTCCATTCTATATTCAATGGTTTTTACTAAATATACGACGGGAAATGAGGAAATTATTGATACATCGACTTTCCAAATTTTCTTTGTCTTTCATACATGATCGAAAGAATGATGAATGCCCATTTATGAATCAGGGTTTATGTAACGGCTCGTGGGTCTAGGGGTATGATACTCGCTTAGGGTGCGAGTGGTCCCGGGTTCAATTCCCGGACGAGCCCGAATGAATTATATTCGATAATTTGTATCATTTCCATTCTATATTCAATGGTTTTTACTAAATATACGACGGGAAATGAGGAAATTATTGATACATCGACTTTCCAAATTTTCTTTGTCTTTCATACATGATCGAAAGAATGATGAATGCCCATTTATGAATCAGGGTTTATGTAACGGCTCGTGGGTCTAGGGGTATGATACTCGCTTAGGGTGCGAGTGGTCCCGGGTTCAATTCCCGGACGAGCCCGAATGAAATATATTCGATAATTTGTATCATTTCCATTCTATATTCAATGGTTTTTACTAAATATACGACGGGAAATGAGGAAATTATTGATACATCGACTTTCCAAATTTTCTTTGTCTTTCATACATGATCGAAAGAATGATGAATGCCCATTTATGAATCAGGGTTTATGTAACGGCTCGTTGGTCTAGGGGTATGATACTCGCTTAGGGTGCGAGTGGTCCCGGGTTCAATTCCCGGACGAGCCCGAATGAATTATATTCGATAATTTGTATCATTTCCATTCTATATTCAATGGTTTTTACTAAATATACGACGGGAAATGAGGAAATTATTGATACATCGACTTTCCAAATTTTCTTTGTCTTTCATACATGATCGAAAGAATGATGAATGCCCATTTATGAATCAGGGTTTATGTAACGGCTCGTGGGTCTAGGGGTATGATACTCGCTTAGGGTGCGAGTGGTCCCGGGTTCAATTCTCGGACGAGGCCGAATGAATTATATTCGATAATTTGTGTCATTTCCATTCTATATTCCATGGTTTTTACTAAATATACGACGGGAAATGAGGAAATTATTGATACATCGACATTCCAAATTTTCTTTGTCTTTCATACATGATCGAAAGAATGATGAATGCCCATTTATGAATCAGGTTTTATGTAACGGCTCGTTGGTCTAGGGGTATGATACTCGCTTAGGTTGCGAGTTATCCCGGGTTCAATTCCCGGACGAGCCCGAATGAATTATATTCGATAATTTGTGTCATTTCCATTCTATATTCCATGGTTTTTACTAAATATACGACGGGAAATGAGGAAATTATTGATACATCGACATTCCAAATTTTCTTTGTCTTTCATACATGATCGAAAGAATGATGAATGCCCATTTATGAATCAGGTTTTATGTAACGGCTCGTGGTTTTAGGGGTATGATACTCGCTTAGGGTGCGAGTGGTCCCGGGTTCAATTCCCGGACGAGCCCGAATGAATTATATTCGATAATTTGTATCATTTCCATTCTATATTCAATGGTTTTTACTAAATATACGACGGGAAATGAGGAAATTATTGATACATCGACTTTCCAAATTTTCTTTGTCTTTCATACATGATCGAAAGAATGATGAATGCCCATTTATGAATCAGGGTTTATGTAACGGCTCGTGGGTCTAGGGGTATGACACTCGCTTAGGGTGCGAGTGGTCCCGGGTTCAATTCCCGGACGAGCCCGAATGAATTATATTCGATAATTTGTGTCATTTCCATTCTATATTCCATGGTTTTTACTAAATATACGACAGGAAATGAGGAAATTATTGATACATCGACTTTCCAAATTTTCTTTGTCTTTCATACATGATCGAAAGAATGATGAATGCCCATTTATGAATCAGGGTTTATGTAACGGCTCGTGGGTCTAGGGGTATGATACTCGCTTAGGTTGCGAGTTGTCCCGGGTTCAATTCTCGGACGAGCCCGAATGAATTATATTCGATAATTTGTGTCATTTCCATTCTATATTCCATGGTTTTTACTAAATATACGACGGGAAATGAGGAAATTATTGATACATCGACTTTCCAAATTTTCTTTGTCTTTCATACATGATCGAAAGAATGATGAATGCCCATTTATGAATCAGGGTTTATGTAACGGCTCGTGGGTCTAGGGGTATGATACTCGCTTAGGGTGCGAGTGGTCCCGGCTTCAATTCCCGGACGAGCCCGAATGAATTATATTCGATAATTTGTATCATTTCCATTCTATATTCAATGGTTTTTACTAAATATACGACGGGAAATGAGGAAATTATTGATACATCGACTTTCCAAATTTTCTTTGTCTTTCATACATGATCGAAAGAATGATGAATGCCCATTTATGAATCAGGGTTTATGTAACGGCTCGTGGGTCTAGGGGTATGACACTCGCTTAGGGTGCGAGTGGTCCCGGGTTCAATTCCCGGACGAGCCCGAATGAATTATATTCGATAATTTGTGTCATTTCCATTCTATATTCCATGGTTTTTACTAAATATACGACAGGAAATGAGGAAATTATTGATACATCGACTTTCCAAATTTTCTTTGTCTTTCATACATGATCGAAAGAATGATGAATGCCCATTTATGAATCAGGGTTTATGTAACGGCTCGTGGGTCTAGGGGTATGATACTCGCTTAGGGTGCGAGTGGTCCCGGGTTCAATTCTCGGACGAGCCCGAATGAATTATATTCGATAATTTGTGTCATTTCCATTCTATATTCCATGGTTTTTACTAAATATACGACGGGAAATGAGGAAATTATTGATACATCGACTTTCCAAATTTTCTTTGTCTTTCATACATGATCGAAAGAATGATGAATGCCCATTTATGAATCAGGGTTTATGTAACGGCTCGTTGGTCTAGGGGTATGATACTCGCTTAGAGTGCGAGTGGTCCCGGGTTCAATTCCCGGACGAGCCCGAATGAATTATATTCGATAATTTGTATCATTTCCATTCTATATTCAATGGTTTTTACTAAATATACGACGGGAAATGAGGAAATTATTGATACATCGACTTTCCAAATTTTCTTTGTCTTTCATACATGATCGAAAGAATGATGAATGCCCATTTATGAATCAGGGTTTATGTAACGGCTCGTGTGTCTAGGGGTATGATACTCGCTTAGGGTGCGAGTGGTCCCGGGTTCAATTCTCGGACGAGCCCGAATGAATTATATTCGATAATTTGTGTCATTTCCATTCTATATTCCATGGTTTTTACTAAATATACGACGGGAAATGAGGAAATTATTGATACATCGACTTTCCAAATTTTCTTTGTCTTTCATACATGATCGAAAGAATGATGAATGCCCATTTATGAATCAGGGTTTATGTAACGGCTCGTGGGTCTAGGGGTATGATACTCGCTTAGGGTGCGAGTGGTCCCGGGTTCAATTCTCGGACGAGCCCGAATGAATTATATTCGATAATTTGTGTCATTTCCATTCTATATTCCATGGTTTTTACTAAATATACGACGGGAAATGAGGAAATTATTGATACATCGACTTTCCAAATTTTCTTTGTCTTTCATACATGATCGAAAGAATGATGAATGCCCATTTATGAATCAGGGTTTATGTAACGGCTCGTTGGTCTAGGGGTATGATACTCGCTTAGGGTGCGAGTGGTCCCGGGTTCAATTCCCGGACGAGCCCGAATGAATTATATTCGATAATTTGTATCATTTCCATTCTATATTCCATGGTTTTTACTAAATATACGACGGGAAATGAGGAAATTATTGATACATCGATTTTCCAAATTTTCTTTGTCTTTCATACATGATCGAAAGAATGATGAATGCCCATTTATGAATCAGGGTTTATGTAACGGCTCGTTGGTCTAGGGGTATGATACTCGCTTAGGGTGCGAGTGGTCCCGGGTTCAATTCCCGGACGAGCCCGAATGAATTATATTCGATAATTTGTATCATTTCCATTCTATATTCAATGGTTTTTACTAAATATACGACGGGAAATGAGGAAATTATTGATACATCGACTTTCCAAATTTTCTTTGTCTTTCATACATGATCGAAAGAATGATGAATGCCCATTTATGAATCAGGGTTTATGTAACGGCTCGTGGGTCTAGGGGTATGATACTCGCTTAGGGTGCGAGTGGTCCCGGGTTCAATTCTCGGACGAGCCCGAATGAATTATATTCGATAATTTGTGTCATTTCCATTCTATATTCCATGGTTTTTACTAAATATACGACGGGAAATGAGGAAATTATTGATACATCGACTTTCCAAATTTTCTTTGTCTTTCATACATGATCGAAAGAATGATGAATGCCCATTTATGAATCAGGGTTTATGTAACGGCTCGTGGGTCTAGGGGTATGATACTCGCTTAGGGTGCGAGTGGTCCCGGGTTCAATTCTCGGACGAGCCCGAATGAATTATATTCGATAATTTGTGTCATTTCCATTCTATATTCCATGGTTTTTACTAAATATACGACGGGAAATGAGGAAATTATTGATACATCGACTTTCAAAATTTTCTTTGTCTTTCATACATGATCGAAAGAATGATGAATGCCCATTTATGAATCAGGGTTTATGTAACGGCTCGTGGGTCTAGGGGTATGATACTCGCTTAGGGTGCGAGTGGTCCCGGGTTCAATTCTCGGACGAGCCCGAATGAATTATATTCGATAATTTGTGTCATTTCCATTCTATATTCCATGGTTTTTACTAAATATACGACGGGAAATGAGGAAATTATTGATACATCGACTTTCCAAATTTTCTTTGTCTTTCATACATGATCGAAAGAATGATGAATGCCCATTTATGAATCAGGGTTTATGTAACGGCTCGTTGGTCTAGGGGTATGATACTCGCTTAGGGTGCGAGTGGTCCCGGGTTCAATTCCCGGACGAGCCCGAATGAATTATATTCGATAATTTGTATCATTTCCATTCTATATTCCATGGTTTTTACTAAATATACGACGGGAAATGAGGAAATTATTGATACATCGATTTTCCAAATTTTCTTTGTCTTTCATACATGATCGAAAGAATGATGAATGCCCATTTATGAATCAGGTTTTATGTAACGGCTCGTTGGTCTAGGGGTATGATACTCGCTTAGGGTGCGAGTGGTCCCGGGTTCAATTCCCGGACGAGCCCGAATGAATTATATTCGATAATTTGTATCATTTCCATTCTATATTCCATGGTTTTTACTAAATATACGACGGGAAATGAGGAAATTATTGATACATCGATTTTCCAAATTTTCTTTGTCTTTCATACATGATCGAAAGAATGATGAATGCCCATTTATGAATCAGGGTTTATGTAACGGCTCGTTGGTCTAGGGGTATGATACTCGCTTAGGGTGCGAGTGGTCCCGGGTTCAATTCCCGGACGAGCCCGAATGAATTATATTCGATAATTTGTATCATTTCCATTCTATATTCCATGGTTTTTACTAAATATACGACGGGAAATGAGGAAATTATTGATACATCGATTTTCCAAATTTTCTTTGTCTTTCATACATGATCGAAAGAATGATGAATGCCCATTTATGAATCAGGGTTTATGTAACGGCTCGTGGGTCTAGGGGTATGATACTCGCTTAGGGTGCGAGTGGTCCCGGGTTCAATTCCCGGACGAGCCCGAATGAATTATATTCGATAATTTGTATCATTTCCATTCTATATTCCATGGTTTTTACTAAATATACGACGGGAAATGAGGAAATTATTGATACATCGACTTTCCAAATTTTCTTTGTCTTTCATACATGATCGAAAGAATGATGAATGCCCATTTATGAATCATGTTTTATGTAACGGCTCGTTGGTCTAGGGGTATGATACTCGCTTAGGGTGCGAGTGGTCCCGGGTTCAATTCCCGGACGAGCCCGAATGAATTATATTCGATAATTTGTATCATTTCCATTCTATATTCAATGGTTTTTACTAAATATACGACGGGAAATGAGGAAATTATTGATACATCGACTTTCCAAATTTTCTTTGTCTTTCATACATGATCGAAAGAATGATGAATGCCCATTTATGAATCAGGGTTTATGTAACGGCTCGTTGGTCTAGGGGTATGATACTCGCTTAGGGTGCGAGTGGTCCCGGTTTCAATTCTCGGACGAGCCCGAATGAATTATATTCGATAATTTGTGTCATTTCCATTCTATATTCCATGGTTTTTACTAAATATACGACGGGAAATGAGGAAATTATTGATACATCGATTTTCCAAATTTTCTTTGTCTTTCATACATGATCGAAAGAATGATGAATGCCCATTTATGAATCAGGGTTTATGTAACGGCTCGTGGGTCTAGGGGTATGATACTCGCTTAGGGTGCGAGTGGTCCCGGGTTCAATTCCCGGACGAGCCCGAATGAATTATATTCGATAATTTGTATCATTTCCATTCTATATTCAATGGTTTTTACTAAATATACGACGGGAAATGAGGAAATTATTGATACATCGACTTTCCAAATTTTCTTTGTCTTTCATACATGATCGAAAGAATGATGAATGCCCATTTATGAATCAGGTTTTATGTAACGGCTCGTTGGTCTAGGGGTATGATACTCGCTTAGGGTGCGAGTGGTCCCGGGTTCAATTCCCGGACGAGCCCGAATGAATTATATTCGATAATTTGTATCATTTCCATTCTATATTCCATGGTTTTTACTAAATATACGACGGGAAATGAGGAAATTATTGATACATCGACTTTCCAAATTTTCTTTGTCTTTCATACATGATCGAAAGAATGATGAATGCCCATTTATGAATCAGGGCTTATGTAACGGCTCGTTGGTCTAGGTGTATGATACTCGCTTAGGGTGCGAGTGGTCCCGGGTTCAATTCCCGGACGAGCCCGAATGAATTATATTCGATAATTTGTATCATTTCCATTCTATATTCAATGGTTTTTACTAAATATACGACGGGAAATGAGGAAATTATTGATACATCGACTTTCCAAATTTTCTTTGTCTTTCATACATGATCGAAAGAATGATGAATGCCCATTTATGAATCAGGGCTTATGTAACGGCTCGTTGGTCTAGGTGTATGATACTCGCTTAGGGTGCGAGTGGTCCCGGGTTCAATTCCCGGACGAGCCCGAATGAATTATATTCGATAATTTGTATCATTTCCATTCTATATTCAATGGTTTTTACTAAATATACGACGGGAAATGAGGAAATTATTGATACATCGACTTTCCAAATTTTCTTTGTCTTTCATACATGATCGAAAGAATGATGAATGCCCATTTATGAATCAGGGCTTATGTAACGGCTCGTTGGTCTAGGTGTATGATACTCTCTTAGGGTGCGAGTGGTCCCGGCTTCAATTCCCGGACGAGCCCGAATGAATTATATTCGATAATTTGTATCATTTCCATTCTATATTCAATGGTTTTTACTAAATATACGACGGGAAATGAGGAAATTATTGATACATCGACTTTCCAAATTTTCTTTGTCTTTCATACATGATCGAAAGAATGATGAATGCCCATTTATGAATCAGGGCTTATGTAACGTCTCGTTGGTCTAGGTGTATGATACTCGCTTAGGGTGCGAGTGGTCCCGGCTTCAATTCCCGGACGAGCCCGAATGAATTATATTCGATAATTTGTGTCATTTCCATTCTATATTCAATGGTTTTTACTAAATATACGACGGGAAATGAGGAAATTATTGATACATCGACTTTCCAAATTTTCTTTGTCTTTCATACATGATCGAAAGAATGATGAATGCCCATTTATGAATCAGGGTTTATGTAACGGCTCGTGGGTCTAGGGGTATGATACTCGCTTAGGGTGCGAGTGGTCCCGGGTTCAATTCCCGGACGAACCCGAATGAATTATATTCGATAATTTGTGTCATTTCCATTCTATATTCCATGGTTTTTACTAAATATACGACGGGAAATGAGGAAATTATTGATACATCGACTTTCCAAATTTTCTTTGTCTTTCATACATGATCGAAAGAATGATGAATGCCCATTTATGAATCAGGGTTTATGTAACGGCTCGTGGGTCTAGGGGTTTGATACTCGCTTAGGGTGCGAGTGGTCCCGGGTTCAATTCTCGGACGAGCCCGAATGAATTATATTCGATAATTTGTGTCATTTCCATTCTATATTCCATGGTTTTTACTAAATATACGACGGGAAATGAGGAAATTATTGATACATCGACTTTCCAAATTTTCTTTGTCTTTCATACATGATCGAAAGAATGATGAATGCCCATTTATGAATCAGGGTTTATGTAACGGCTCGTGGGTCTAGGGGTATGATACTCGCTTAGGGTGCGAGTGGTCCCGGGTTCAATTCCCGGACGAGCCCGAATGAATTATATTCGATAATTTGTGTCATTTCCATTCTATATTCCATGGTTTTTACTAAATATACGACGGGAAATGAGGAAATTATTGATACATCGACTTTCCAAATTTTCTTTGTCTTTCATACATGATCGAAAGAATGATGAATGCCCATTTATGAATCAGGGCTTATGTAACGGCTCGTTGGTCTAGGTGTATGATACTCGCTTAGGGTGCGAGTGGTCCCGGGTTCAATTCCCGGACGAGCCCGAATGAATTATATTCGATAATTTGTATCATTTCCATTCTATATTCAATGGTTTTTACTAAATATACGACGGGAAATGAGGAAATTATTGATACATCGACTTTCCAAATTTTCTTTGTCTTTCATACATGATCGAAAGAATGATGAATGCCCATTTATGAATCAGGGCTTATGTAACGGCTCGTTGGTCTAGGTGTATGATACTCTCTTAGGGTGCGAGTGGTCCCGGCTTCAATTCCCGGACGAGCCCGAATGAATTATATTCGATAATTTGTATCATTTCCATTCTATATTCAATGGTTTTTACTAAATATACGACGGGAAATGAGGAAATTATTGATACATCGACTTTCCAAATTTTCTTTGTCTTTCATACATGATCGAAAGAATGATGAATGCCCATTTATGAATCAGGGCTTATGTAACGTCTCGTTGGTCTAGGTGTATGATACTCGCTTAGGGTGCGAGTGGTCCCGGCTTCAATTCCCGGACGAGCCCGAATGAATTATATTCGATAATTTGTGTCATTTCCATTCTATATTCAATGGTTTTTACTAAATATACGACGGGAAATGAGGAAATTATTGATACATCGACTTTCCAAATTTTCTTTGTCTTTCATACATGATCGAAAGAATGATGAATGCCCATTTATGAATCAGGGTTTATGTAACGGCTCGTGGGTCTAGGGGTATGATACTCGCTTAGGGTGCGAGTGGTCCCGGGTTCAATTCCCGGACGAACCCGAATGAATTATATTCGATAATTTGTGTCATTTCCATTCTATATTCCATGGTTTTTACTAAATATACGACGGGAAATGAGGAAATTATTGATACATCGACTTTCCAAATTTTCTTTGTCTTTCATACATGATCGAAAGAATGATGAATGCCCATTTATGAATCAGGGTTTATGTAACGGCTCGTGGGTCTAGGGGTATGATACTCGCTTAGGGTGCGAGTGGTCCCGGGTTCAATTCTCGGACGAGCCCGAATGAATTATATTCGATAATTTGTGTCATTTCCATTCTATATTCCATGGTTTTTACTAAATATACGACGGGAAATGAGGAAATTATTGATACATCGACTTTCCAAATTTTCTTTGTCTTTCATACATGATCGAAAGAATGATGAATGCCCATTTATGAATCAGGGTTTATGTAACGGCTCGTGGGTCTAGGGGTATGATACTCGCTTAGGGTGCGAGTGGTCCCGGGTTCAATTCCCGGACGAGCCCGAATGAATTATATTCGATAATTTGTGTCATTTCCATTCTATATTCCATGGTTTTTACTAAATATACGACGGGAAATGAGGAAATTATTGATACATCGACTTTCCAAATTTTCTTTGTCTTTCATACATGATCGAAAGAATGATGAATGCCCATTTATGAATCAGGGTTTATGTAACGGCTCGTTGGTCTAGGGGTATGATACTCGCTTAGGGTGCGAGTGGTCCCGGGTTCAATTCCCGGACGAGCCCGAATGAATTATATTCGATAATTTGTATCATTTCCATTCTATATTCCATGGTTTTTACTAAATATACGACGGGAAATGAGGAAATTATTGATACATCGATTTTCCAAATTTTCTTTGTCTTTCATACATGATCGAAAGAATGATGAATGCCCATTTATGAATCAGGTTTTATGTAACGGCTCGTTGGTCTAGGGGTATGATACTCGCTTAGGGTGCGAGTGGTCCCGGGTTCAATTCCCGGACGAGCCCGAATGAATTATATTCGATAATTTGTATCATTTCCATTCTATATTCCATGGTTTTTACTAAATATACGACGGGAAATGAGGAAATTATTGATACATCGATTTTCCAAATTTTCTTTGTCTTTCATACATGATCGAAAGAATGATGAATGCCCATTTATGAATCAGGGTTTATGTAACGGCTCGTTGGTCTAGGGGTATGATACTCGCTTAGGGTGCGAGTGGTCCCGGGTTCAATTCCCGGACGAGCCCGAATGAATTATATTCGATAATTTGTATCATTTCCATTCTATATTCCATGGTTTTTACTAAATATACGACGGGAAATGAGGAAATTATTGATACATCGATTTTCCAAATTTTCTTTGTCTTTCATACATGATCGAAAGAATGATGAATGCCCATTTATGAATCAGGGTTTATGTAACGGCTCGTGGGTCTAGGGGTATGATACTCGCTTAGGGTGCGAGTGGTCCCGGGTCCAATTCCCGGACGAGCCCGAATGAATTATATTCGATAATTTGTATCATTTCCATTCTATATTCAATGGTTTTTACTAAATATACGACGGGAAATGAGGAAATTATTGATACATCGACTTTCCAAATTTTCTTTGTCTTTCATACATGATCGAAAGAATGATGAATGCCCATTTATGAATCAGGGTTTATGTAACGGCTCGTTGGTCTAGGGGTATGATACTCGCTTAGGGTGCGAGTGGTCCCGGGTTCAATTCTCGGACGAGCCCGAATGAATTATATTCGATAATTTGTGTCATTTCCATTCTATATTCCATGGTTTTTACTAAATATACGACGGGAAATGAGGAAATTATTGATACATCGATTTTCCAAATTTTCTTTGTCTTTCATACATGATCGAAAGAATGATGAATGCCCATTTATGAATCAGGGTTAATGTAACGGCTCGTTGGTCTAGGGGTATGATACTCGCTTAGGGTGCGAGTGGTCCCGGGTTCAATTCCCGGACGAGCCCGAATGAATTATATTCGATAATTTGTATCATTTCCATTCTATATTCCATGGTTTTTACTAAATATACGACGGGAAATGAGGAAATTATTGATACATCGACTTTCCAAATTTTCTTTGTCTTTCATACATGATCGAAAGAATGATGAATGCCCATTTATGAATCAGGGCTTATGTAACGGCTCGTTGGTCTAGGTGTATGATACTCGCTTAGGGTGCGAGTGGTCCCGGGTTCAATTCCCGGACGAGCCCGAATGAATTATATTCGATAATTTGTATCATTTCCATTCTATATTCAATGGTTTTTACTAAATATACGACGGGAAATGAGGAAATTATTGATACATCGACTTTCCAAATTTTCTTTGTCTTTCATACATGATCGAAAGAATGATGAATGCCCATTTATGAATCAGGGCTTATGTAACGGCTCGTTGGTCTAGGTGTATGATACTCTCTTAGGGTGCGAGTGGTCCCGGCTTCAATTCCCGGACGAGCCCGAATGAATTATATTCGATAATTTGTATCATTTCCATTCTATATTCAATGGTTTTTACTAAATATACGACGGGAAATGAGGAAATTATTGATACATCGACTTTCCAAATTTTCTTTGTCTTTCATACATGATCGAAAGAATGATGAATGCCCATTTATGAATCAGGGCTTATGTAACGTCTCGTTGGTCTAGGTGTATGATACTCGCTTAGGGTGCGAGTGGTCCCGGCTTCAATTCCCGGACGAGCCCGAATGAATTATATTCGATAATTTGTGTCATTTCCATTCTATATTCAATGGTTTTTACTAAATATACGACGGGAAATGAGGAAATTATTGATACATCGACTTTCCAAATTTTCTTTGTCTTTCATACATGATCGAAAGAATGATGAATGCCCATTTATGAATCAGGGTTTATGTAACGGCTCGTTGGTCTAGGTGTATCATACTCGCTTAGGGTGCGATTGGCCCGGGTACAATTCCCGGACGAACCCGAATGAATTATATTCGATAATTTGTGTCATTTCCATTCTATATTCCATGGTTTTTACTAAATATACGACGGGAAATGAGGAAATTATTGATACATCGACTTTCCAAATTTTCTTTGTCTTTCATACATGATCGAAAGAATGATGAATGCCCATTTATGAATCAGGGCTTATGTAACGGCTCGTTGGTCTAGGTGTATGATACTCGCTTAGGGTGCGAGTGGTCTCGGGTTCAATTCCCGGACGAGCCCGAATGAATTATATTAGATAATTTGTGTCATTTCCATTCTATATTCCATGGTTTTTACTAAATATACGACGGGAAATGAGGAAATTATTGATACATCGACTTTCCAAATTTTCTTTGTCTTTCATACATGATCGAAAGAATGATGAATGCCCATTTATGAATCAGGGCTTATGTAACGGCTCGTTGGTCTAGGTGTATGATACTCTCTTAGGGTGCGAGTGGTCCCGGCTTCAATTCCCGGACGAGCCCGAATGAATTATATTAGATAATTTGTGTCATTTCCATTCTATATTCCATGGTTTTTACTAAATATACGACGGGAAATGAGGAAATTATTGATACATCGACTTTCCAAATTTTCTTTGTCTTTCATACATGATCGAAAGAATGATGAATGCCCATTTATGAATCAGGGCTTATGTAACGTCTCGTTGGTCTAGGTGTATGATACTCGCTTAGGGTGCGAGTGGTCCCGGCTTCAATTCCCGGACGAGCCCGAATGAATTATATTAGATAATTTGTGTCATTTCCATTCTATATTCCATGGTTTTTACTAAATATACGACGGGAAATGAGGAAATTATTGATACATCGACTTTCCAAATTTTCTTTGTCTTTCATACATGATCGAAAGAATGATGAATGCCCATTTATGAATCAGGGTTTATGTAACGGCTCGTTGGTCTAGGTGTATCATACTCGCTTAGGGTGCGATTGGCCCGGGTTCAATTCCCGGACGAGCCCGAATGAATTATATTCGATAATTTGTGTCATTTCCATTCTATATTCCATGGTTTTTACTAAATATACGACGGGAAATGAGGAAATTATTGATACATCGACTTTCCAAATTTTCTTTGTCTTTCATACATGATCGAAAGAATGATGAATGCCCATTTATGAATCAGGGCTTATGTAACGGCTCGTTGGTCTAGGTGTATGATACTCTCTTAGGGTACGAGTGGTCCCGGCTTCAATTCCCGGACGAGCCCGAATGAATTATATTCGATAATTTGTATCATTTCCATTCTATATTCAATGGTTTTTACTAAATATACGACGGGAAATGAGGAAATTATTGATACATCGATTTTCCAAATTTTCTTTGTCTTTCATACATGATCGAAAGAATGATGAATGCCCATTTATGAATCAGGGTTTATGTAACGGCTCGTTGGTCTAGGTGTATCATACTCGCTTAGGGTGCGATTGGCCCGGGTTCAATTCCCGGACGAGCCCGAATGAATTATATTCGATAATTTGTGTCATTTCCATTCTATATTCCATGGTTTTTACTAAATATACGACGGGAAATGAGGAAATTATTGATACATCGACTTTCCAAATTTTCTTTGTCTTTCATACATGATCGAAAGAATGATGAATGCCCATTTATGAATCAGGGTTTATGTAACGGCTCGTTGGTCTAGGTGTATCATACTCGCTTAGGGTGCGATTGGCCCGGGTTCAATTCCCGGACGAGCCCGAATGAATTATATTCGATAATTTGTGTCATTTCCATTCTATATTCCATGGTTTTTACTAAATATACGACGGGAAATGAGGAAATTATTGATACATCGACTTTCCAAATTTTCTTTGTCTTTCATACATGATCGAAAGAATGATGAATGCCCATTTATGAAACAGGGCTTATGTAACGGCTCGTTGGTCTAGGTGTATGATACTCGCTTAGGGTGCGAGTGGTCCCGGGTTCAATTCCCGGACGAGCCCGAATGAATTATATTCGATAATTTGTATCATTTCCATTCTATATTCAATGGTTTTTACTAAATATACGACGGGAAATGAGGAAATTATTGATACATCGACTTTCCAAATTTTCTTTGTCTTTCATACATGATCGAAAGAATGATGAATGCCCATTTATGAATCAGGGCTTATGTAACGGCTCGTTGGTCTAGGTGTATGATACTCTCTTAGGGTGCGAGTGGTCCCGGGTTCAATTCCCGGACGAGCCCGAATGAATTATATTAGCTAATTTGTGTCATTTCCATTCTATATTCCATGGTTTTTACTAAATATACGACGGGAAATGAGGAAATTATTGATACATCGACTTTCCAAATTTTCTTTGTCTTTCATACATGATCGAAAGAATGATGAATGCCCATTTATGAATCAGGGTTTATGTAACGGCTCGTTGGTCTAGGTGTATGACACTCGCTTAGGGTGCGATTGGCCCGGGTTCAATTCCCGGACGAGCCCGAATGAATTATATTCGATAATTTGTGTCATTTCCATTCTATATTCCATGGTTTTTACTAAATATACGACGGGAAATGAGGAAATTATTGATACATCGACATTCCAAATTTTCTTTGTCTTTCATACATGATCGAAAGAATGATGAATGCCCATTTATGAATCAGGGTATATGTGACAGCACGTTGGTCTCGGGGTATGGTACTCGCTTAGGGTGCGAGTGCTCCCGGGTTCAATTCGCGGACGAGCCCGAATGAATTATATTCGATAATTTGTGTCATTTCCATTCTATATACCATGGTTTTTACTAAATATACGACGGGAAATGAGGAAATTATTGATACATCGACATTCCAAATTTTCTTTGTCTTTCATACATGATCGAAAGAATGATGAATGCCCATTTATGAATCAGGGTTTATGTAACGGCTCGTTGGTCTAGGGGTATGATACTCGCTTAGGGTGCGAGTTGTCCCGGGTTCAATTCCCGGACGAGCCCGAATGAATTATATTCGATAATTTGTGTCATTTCCATTCTATATTCCATGGTTTTTACTAAATATACGACGGGAAATGAGGAAATTATTGATACATCGACTTTCCAAATTTTCTTTGTCTTTCATACATGATCGAAAGAATGATGAATGCCCATTTATGAATCAGGATTTATGTAACGGCTCGTTGGTCTAGGGGTATGATACTCGCATAGGGTGCGAGTGGTCTCGGGTTCAATTCCCGGACGAGCCCGAATGAATTATATTCGATAATTTGTATCATTTCCATTCTATATTCAATGGTTTTTACTAAATATACGACGGGAAATGAGGAAATTATTGATACATCGACTTTCCAAATTTTCTTTGTCTTTCATACATGATCGAAAGAATGATGAATGCCCATTTATGAATCAGGATTTATGTAACGGCTCGTTGGTCTAGGGGTATGATACTAGCTTAGGGTGCGAGTGGTCCCGGGTTCAATTCCCGGACGAGCCCGAATGAATTATATTCGATAATTTGTGTCATTTCCATTCTATATTCAATGGTTTTTACTAAATATACGACGGGAAATGAGGAAATTATTGATACATCGACTTTCCAAATTTTCTTTGTCTTTCATACATGATCGAAAGAATGATGAATGCCCATTTATGAATCAGGGTTTATGTAACGGCTCGTTGGTCTAGGGGCATGATACTAACTTAGGGTGCGAGTGGTCCTGGGTTCAATTCCCGGACGATCCCGAATGAATTATATTCGATAATTTGTGTCATTTCCATTCTATATTCCATGGTTTTTACTAAATATACGACGGGAAATGAGGAAATTATTGATACATCGACTTTCCAAATTTTCTTTGTCTTTCATACATGATCGAAAGAATGATGAATGCCCATTTATGAATCAGGATTTATGTAACGGCTCGTTGGTCTAGGGGTATGATACTCGCTTAGGGTGCGAGTGGTCCCGGGTTCAATTCCCGGACGAGCCCGAATGAATTATATTCGATAATTTGTGTCATTTCCATTCTATATTCCATGGTTTTTACTAAATATACGACGGGAAATGAGGAAATTATTGATACATCGACTTTCCAAATTTTCTTTGTCTTTCATACATGATCGAAAGAATGATGAATGCCCATTTATGAATCAGGGTTTATGTACCGGCTTGTTGGTCTAGGGGTATGATACTCGCATAGGGTGCGAGTGGTCCCGGGTTCAATTCCCGGACGATCCCGAATGAATTATATTCGATAATTTGTGTCATTTCCATTCTATATTCCATGGTTTTTACTAAATATACGACGGGAAATGAGGAAATTATTGATACATCGACTTTCCAAATTTTCTTTGTCTTTCATACATGATCGAAAGAATGATGAATGCCCATTTATGAATCAGGATTTATGTAACGGCTCGTTGGTCTAGGGGTATGATACTCGCTTAGGGTGCGAGTGGTCCCGGGTTCAATTCCCGGACGATCCCGAATGAATTATATTCGATAATTTGTGTCATTTCCATTCTATATTCAATGGTTTTTACTAAATATACGACGGGAAATGAGGAAATTATTGATACATCGACTTTCCAAATTTTCTTTGTCTTTCATACATGATCGAAAGAATGATGAATGCCCATTTATGAATCAGGGTTTATGTAACGGCTCGTTGGTCTAGGGGCATGATACTAACTTAGGGTGCGAGTGGTCCCGGGTTCAATTCCCGGACGAGCCCGAATGAATTATATTCGATAATTTGTATCATTTCCATTCTATATTCCATGGTTTTTACTAAATATACGACGGGAAATGAGGAAATTATTGATACATCGACTTTCCAAATTTTCTTTGTCTTTCATACATGATCGAAAGAATGATGAATGCCCATTTATGAATCAGGGTTTATGTACCGGCTTGTTGGTCTAGGGGTATGATACTCGCATAGGGTGCGAGTGGTCCCGGGTTCAATTCCCGGACGATCCCGAATGAATTATATTCGATAATTTGTGTCATTTCCATTCTATATTCAATGGTTTTTACTAAATATACGACGGGAAATGAGGAAATTATTGATACATCGACTTTCCAAATTTTCTTTGTCTTTCATACATGATCGAAAGAATGATGAATGCCCATTTATGAATCAGGGTTTATGTAACGGCTCGTTGGTCTAGGGGCATGATACTAACTTAGGGTGCGAGTGGTCCCGGGTTCAATTCCCGGACGAGCCCGAATGAATTATATTCGATAATTTGTGTCATTTCCATTCTATATTCAATGGTTTTTACTAAATATACGACGGGAAATGAGGAAATTATTGATACATCGACTTTCCAAATTTTCTTTGTCTTTCATACATGATCGAAAGAATGATGAATGCCCATTTATGAATCAGGGTTTATGTAACGGCTCGTTGGTCTAGGGGCATGATACTAACTTAGGGTGCGAGTGGTCCCGGGTTCAATTCCCGGACGAGCCCGAATGAATTATATTCGATAATTTGTGTCATTTCCATTCTATATTCAATGGTTTTTACTAAATATACGACGGGAAATGAGGAAATTATTGATACATCGACTTTCCAAATTTTCTTTGTCTTTCATACATGATCGAAAGAATGATGAATGCCCATTTATGAATCAGGGTTTATGTACCGGCTTGTTGGTCTAGGGGTATGATACTCGCATAGGGTGCGAGTGGTCCCGGGTTCAATTCCCGGACGATCCCGAATGAATTATATTCGATAATTTGTGTCATTTCCATTCTATATTCCATGGTTTTTACTAAATATACGACGGGAAATGAGGAAATTATTGATACATCGACTTTCCAAATTTTCTTTGTCTTTCATACATGATCGAAAGAATGATGAATGCCCATTTATGAATCAGGATTTATGTAACGGCTCGTTGGTCTAGGGGTATGATACTCGCTTAGGGTGCGAGTGGTCCCGGGTTCAATTCCCGGACGATCCCGAATGAATTATATTCGATAATTTGTGTCATTTCCATTCTATATTCAATGGTTTTTACTAAATATACGACGGGAAATGAGGAAATTATTGATACATCGACTTTCCAAATTTTCTTTGTCTTTCATACATGATCGAAAGAATGATGAATGCCCATTTATGAATCAGGATTTATGTAACGGCTCGTTGGTCTAGGGGTATGATACTCGCTTAGGGTGCGAGTGGTCCCGGGTTCAATTCCCGGACGATCCCGAATGAATTATATTCGATAATTTGTGTCATTTCCATTCTATATTCAATGGTTTTTACTAAATATACGACGGGAAATGAGGAAATTATTGATACATCGACTTTCCAAATTTTCTTTGTCTTTCATACATGATCGAAAGAATGGTGAATGCCCATTTATGAATCAGGGTTTATGTAACGGCTCGTTGGTCTAGGGGTATGATACTCTCTTAGGGTGCGAGTGGTCCCGGGTTCAATTCCCGGACGATCCCGAATGAATTATATTCGATAATTTGTGTCATTTCCATTCTATATTCCATGGTTTTTACTAAATATACGACGGGAAATGAGGAAATTATTGATACATCGACTTTCCAAATTTTCTTTGTCTTTCATACATGATCGAAAGAATGATGAATGCCCATTTATGAATCAGGGTTTATGTAACGGCTCGTTGGTCTAGGGGTATGATACTCGCTTAGGGTGCGAGTGGTCCCGGGTTCAATTCCCGGACGAGCCCGAATGAATTATATTCGATAATTTGTGTCATTTCCATTCTATATTCCATGGTTTTTACTAAATATACGACGGGAAATGAGGAAATTATTGATACATCGACTTTCCAAATTTTCTTTGTCTTTCATACATGATCGAAAGAATGATGAATGCCCATTTATGAATCAGGGTTTATGTAACGGCTCGTTGGTCTAGGGTCATGATACTAACTTAGGGTGCGAGTGGTCCCGGGTTCAATTCCCGGACGATCCCGAATGAATTATATTCGATAATTTGTGTCATTTCCTTTCTATATACCATGGTTTTTACTAAATATACGACGGGAAATGAGGAAATTATTGATACATCGACTTTCCAAATTTTCTTTGTCTTTCATACATGATCGAAAGAATGATGAATGCCCATTTATGAATCAGGGTTTATGTAACGGCTCGTTGGTCTAGGGGCATGATACTAACTTAGGGTGCGAGTGGTCCCGGGTTCAATTCCCGGACGATCCCGAATGAATTATATTCGATAATTTGTGTCATTTCCATTCTATATTCAATGGTTTTTACTAAATATACGACGGGAAATGAGGAAATTATTGATACATCGACTTTCCAAATTTTCTTTGTCTTTCATACATGATCGAAAGAATGATGAATGCCCATTTATGAATCAGGGTTTACGTAACTGCTCGTTGGTCTAGGGGTATGATTCTCGCTTAGGGTGCGAGTGGTCCCGGGTTCAATTCCCGGACGAGCCCGAATGAATTATATTCGATAATTTGTGTCATTTCCATTCTATATTCCATGGTTTTTACTAAATATACGACGGGAAATGAGGAAATTATTGATACATCGACTTTCCAAATTTTCTTTGTCTTTCATACATGATCGAAAGAATGATGAATGCCCATTTATGAATCAGGGTTTACGTAACGGCTCGTTGGTCTAGGGGTATGATACTCGCTTAGGGTGCGAGTGGTCCCGGGTTCAATTCCCGGACGAGCCCGAATGAATTATATTCGATAATTTGTGTCATTTCCATTCTATATTCCATGGTTTTTACTAAATATACGACGGGAAATGAGGAAATTATTGATACATCGACTTTCCAAATTTTCTTTGTCTTTCATACATGATCGAAAGAATGATGAATGCCCATTTATGAATCAGGGTTTATGCAACGGCTCGTAGGTCTAGGGGTGTGATACTCGCTTAGGGTGCGAGTGGTCCCGGGTTCAATTCCCGGACGATCGCGAATGAATTATATTCGTTAATTTGTATCATTTCCTTTCTATATTCAATGGTTTTTACTAAATATACGACGGGAAATGAGGAAATTGTTGATACATCGACTGAATGAATATTAAAACTTCATAATGGATTTCAGAACACGTCTTTGTTTTCATTTAATTTGAACAAATTTTACAAACGGTTAAGGAAAAGTTAATAAATCGGCATTATTTAAATGGGCTCGTCCGGGATTTGAACCCGGGACCACTCACACCCAAAGCGAGTATCATACCCCTAGACCAACAAGCCATTACATCGCACCCGTTAAACAATTGTGTTATAATCTTGCCATTCCTTTATCATTGGAATTAAAATGAATATTAAAACTTCATAAAGGATTTCAGAATACAGATTTGTTTTGATTTAATTTGAACAAAATTGAGAGACGGTTAAGGAAAATGTAATAAACCGGCATTAGTTAAATGGGCTTGTCCGGGATTTGAACCCGGGACCACTCACACCCAAAGCGAGTATCATACCCCTAGACCAACGAGCCATTACATCGCTCGCATTAAACAATTGTGTTCTAATCTTGTCATTCCTTTATCATTGGAATTAAAATGAATATTAAAACTTCATATAGGATTTCAGAACACAGCTTTGTTTTCATTTAATTTGAACAAAATTGAGAAACGGTTAAGGAAAAGTTAATAGATCGGCATTAGTTAAATTGGATCGTCCGGGATTTGAGCCCGTGACCACTCCCAACCAAAGCGAGTATCATACACCTAGACAAACGAGACATTACATCGCACCCATTAAACAATTGTGTTGTAATATTGTGATTCCTTTATCATTGGAATTAAAATGAATATTAAAAATTCATAATGGATTTCAGAACACGACTTTGTTTTCATTTAATTTGAACAAAATTTAGAAAAGATTAAGGAAAAGGTAATAAATCGGCATTATTTAAATGGGCTCGTCCGGTATTTGAACCCGGACCGCTCACACCCAAAGCGAGTATCATATCCCTAGACCAACGAGCCATTAAATCGCGCCCGTTAAACAATTGTGTTGTAATCTTGTCATTACTTTATCATTGGAATTAAAATGAATATTAAAACTTCGTAAAGGATTTCAGAACACAGCTTTGTTTTCATTTAATTTGAACAAAATTGAGAAACGTTTAAGGAAAAGTTAATAAATCGGCATTAGTTAAATGGGCGCGTCCGGGATTTGAACCCGGGACCACTCACACCCAATGCGTTTATGATACCCCTAGACCAACGAGCCATTACATCGCACTCTTTAAACAATTGTGTTGTAATCTTGTCACTCCTTTATCATTGGAATTAAACTGAATATTAAAACTTCATAAAGGATTTTAGAACACGACTTTGTTTTCATTTAATTTGAACCAAATTTAGAAACGGTTAAGGAAAAGTTAATAAATCGGAATTAGTTAAATGGGCTCGTCCGCGATTTGAACCCAGGACCCCTCACACCCAAAGCGGGTATCATACCCCGAGACCAACGAGCCATTACATCGCACCCATTAAACAATTGTGTTGTAATATTGTGATTCCTTTATCATTGGAATTAAAATGAATATTAAAACTTCATAATGGATTTCAGAACACGACTTTGTTTTCATTTAATTTGAACCAAATTTAGAAACGGTTAAGGAAAAGTTAATAAATCGGCATTAGTTAAATGGGATCGTCGGGTATTTGAACCCGGGACCAATCACACCAAAAGCGAGTATCATACCCCTAGACCAACGAGCCATTACATCACCCCCAATTAACAATTGTGTTGTAATCTTGTCATTCCTTTATCATTGGAATTAAAATGAATATTAAAACTTCATATAGGATTTCAGAACACAGCTCTGTTTTCCTTTAATTTGAACAAAATTGAGAAACGGTTAAGTAAAAGTTAATAAATCGGCATTAGTTATATGGTCTCGTCCCGGATTTGAACCCGGGACGACGCATACCCAAATCGAGTATCATACCCGCAGACCAACGAGCCATTACATCGCTCCCGCTAAAGAATTGTGTTCTAATCTTGTCATTCCTTTATCATTGGAATTAAAATGAATATTAAAACTTCATATAGGATTTCAGAACACAGTTTTGTTTTCATTTAATTTGAACAAAATTGAGAAACGGTTAAGGAAAAGTTAATAAATCGGCATTAGTTAAATAGGCGCGTCCGGGATTTGAACCCGGGACCACTCACACCCAATGCGAGTATCATACCCCTAGACAAACGAGCCATTACATCGCACTCTTTAAACAATTGTGTTGTAATCTTGTCACTCCTTTATCATTGGAATTAAACTGAACATTAAAACTTCATAAAGGATTTTAGAACACAGCTTTGTTTTCATTTAATTTGAACGAAGTTGAGAAACGGTTAAGGAAAAGTTATTAGATCGGAATTAGTTAAATTGGCTCGTCCGGGATTTGAGCCCGGGACCACTCACACCCAAAGCGAGTATCATACCCCTAGAACAACGAACCATTACATCGCTCCAGTAACAACAATTGTGTTTTAATCTTGTCATTCCTTTATCATTGGAATTAAAATAAATATTAAAAATTCATAAAGGATTTCAGAACACAACTTTGTTTTCATTTAATTTGAACAAAATTGAGAAACGGTTAAAGAAAAGTTAAAAAAGCGGCATTAGTTAAATGGGCTTGTCCGGGATTTGAACCCGGGACCACTCACACCCAAAGCGAGTATCATACCCCTAGACCAACGAGCCATTACATCGCTCCTGTTAAACAATTGTGTTCTAATCTTGTCATTCCTTTATCATTGGAATTAAAATGAATATTAAAACTTCATAAAGGATTTCAGAAGACGACTTTGTTTTCATTTAATTTCAACAAAATTTAGAAACGGTTAAGGAAAAGTTAATAAATCGCTATTAGTTAAATGGGCTCGTCCGAGTTTTGAACCCGGGACCACTCACACCCAAAGCGAGTATCATACCCCTAGACCAACGAGCCATTACATCACTACTATTACAACAATTGTGTTTTAATCTTGTCATTCCTTTATCATTGGAATTAAAATAAATATTAAAACTTCATAAAGGATTTCAGAACACAAATTTGTTTTCATTTAATTTGAACAAAATTGAGAAACGGTTAAGGAAAAGCTAATAAATCGCAATGAATTAAATGGGCTCGTCCGGGATTTGAACTCGGGACCACTCACACCCAAAGCGAATATCATACCCCTAGACCAACAAGCCATTACATCGCTCCCGTTAAACAATTGTGTTCTAATCTTGTCATTTCTTTATCATTGGAATTAAAATAAATATTAAAACTTCTTAAAGGATTTCAGAACACAACTTTGTTTTCATTTAATTCGAGCAAAATTGAGAATTAGTTAAAAAATCGGAATTAGTTAAATGGGCTCGTCCGGGATTTGAACCCGGGACCACTCACACCCAAAGCGAGTATCATACCCCTAGACCAACGAGCCATTACATCGCTCCCGTTAAACAAATGTGTTGTAATCTTGTGATTCCTTTATCATTGGAATTAAAATGAATATTAAAATTTCATAAAGGATTTCAGAACACAACTTTGTTTTCATTTAATTTGAACAAAATGGAGAAACGGTTAAGGAAAAGTTAATAAATCGGAATTAGTTAAATGGGCTCGTCCGGGATTTGAACCCGGGACCACTCACACCCAAAGCGTGTATCATACCCCTAGACCAACGAGCCATTACATCACTACTATTACAACAATTGTGTTGTAATCTTGTCATTCCTTTATCATTGGAATTAAAATGAATATTAAAATTTCATAAAGGATTTTAGAACACAGCTTTGTTTTCGTTTAATTTGAACGAAATTGAGAAACGGTTAAGGAAAAGTTATTAGATCGGAATTAGTTAAATGGGCTCGTTCGGGACTTGAACCCGGGACCACTCACACCCAAAGCGAGTATCATACCCCTAGACCAACAAGCCATTACATCGCTCCCGTTAAACAATTGTGTTCTAATCTTGTCATTCCTTTATCATTGGAATTAAAATAAATATTAAAACTTCTTAAAGGATTTCAGAACACAACTTTGTTTTCATTTAATTCGAGCAAAATTGAGAAACAGTTAAAAAATCGGAATTAGTTAAATGGGCTCGTCCGGGATTTGACCCCGGGACCACTGACACCCAAAGCGAGTATCATACCCCAAGACCAACGAGCCATTACATCGCTCCCGTTATACAATTGTGTTGTAATCTTGTCAATCCTTTATCATTGGAATTAAAATGAATATTAAAACTTCATAAAGGATTTCAGAACACAACTTTGTTTTCATTTAATTTTAGCAAAATTGAGAAACGGTTAAGGAAAAGGTAATAAATCGCAATTAGTTAAATGGGCTCGTCCGGGATTTGTACACGGGACCACTCACACCCAAAGCGAGTATCATACCCCTAGACCAACGATCCATTACATCACTACTATTACAACAATTGTCTTGTAATCTTGTCATTCCTTTATCATTGGAATTAAAACGAATATTAAAACTTCATAAAGGATTTCAGAACACAGCTTTGTTTTCATTTAATTTGAACAAAATTGAGAAACGGTTAAGGAAAAGTTAATAAATCGGAACTAGTTAAATGGGCTCGTCCAGGATTTGAATCCGGGACCACTCACACCCAAAGCGAGTATCATACCCCTAGACCAACGAGCCATTACATCGCTACTATTACAACAATTGTGTTGTAATCTTGTCATTTTTTTATCATTGGAATTAAAACGAATATTAAAACTTCATAAAGGATTTCAGAACACACATTTGTTTCATTTAATTTGAACGAAATTGAGAAACGGTTAAGGAAAAGTGAAAAAATCGGCATTAGTTAAATGGGCTCGTCCGGGATTTGAACCCGGGACCACTCACACCCAAAGCGAGTATTATACGCCGAGACCAACGGGCCATTACATCGCCCTTGTTAATCAATTGTGTTCTAATCTTGTCATTCCTTTATCATTGGAATTAAAATAAATATTAAAACTTCTTAAAGGATTTCAGAACACGACTTTGTTTTCATTTAATTTAAACAAAATTTGGAAACGGTTAAGGAAAAGTTAATAAATCGCAATTATTTAAATGGGCTCATCCGGGATTTGAACCCGGGACCACTCACACCCAAAGCGAGTATCATACCCCTAGACCAACGAGCCATTACATCACTATTATTACAACAATTGTGTTGTAATCTTGTCATTCCTTTATCATTGGAATTAAAATGAATATTAAAACTTCATATAGGATTTCAGAACACAGCTTTGTTTTCATTTAATTTGAACGAAATTGAGAAACGTTTAAGGAAAAGTTAATAAATCGGAAGTATTTAAATGGGCTCGTCCGGGATTTGAACCCGGGACCATTCATACCCAAAGCGAGTAACATACCCATAAACCAACGAGCAATTACATCGCACCCATTAAACAATTGTGTGGTAATCTTGTCATTCCTTTATCATTGGAATTAAAATGAATATTAAAACTTCATAAAGGATTTCAGGACACAGCTTTGTTTTCATTTAATTTGAGCAAAATTGAGAAACAGTTAAGGAAAAGTTAAAAAATCGGAATTAGTTAAATGGGCTCGTCCGGGATTTGAACCCGGGACCACTCACACCCAAAGCGAGTATCATACCCCTAGACCAACGAGCCATTACATCGCTCCTGTTAAACAATTGTGTTGTAATCTTGTCATTCCTTTATCATTGGAATTAAAATGAATATTAAAACTTCATAAAGGATTTCAGAACACAGCTTTGTTTTGATTTAATATGAACAAAATTGAGAAACGGTTAAGGAAAAGTTAATAAATCGGAATTAGTTAAATGGGCTCGTCCGGGATTGGAACCCGGGACCACTCACACCCAAAGCGAGTATCATACCCCTAGACCAACGAGCCATTACATCGCTCCCGTTAAACAATTGTGTTGTAATCTTGTCATTCCTTTATCATTGGAATTAAAATGAATATTAAAACATCATAAAGGATTTCAGGACACAGCTTTGTTTTCATTTAATTTGAGCAAAATTGAGAAACAGTTAAGGAAAAGTTAAAAAATCGGAATTAGTTAAATGGGCTCGTCCGGGATTTGAACCCGGGACCACTCACACCCAAAGCGAGTATCATACCCCTAGACCAACGAGCCATTACATCGCTCCTGTTAAACAATTGTGTTGTAATCTTGTCATTCCTTTATCATTGGAATTAAAATGAATATTAAAACTTCATAAAGGATTTCAGAACACAGCTTTGTTTTGATTTAATTTGAACAAAATTGAGAAACGGTTAAGGAAAAGTTAATAAATCGTAATTAGTTAAATGGGCTCGTCCGGGATTGGAACCCGGGACCACTCACACCCAAAGCGAGTATCATACCCCTAGACCAACGAGCCATTACATCGCTCCCGTTAAACAATTGTGTTGTAATCTTGTCATTCCTTTATCATTGGAATTAAAATGAATATTAAAACTTCATAAAGGATTTCAGAACAGAGCTTTGTTTTGATTTAATTTGAACAAAATTGAGAAACGGTTAAGGAAAAGTTAATAAATCGGAATTAGTTAAATGGGCTCGTCCGGGATTTGAACCCGGGACCACTCACACCCAAAGCGAGTATCATACCCCTAGACCAACGAGCCATTACACCGCTCCCGTTAAACAATTGTGTTGTAATCTTGTCATTCCTTTATCATTGGAATTAAAATGAATATTAAAACTTCATAAAGGATTTCAGAACACAGCTTTGTTTTGATTTAATTTGAACAAAATTGAGAAACGGTTAAGGAAAAGTTAATAAATCAGAATTAGTTAAATGGGCTCGTCCGGGATTTGAACCCGGCACCACTCACACCCAAAGCGAGTATCATACCCCTAGACCAACGAGCCATTACATCGCTCCCGTTAAACAATTTTGTTGTAATCTTGTCATTCCTTTATCATTGGAATTAAAATGAATATTAAAACTTCATAAAGGATTTCAGAACACAGCTTTGTTTTGATTTAATTTGAACAAAATTGAGAAACGGTTAAGGAAAAGTTAATAAATCGGAATTAGTTAAATGGGCTCGTCCGGGATTGGAACCCGGGACCACTCACACCCAAAGCGAGTATCATACCCCTAGACCAACTAGCCATTACATCGCTCCCGTTAAACAATTGTGTTGTAATCTTGTCATTCCTTTATCATTGGAATTAAAATGAATATTAAAACTTCATAAAGGATTTCAGAACACAGCTTTGTTTTGATTTAATTTGAACAAAATTGAGAAACGGTTAAGGAAAAGTTAATAAATCGGAATTAGTTAAATGGGCTCGTCCGGGATTGGAACCCGGGACCACTCACACCCAAAGCGAGTATCATACCCCTAGACCAACGAGCCATGACATCGCTCCCGTTAAACAATTGTGTTGTAATCTTGTCATTCCTTTATCATTGGAGTTAAAATGAATATTAAAACTTCATAAAGGATTTCAGAACACAGCTTTGTTTTGATTTAATATGAACAAAATTG
Organism: Acanthosepion lycidas; assembly: GCA_963932145.1. Taxonomy (NCBI): domain Eukaryota; kingdom Metazoa; phylum Mollusca; class Cephalopoda; order Sepiida; family Sepiidae; genus Acanthosepion; species Acanthosepion lycidas. The sequence goes on from OZ010600.1 coordinate 95,902,742, forward strand.
AGAAACGGTTAAGGAAAAGTTAATAAATCGGAATTAGTTAAATGGGCTCGTGCGGGATTGGAACCCGGGACCACTCACACCCAAAGCGAGTATCATACCCCTAGACCAACGAGCCATTACATCGCTCCCGTTAAACAATTGTGTTGTAATCTTGTCATTCCTTTATCATTGGAATTAAAATGAATATTAAAACTTCATAAAGGATTTCAGAACACAGCTTCGTTTTCATTTAATTTGAACAAAATTGAGAAACGGTTAAGGAAAAGTTAATAAATCGGAATTAGTTAAATGGGTTCGTCCGGGATTTGAACCCGGGACCACTCACACCCAAAGCGAGTATCATACCCCTAGACCAACGAGCCATTACATCGCTCCCGTTAAACAATTGTGTTGTAATCTTGTCATTCCTTTATCATTGGAATTAAAATGAATATTAAAACTTCATAAAGGATTTCAGAACACAGCTTTGTTTTGCTTTAATTTGAACAAAATTGAGAAACGGTTAAGGAAAAGTTAATAAATCGTAATTAGTTAAATGGGCTCGTCGGGGATTTGTACACGGGACCACTCACACCCAAAGCGAGTATCATACCCCTAGACCAACGATCCATTACATCACTACTATTACAACAATTGTCTTGTAATCTTGTCATTCCTTTATCATTGGAATTAAAACGAATATTAAAACTTCATAAAGGATTTCAGAACACAGCTTTGTTTTCATTTAATTTGAACAAAATTGAGAAACGGTTAAGGAAAAGTTAATATATCGGAACTAGTTAAATGGGCTCGTCCAGGATTTGAACCCGGGACCACTCACACCCAAAGCGAGTATCATACCCCTAGACCAACGATCCATTACATCACTACTATTACAACAATTGTCTTGTAATCTTGTCATTCGTTTATCATTGGAATTAAAATGAATATTAAAACTTCATAAAGGATTTCAGAACACAACTTTGTTTTCATTTAATTTGAGCAAAATTGAGAAACAGTTAAGGAAAAGTTAAAAAATCGAAATTTGTTAAATGGGCTGGTCGGGGATTTGAACCCGGGACCACTCACACCCAAAGCGAGTATCATATCCCTAGACCAACGAACCATTACATCGCTCCAGTAACAACAATTGTGTTTTAATCTTGTCATTCCTTTATCATTGGAATTAAAATAAATATTAAAAATTCATAAATGATTTCAGAACACAACTTTGTTTTCATTTAATTTGAACAAAATTGAGAAACGGTTAAAGAAAAGTTAATAAAGCGGCATTAGTTAAATGGGCACGTCCGGGATTTGAACCCGGGACCACTCACACCCAAAGTGAGTATCATACCCCTAGACCAACGAGCCATTACATCGCTCCCGTTAAACAATTGTGTTGTATTCTTGTCATTCCTTTATCAATGGAATTATAATGAATATTAAAACTTCAAAAAGGATTTCAGAACACAACTTTGTTTTCATTTAATTTGACCAAAATTGAGAAACGGTTAAGGAAAAAGTAATAAATCGCAATTAATTAAATGGGCTTGTCCGGGATTTGAACTCGGGACCACTCACACCCAAAGCGAGTATCACACCCCTAGACCAACGAGCCATTACATCGCTACTATTACAACAATTGTGTTGTAATCTTGTCATTTTTTTATCATTGGAATTAAAACGAATATTAAAACTTCATAAAGGATTTCAGAACACACATTTGTTTTCATTTAATTTGAACGAATTTGAGAAACGGTTAAGGAAAAAGTAATAAATCGCAATTAATTAAATGGGCTTGTCCGGGATTTGAACCCGGGACCACTCACACCCAAAGCGAGTATTATACGCCGAGACCAACGGGCCATTACATCGCCCTCGTTAATCAATTTTGTTCTAATCTTGTCATTCCTTTATCATTGGAATTAAAATAAATATTAAAACTTCTTAAAGGATTTCAGAACACGACTTTGTTTTCATTTAATTTAAACAAAATTTGGAAACGGTTAAGGAAAAGTTAATAAATCGCAATTATTTAAATGGGCTCGTCCGGGATTTGAACCCGGGACCACTCACACCCAAAGCGAGTATCATACCCCTAGACCAACGAGCCATTACATCACTACTATTACAACAATTGTGTTGTAATCTTGTCATTCCTTTATCATTGGAATTAAAACGAATATTAAAACTTCATATAGGATTTCAGAACACAGCTTTGTTTTCATTTAATTTGAACGAAATTGAGAAACGGTTAAGGAAAAGTTAATAAATCGGAATTAGTTAAATGGGCTCGTCCGGGATTTGAACCCGGGAACACTCACACCCAAAGCGAGTATCATACCCCTAGACCAACGAGCCATTACATCGCTCCCGTTAAACAATTGTGTTGTAATCTTGTCATTCCTTTATCATTGGAATTAAAATGAATATTAAAACTTCATAAAGGATTTCAGAACACACATTTGTTTTCATTTAATTTGAACAAAATTGAGAAACGGTTAAGGAAAAGTTAATAAATCGGAATTAGTTAAATGGGCTCGTCCGGGATTTGAACCCGGGACCACTCACACCCAAAGCGAGTATCATACCCCTAGACCAACGAGCCATTACATCGCTCCCGTTAAACAATTGTGTTGTAATCTTGTCATTCCTTTATCATTGGAATTAAAATGAATATTAAAACTTCATAAAGGATTTCAGAACACAGCTTTGTTTTGATTTAATTTGAACAAAATTGAGAAACGGTTAAGGAAAAGTTAATAAATCAGAATTAGTTAAATGGGCTCGTCCGGGATTTGAACCCGGGACCACTCACACCCAAAGCGAGTATCATACCCCTAGACCAACGAGCCATTACATCGCTCCCGTTAAACAATTTTGTTGTAATCTTGTCATTCCTTTATCATTGGAATTAAAATGAATATTAAAACTTCATAAAGGATTTCAGAACACAGCTTTGTTTTGATTTAATTTGAACAAAATTGAGAAACGGTTAAGGAAAAGTTAATAAATCGCAATTAGTTAAATGGGCTCGTCCGGGATTGGAACCCGGGACCACTCACACCCAAAGCGAGTATCATACCCCTAGACCAACGAGCCATTACATCGCTCCCGTTAAACAATTGTGTTGTAATCTTGTCATTCCTTTATCATTGGAATTAAAATGAATATTAAAACTTCATAAAGGATTTCAGAACAGAGCTTTGTTTTGATTTAATTTGAACAAAATTGAGAAACGGTTAAGGAAAAGTTAATAAATCGGAATTAGTTAAATGGGCTCGTCCGGGATTTGAACCCGGGACCACTCACACCCAAAGCGAGTATCATACCCCTAGACCAACGAGCCATTACATCGCTCCCGTTAAACAATTGTGTTGTAATCTTGTCATTCCTTTATCATTGGAATTAAAATGAATATTAAAACTTCATAAAGGATTTCAGAACACAGCTTTGTTTTGATTTAATTTGAACAAAATTGAGAAACGGTTAAGGAAAAGTTAATAAATCAGAATTAGTTAAATGGGCTCGTCCGGGATTTGAACCCGGCACCACTCACACCCAAAGCGAGTATCATACCCCTAGACCAACGAGCCATTACATCGCTCCCGTTAAACAATTTTGTTGTAATCTTGTCATTCCTTTATCATTGGAATTAAAATGAATATTAAAACTTCATAAAGAATTTCAGAACACAGCTTTGTTTTGATTTAATTTGAACAAAATTGAGAAACGGTTAAGGAAAAGTTAATAAATCGGAATTAGTTAAATGGGCTCGTCCGGGATTGGAACCCGGGACCACTCACACCCAAAGCGAGTATCATACCCCTAGACCAACTAGCCATTACATCGCTCCCGTTAAACAATTGTGTTGTAATCTTGTCATTCCTTTATCATTGGAATTAAAATGAATATTAAAACTTCATAAAGGATTTCAGAACACAGCTTTGTTTTGATTTAATTTGAACAAAATTGAGAAACGGTTAAGGAAAAGTTAATAAATCGGAATTAGTTAAATGGGCTCGTCCGGGATTGGAACCCGGGACCACTCACACCCAAAGCGAGTATCATACCCCTAGACCAACGAGCCATGACATCGCTCCCGTTAAACAATTGTGTTGTAATCTTGTCATTCCTTTATCATTGGAGTTAAAATGAATATTAAAACTTCATAAAGGATTTCAGAACACAGCTTTGTTTTGATTTAATATGAACAAAATTGAGAAACGGTTAAGGAAAAGTTAATAAATCGGAATTAGTTAAATGGGCACGTGCGGGATTGGAACCCGGGACCACTCACACCCAAAGCGAGTATCATACCCCTAGACCAACGAGCCATTACATCGCTCCCGTTAAACAATTGTGTTGTAATCTTGTCATTCCTTTATCATTGGAATTAAAATGAATATTAAAACTTCATAAAGGATTTCAGAACACAGCTTCGTTTTCATTTAATTTGAACAAAATTGAGAAACGGTTAAGGAAAAGTTAATAAATCGGAATTAGTTAAATGGGTTCGTCCGGGATTTGAACCCGGGACCACTCACACCCAAAGCGAGTATCATACCCCTAGACCAACGAGCCATTACATCGCTCCCGTTAAACAATTGTGTTGTAATCTTGTCATTCCTTTATCATTGGAATTAAAATGAATATTAAAACATCATAAAGGATTTCAGAACACAGCTTTGTTTTGATTTAATTTGAACAAAATTGAGAAACGGTTAAGGAAAAGTTAATAAATCGTAATTAGTTAAATGGGCTCGTCGGGGATTTGTACACGGGACCACTCACACCCAAAGCGAGTATCATACCCCTAGACCAACGATCCATTACATCACTACTATTACAACAATTGTCTTGTAATCTTGTCATTCCTTTATCATTGGAATTAAAACGAATATTAAAACTTCATAAAGGATTTCAGAACACAGCTTTGTTTTCATTTAATTTGAACAAAATTGAGAAACGGTTAAGGAAAAGTTAATATATCGGAACTAGTTAAATGGGCTCGTCCGGGATTTGAACCCGGGACCACTCACACCCAAAGCGAGTATCATACCCCTAGACCAACGATCCATTACATCGCTACTATTACAACAATTGTCTTGTAATCTTGTCATTCGTTTATCATTGTAATTAAAATGAATATTAAAACTTCATAAAGGATTTCAGAACACAACTTTGTTTTCATTTAATTTGAGCAAAATTGAGAAACAGTTAAGGAAAAGTTAAAAAATCGAAATTTGTTAAATGGGCTGGTCGGGGATTTGAACCCGGGACCACTCACACCCAAAGCGAGTATCATATCCCTAGACCAACGAACCATTACATCGCTCCAGTAACAACAATTGTGTTTTAATCTTGTCATTTTTTTATCATTGGAATTAAAACGAATATTAAAACTTCATAAAGGATTTCAGAACACACATTTGTTTTCATTTAATTTGAACGAATTTGAGAAACGGTTAAGGAAAAGTGAAAAAATCGGCATTAGTTAAATGGGCTCGTCCGGGATTTGAACCCGGGACCACTCACACCCAAAGCGAGTATTATACGCCGAGACCAACGGGCCATTACATCGCCCTCGTTAATCAATTTTGTTCTAATCTTGTCATTCCTTTATCATTGGAATTAAAATAAATATTAAAACTTCTTAAAGGATTTCAGAACACGACTTTGTTTTCATTTAATTTAAACAAAATTTGGAAACGGTTAAGGAAAAGTTAATAAATCGCAATTATTTAAATGGGCTCGTCCGGGATTTGAACCCGGGACCACTCACACCCAAAGCGAGTATCATACCCCTAGACCAACGAGCCATTACATCACTACTATTACAACAATTGTGTTGTAATCTTGTCATTCCTTTATCATTGGAATTAAAACGAATATTAAAACTTCATATAGGATTTCAGAACACAGCTTTGTTTTCATTTAATTTGAACGAAATTGAGAAACGGTTAAGGAAAAGTTAATAAATCGCAATTAGTTAAATGGGCTCGTCCGGGATTTGAACCCGGGAACACTCACACCCAAAGCGAGTATCATACCCCTAGACCAACGAGCCATTACATCGCTCCCGTTAAACAATTGTGTTGTAATCTTGTCATTCCTTTATCATTGGAATTAAAATGAATATTAAAACTTCATAAAGGATTTCAGAACACACATTTGTTTTCATTTAATTTGAACAAAATTGAGAAACGGTTAAGGAAAAGCTAATAAATCGGAATTAGTTAAATGGGCTCGTCCGGGATTTGAACCCGGGACCACTCACACCCAAAGCGAGTATCATACCCCTAGACCAACGAGCCATTACATCGCTCCCGTTAAACAATTGTGTTGTAATCTTGTCATTCCTTTATCATTGGAATTAAAATGAATATTAAAACTTCATAAAGGATTTCAGAACACAGCTTTGTTTTGATTTAATTTGAACAAAATTGAGAAACGGTTAAGGAAAAGTTAATAAATCAGAATTAGTTAAATGGGCTCGTCCGGGATTGAACCCGGGATCACTCACACCCAAAGCGAGTATCATACCCCTAGACCAACGAGCCATTACATCGCTCCCTTTAAACAATTTTGTTGTAATCTTGTCATTCCTTTATCATTGGAATTAAAATGAATATTAAAACTTCATAAAGGATTTCAGAACACAGCTTTGTTTTGATTTAATTTGAACAAAATTGAGAAACGGTTAAGGAAAAGTTAATAAATCGGAATTAGTTAAATGGGCTCGTCCGGGATTGGAACCCGGGACCACTCACACCGGAGCGAGTATCATACCCCTAGACCAACGTGCCATTACATCGCTCCCGTTAAACAATTGTGTTGTAATCTTGTCATTCCTTTATCATTGGAATTAAAATGAATATTAAAACTTCATAAAGGATTTCAGAACACAGCTTCGTTTTCATTTAATTTGAACAAAATTGAGAAACGGTTAAGGAAAAGTTAATAAATCGGAATTAGTTAAATGGGTTCGTCCGGGATTTGAACCCGGGACCACTCACACACAAAGCGAGTATCATACCCCTAGACCAACGAGCCATTACATCGCTCCCGTTAAACAATTGTGTTGTAATCTTGTCATTCCTTTATCATTGGAATTAAAATGAATATTAAAACTTCATAAAGGATTTCAGAACACAGCTTTGTTTTGATTTAATTTGAACAAAATTGAGAAACGGTTAAGGAAAAGTTAATAAATCGGATTTAGTTAAATGGGCTCGTCCGGGATTTGAACCCGGGACCACTCACACCCAAAGCGAGTATCATACCCCTAGACCAACGAGCCATTACATCGCTCCCGTTAAACAATTTTGTTGTAATCTTGTCATTCCTTTATCATTGGAATTAAAATGAATATTAAAACTTCATAAAGGATTTCAGAACACAGCTTTGTTTTGATTTAATTTGAACAAAATTGACAAACTGTTAAGGAAAAGTTAATAAATCGGAAATAGTTAAATGGGCTCGTCCGGGATTGGAACCCGGGACCACTCACACCCAAAGCGAGTATCATACCCCTAGACCAACGAGCCATTACATCGCTCCCGTTAAACAATTGTGTTGTAATCTTGTCATTCCTTTATCATTGGAATTACAATGAATATTAAAACTTCATAAAGGATTTCAGAACACAGCTTTGTTTCGATTTAATTTGAACAAAATTGAGAAACGGGTAAGGAAAAGTTAATAAATCGGAATTAGTTAAATGGGCTCGTCCGGGATTGGAACCCGGGACCACTCTCACCCAAAGCGAGTATCATACCCCTAGACCAACGAGCCATTACATCGCTCCCGTTAAACAATTGTGTTGTAATCTTGTCATTCCTTTATCATTGGAATTAAAATGAATATTAAAACTTCATAAAGGATTTCAGAACACAGCTTTGTTTTGATTTAATTTGAACAAAATTGAGAAACGGTTAAGGAATAGTTAATACATCGGAATTAGTTAAATGGGCTAGTCCGGGATTGGAACCCGGGACCACTCCCACCCAAAGCGAGTATCATACCCCTAGGCCAACGAGCCATTACATCGCTCCCGTTCAACAATTGTGTTGTAATCTTGTCATTCCTTTATCATTGGAATTAAAATGAATATTAAAACTTCATAAAGGATTTCAGAACACAGCTTTGTTTTGATTTAATTTGAACAAAATTGAGAAACGGTTAAGGAAAAGTTAATAAATCGGAATTAGTTAAATGGGCTCGTCCGGGATTGGAACCCGGGACCACTCACACCCAAAGCGGGTATCATACCCCTAGACCAACGAGCCATTACTTCGCTCCCGTTAAACAATTGTGTTGTAATCTTGTCATTCCTTTATCATTGGAATTACAATGAATATTAAAACTTCATAAAGGATTTCAGAACACAGCTTTGTTTTGATTTAATTTGAACAAAATTGAGAAACGGTTAAGGAAAAGTTAATAAATCGGAATTAGTTAAATGGGCTCGTCCGGGATTGGAACCCGGGACCACTCTCACCCAAAGCGAGTATCATACCCCTAGACCAACGAGCCATTACATCGCTCCCGTTAAACAATTGTGTTGTAATCTTGTCATTCCTTTATCATTGGAATTAAAATGAATATTAAAACTTCATAAAGGATTTCAGAACACAGCTTTGTTTTGATTTAATTTGAACAAAATTGAGAAACGGTTAAGGAAAAGTTAATAAATCGGAATTAGTTAAATGGGCTCGTCCGGGATTTGAACCCGGGACCACTCTCACCCAAAGCGAGTATCATACCCCTAGACCAACGAGCCATTACATCGCTCCCGTTAAACAATTGTGTTGTAATCTTGTCATTCCTTTATCATTGGAATTACAATGAATATTAAAACTTCATAAAGGATTTCAGAACACAGCTTTGTTTTGATTTAATTTGAACAAAATTGAGAAACGGTTAAGGAAAAGTTAATAAATCGGAATTAGTTAAATGGGCTCGTCCGGGATTGGAACCCGGGACCACTCTCACCCAAAGCGAGTATCATACCCCTAGACCAACGAGCCATTACATCGCTCCCGTTAAACAATTGTGTTGTAATCTTGTCATTCCTTTATCATTGGAATTAAAATGAATATTAAAACTTCATAAAGGATTTCAGAACACAGCTTTGTTTTGATTTAATTTGAACAAAATTGAGAAACGGTTAAGGAAAAGTTAATAAATCGGAATTAGTTAAATGGGCTCGTCCGGGATTGGAACCCGGGACCACTCACACCCAAAGCGAGTATCATACCCGTAGACCAACGAGCCATTACGTCGCTCCCGTTAAACAATTGTGTTGTAATCTTGTCATTCCTTTATCATTGGAATTACAATGAATATTAAAACTTCATAAAGGATTTCAGAACACAGCTTTGTTTTGATTTAATTTGAACAAAATTGAGAAACGGTTAAGGAAAAGTTAATAAATCGGAATTAGTTAAATGGGCTCGTCCGGGATTGGAACCCGGGACCACTCTCACCCAAAGCGAGTATCATACCCCTAGACCAACGAGCCATTACATCGCTCCCGTTAAACAATTGTGTTGTAATCTTGTCATTCCTTTATCATTGGAATTAAAATGAATATTAAAACTTCATAAAGGATTTCAGAACACAGCTTTGTTTTGATTTAATTTGAACAAAATTGAGAAACGGTTAAGGAAAAGTTAATAAATCGGAATTAGTTAAATGGGCTCGTCCGGGATTGGAACCCGGGACCACTCACACCCAAAGCGAGTATCATACCCCTAGACCAACGAGCCATTACATCGCTCCCGTTAAACAATTGTGTTGTAATCTTGTCATTCCTTTATCATTGGAATTACAATGAATATTAAAACTTCATAAAGGATTTCAGAACACAGCTTTGTTTTGATTTAATTTGAACAAAATTGAGAAACGGTTAAGGAAAAGTTAATAAATCGGAATTAGTTAAATGGGCTCGTCCGGGATTGGAACCCGGGACCACTCACACCCAAAGCGGGTATCATACCCCTAGACCAACGAGCCATTACTTCGCTCGCGTTAAACAATTGTGTTGTAATCTTGTCATTCCTTTATCATTGGAATTACAATGAATATTAAAACTTCATAAAGGATTTCAGAACACAGCTTTGTTTTGATTTAATTTGAACAAAATTGAGAAACGGTTAAGGAAATGTTAATAAATCGGAATTAGTTAAATGGGCTCGTCCGGGATTGGAACCCGGGACCACTCTCACCCAAAGCGAGTATCATACCCCTAGACCAACGAGCCATTACATCGCTCCCGTTAAACAATTGTGTTGTAATCTTGTCATTCCTTTATCATTGGAATTAAAATGAATATTAAAACTTCATAAAGGATTTCAGAACACAGCTTTGTTTTGATTTAATTTGAACAAAATTGAGAAACGGTTAAGGAAAAGTTAATAAATCGGAATTAGTTAAATGGGCTCGTCCGGGATTTGAACCCGGGACCACTCTCACCCAAAGCGAGTATCATACCCCTAGACCAACGAGCCATTACATCGCTCCCGTTAAACAATTGTGTTGTAATCTTGTCATTCCTTTATCATTGGAATTACAATGAATATTAAAACTTCATAAAGGATTTCAGAACACAGCTTTGTTTTGATTTAATTTGAACAAAATTGAGAAACGGTTAAGGAAAAGTTAAAAAATCGGAATTAGTTAAATGGGCTCGTCCGGGATTGGAACCCGGGACCACTCTCACCCAAAGCGAGTATCATACCCCTAGACCAACGAGCCATTACATCGCTCCCGTTAAACAATTGTGTTGTAATCTTGTCATTCCTTTATCATTGGAATTACAATGAATATTAAAACTTCATAAAGGATTTCAGAACACAGCTTTGTTTTGATTTAATTTGAACAAAATTGAGAAACGGTTAAGGAAAAGTTAATAAATCGGAATTAGTTAAATGGGCTCGTCCGGGATTGGAACCCGGGACCACTCTCACCCAAAGCGAGTATCATACCCCTAGACCAACGAGCCATTACATCGCTCCCGTTAAACAATTGTGTTGTAATCTTGTCATTCCTTTATCATTGGAATTACAATGAATATTAAAACTTCATAAAGGATTTCAGAACACAGCTTTGTTTTGATTTAATTTGAACAAAATTGAGAAACGGTTAAGGAAAAGTTAATAAATCGGAATTAGTTAAATGGGCTCGTCCGGGATTGGAACCCGGTACCACTCTCACCCAAAGCGAGTATCATACCCCTAGACCAACGAGCCATTACATCGCTCACGTTAAACAATTGTGTTGTAATCTTGTCATTCCTTTATCATTGGAATTAAAATGAATATTAAAACTTCATAAAGGATTTCAGAACACAGCTTTGTTTTGATTTAATTTGAACAAAATTGAGAAACGGTTAAGGAAAAGTTAATAAATCGGAATTAGTTAAATGGGCTCGTCCGGGATTTGAACCCGGGACCACTCTCACCCAAAGCGAGTATCATACCCCTAGACCAACGAGCCATTACATCGCTCCCGTTAAACAATTGTGTTGTTATCTTGTCATTCCTTTATCATTGGAATTACAATGAATATTAAAACTTCATAAAGGATTTCAGAACACAGCTTTGTTTTGATTTAATTTGAACAAAATTGAGAAACGGTTAAGGAAAAGTTAATAAATCGGAATTAGTTAAATGGGCTCGTCCGGGATTGGAACCCGGGACCACTCTCACCCAAAGCGAGTATTATACCCCTAGACCAACGAGCCATTACATCGCTCCCGTTAAACAATTGTGTTGTAATCTTGTCATTCCTTTATCATTGGAATTAAAATGAATATTAAAACTTCATAAAGGATTTCAGAACACAGCTTTGTTTTGATTTAATTTGAACAAAATTGAGAAACGGTTAAGGAAAAGTTAATAAATCGGAATTAGTTAAATGGGCTCGTCCGGGATTTGAACCCGGGACCACTCTCACCCAAAGCGAGTATCATACCCCTAGACCAACGAGCCATTACATCGCTCCCGTTAAACAATTGTGTTGTAATCTTGTCATTCCTTTATCATTGGAATTAAAATGAATATTAAAACTTCATAAAGGATTTCAGAACACAGCTTTGTTTTGATTTAATTTGAACAAAATTGAGAAACGGTTAAGGAAAAGTTAATAAATCGGAATTAGTTAAATGGGCTCGTCCGGGATTTGAACCCGGGACCACTCTCACCCAAAGCGAGTATCATACCCCTAGACCAACGAGCCATTACATCGCTCCCGTTAAACAATTGTGTTGTAATCTTGTCATTCCTTTATCATTGGAATTAAAATGAATATTAAAACTTCATAAAGGATTTCAGAACACAGCTTTGTTTTGATTTAATTTGAACAAAATTGAGAAACGGTTAAGGAAAAGTTAATAAATCGGAATTAGTTAAATGGGCTCGTCCGGGATTGGAACCCGGGACCACTCTCACCCAAAGCGAGTATCATACCCCTAGACCAACGAGCCATTACATCGCTCCCGTTAAACAATTGTGTTGTAATCTTGTCATTCCTTTATCATTGGAATTACAATGAATATTAAAACTTCATAAAGGATTTCAGAACACAGCTTTGTTTTGATTTAATTTGAACAAAATTGAGAAACGGTTAAGGAAAAGTTAATAAATCGGAATTAGTTAAATGGGCTCGTCCGGGATTTGAACCCGGGACCACTCTCACCCAAAGCGAGTATCATACCCCTAGACCAACGAGCCATTACATCGCTCCCGTTAAACAATTGTGTTGTAATCTTGTCATTCCTTTATCATTGGAATTAAAATGAATATTAAAACTTCATAAAGGATTTCAGAACACAGCTTTGTTTTGATTTAATTTGAACAAAATTGAGAAACGGTTAAGGAAAAGTTAATAAATCGGAATTAGTTAAATGGGCTCGTCCGGGATTTGAACCCGGGACCACTCTCACCCAAAGCGAGTATCATACCCCTAGACCAACGAGCCATTACATCGCTCCCGTTAAACAATTGTGTTGTAATCTTGTCATTCCTTTATCATTGGAATTAAAATGAATATTAAAACTTCATAAAGGATTTCAGAACACAGCTTTGTTTTGATTTAATTTGAACAAAATTGAGAAACGGTTAAGGAAAAGTTAATAAATCGGAATTAGTTAAATGGGCTCGTCCGGGATTTGAACCCTGGACCACTCTCACCCAAAGCGAGTATCATACCCCTAGACCAACGAGCCATTACATCGCTCCCGTTAAACAATTGTGTTGTAATCTTGTCATTCCTTTATCATTGGAATTAAAATGAATATTAAAACTTCATAAAGGATTTCAGAACACAGCTTTGTTTTGATTTAATTTGAACAAAATTGAGAAACGGTTAAGGAAAAGTTAATAAATCGGAATTAGTTAAATGGGCTCGTCCGGGATTTGAACCCGGGACCACTCTCACCCAAAGCGAGTATCATACCCCTAGACCAACGAGCCATTACATCGCTCCCGTTAAACAATTGTGTTGTAATCTTGTCATTCCTTTATCATTGGAATTAAAATGAATATTAAAACTTCATAAAGGATTTCAGAACACAGCTTTGTTTTGATTTAATTTGAACAAAATTGAGAAACGGTTAAGGAAAAGTTAATAAATCGGAATTAGTTAAATGGGCTCGTCCGGGATTTGAACCCGGGACCACTCTCACCCAAAGCGAGTATCATACCCCTAGACCAACGAGCCATTACATCGCTCCCGTTAAACAATTGTGTTGTAATCTTGTCATTCCTTTATCATTGGAATTACAATGAATATTAAAACTTCATAAAGGATTTCAGAACACAGCTTTGTTTTGATTTAATTTGAACAAAATTGAGAAACGGTTAAGGAAAAGTTAATAAATCGGAATTAGTTAAATGGGCTCGTCCGGGATTTGAACCCGGGACCACTCTCACCCAAAGCGAGTATCATACCCCTAGACCAACGAGCCATTACATCGCTCCCGTTAAACAATTGTGTTGTAATCTTGTCATTCCTTTATCATTGGAATTACAATGAATATTAAAACTTCATAAAGGATTTCAGAACACAGCTTTGTTTTGATTTAATTTGAACAAAATTGAGAAACGGTTAAGGAAAAGTTAATAAATCGGAATTAGTTAAATGGGCTCGTCCGGGATTGGAACCCGGGACCACTCTCACCCAAAGCGAGTATCATACCCCTAGACCAACGAGCCATTACATCGCTCCCGTTAAACAATTGTGTTGTAATCTTGTCATTCCTTTATCATTGGAATTACAATGAATATTAAAACTTCATAAAGGATTTCAGAACACAGCTTTGTTTTGATTTAATTTGAACAAAATTGAGAAACGGTTAAGGAAAAGTTAATAAATCGGAATTAGTTAAATGGGCTCGTCCGGGATTTGAACCCGGGACCACTCTCACCCAAAGCGAGTATCATACCCCTAGACCAACGAGCCATTACATCGCTCCCGTTAAACAATTGTGTTGTAATCTTGTCATTCCTTTATCATTGGAATTACAATGAATATTAAAACTTCATAAAGGATTTCAGAACACAGCTTTGTTTTGATTTAATTTGAACAAAATTGAGAAACGGTTAAGGAAAAGTTAATAAATCGGAATTAGTTAAATGGGCTCGTCCGGGATTGGAACCCGGGACCACTCTCACCCAAAGCGAGTATCATACCCCTAGACCAACGAGCCATTACATCGCTCCCGTTAAACAATTGTGTTGTAATCTTGTCATTCCTTTATCATTGGAATTACAATGAATATTAAAACTTCATAAAGGATTTCAGAACACAGCTTTGTTTTGATTTAATTTGAACAAAATTGAGAAACGGTTAAGGAAAAGTTAATAAATCGGAATTAGTTAAATGGGCTCGTCCGGGATTTGAACCCGGGACCACTCTCACCCAAAGCGAGTATCATACCCCTAGACCAACGAGCCATTACATCGCTCCCGTTAAACAATTGTGTTGTAATCTTGTCATTCCTTTATCATTGGAATTACAATGAATATTAAAACTTCATAAAGGATTTCAGAACACAGCTTTGTTTTGATTTAATTTGAACAAAATTGAGAAACGGTTAAGGAAAAGTTAATAAATCGGAATTAGTTAAATGGGCTCGTCCGGGATTGGAACCCGGGACCACTCTCACCCAAAGCGAGTATCATACCCCTAGACCAACGAGCCATTACATCGCTCCCGTTAAACAATTGTGTTGTAATCTTGTCATTCCTTTATCATTGGAATTACAATGAATATTAAAACTTCATAAAGGATTTCAGAACACAGCTTTGTTTTGATTTAATTTGAACAAAATTGAGAAACGGTTAAGGAAAAGTTAATAAATCGGAATTAGTTAAATGGGCTCGTCCGGGATTTGAACCCGGGACCACTCTCACCCAAAGCGAGTATCATACCCCTAGACCAACGAGCCATTACATCGCTCCCGTTAAACAATTGTGTTGTAATCTTGTCATTCCTTTATCATTGGAATTAAAATGAATATTAAAACTTCATAAAGGATTTCAGAACACAGCTTTGTTTTGATTTAATTTGAACAAAATTGAGAAACGGTTAAGGAAAAGTTAATAAATCGGAATTAGTTAAATGGGCTCGTCCGGGATTTGAACCCGGGACCACTCTCACCCAAAGCGAGTATCATACCCCTAGACCAACGAGCCATTACATCGCTCCCGTTAAACAATTGTGTTGTAATCTTGTCATTCCTTTATCATTGGAATTACAATGAATATTAAAACTTCATAAAGGATTTCAGAACACAGCTTTGTTTTGATTTAATTTGAACAAAATTGAGAAACGGTTAAGGAAAAGTTAATAAATCGGAATTAGTTAAATGGGCTCGTCCGGGATTGGAACCCGGGACCACTCTCACCCAAAGCGAGTATCATACCCCTAGACCAACGAGCCATTACATCGCTCCCGTTAAACAATTGTGTTGTAATCTTGTCATTCCTTTATCATTGGAATTACAATGAATATTAAAACTTCATAAAGGATTTCAGAACACAGCTTTGTTTTGATTTAATTTGAACAAAATTGAGAAACGGTTAAGGAAAAGTTAATAAATCGGAATTAGTTAAATGGGCTCGTCCGGGATTTGAACCCGGGACCACTCTCACCCAAAGCGAGTATCATACCCCTAGACCAACGAGCCATTACATCGCTCCCGTTAAACAATTGTGTTGTAATCTTGTCATTCCTTTATCATTGGAATTACAATGAATATTAAAACTTCATAAAGGATTTCAGAATACAGCTTTGTTTTGATTTAATTTGAACAAAATTGAGAAACGGTTAAGGAAAAGTTAATAAATCGGAATTAGTTAAATGGGCTCGTCCGGGATTTGAACCCGGGACCACTCTCACCCAAAGCGAGTATCATACCCCTAGACCAACGAGCCATTACATCGCTCCCGTTAAACAATTGTGTTGTAATCTTGTCATTCCTTTATCATTGGAATTACAATGAATATTAAAACTTCATAAAGGATTTCAGAACACAGCTTTGTTTTGATTTAATTTGAACAAAATTGAGAAACGGTTAAGGAAAAGTTAATAAATCGGAATTAGTTAAATGGGCTCGTCCGGGATTGGAACCCGGGACCACTCTCACCCAAAGCGAGTATCATACCCCTAGACCAACGAGCCATTACATCGCTCCCGTTAAACAATTGTGTTGTAATCTTGTCATTCCTTTATCATTGGAATTAAAATGAATATTAAAACTTCATAAAGGATTTCAGAACACAGCTTTGTTTTGATTTAATTTGAACAAAATTGAGAAACGGTTAAGGAAAAGTTAATAAATCGGAATTAGTTAAATGGGCTCGTCCGGGATTTGAACCCGGGACCACTCTCACCCAAAGCGAGTATCATACCCCTAGACCAACGAGCCATTACATCGCTCCCGTTAAACAATTGTGTTGTAATCTTGTCATTCCTTTATCATTGGAATTACAATGAATATTAAAACTTCATAAAGGATTTCAGAACACAGCTTTGTTTTGATTTAATTTGAACAAAATTGAGAAACGGTTAAGGAAAAGTTAATAAATCGGAATTAGTTAAATGGGCTCGTCCGGGATTGGAACCCGGGACCACTCTCACCCAAAGCGAGTATCATACCCCTAGACCAACGAGCCATTACATCGCTCCCGTTAAACAATTGTGTTGTAATCTTGTCATTCCTTTATCATTGGAATTACAATGAATATTAAAACTTCATAAAGGATTTCAGAACACAGCTTTGTTTTGATTTAATTTGAACAAAATTGAGAAACGGTTAAGGAAAAGTTAATAAATCGGAATTAGTTAAATGGGCTCGTCCGGGATTGGAACCCGGGACCACTCTCACCCAAAGCGAGTATCATACCCCTAGACCAACGAGCCATTACATCGCTCCCGTTAAACAATTGTGTTGTAATCTTGTCATTCCTTTATCATTGGAATTACAATGAATATTAAAACTTCATAAAGGATTTCAGAACACAGCTTTGTTTTGATTTAATTTGAACAAAATTGAGAAACGGTTAAGGAAAAGTTAATAAATCGGAATTAGTTAAATGGGCTCGTCCGGGATTTGAACCCGGGACCACTCTCACCCAAAGCGAGTATCATACCCCTAGACCAACGAGCCATTACATCGCTCCCGTTAAACAATTGTGTTGTAATCTTGTCATTCCTTTATCATTGGAATTACAATGAATATTAAAACTTCATAAAGGATTTCAGAATACAGCTTTGTTTTGATTTAATTTGAACAAAATTGAGAAACGGTTAAGGAAAAGTTAATAAATCGGAATTAGTTAAATGGGCTCGTCCGGGATTTGAACCCGGGACCACTCTCACCCAAAGCGAGTATCATACCCCTAGACCAACGAGCCATTACATCGCTCCCGTTAAACAATTGTGTTGTAATCTTGTCATTCCTTTATCATTGGAATTACAATGAATATTAAAACTTCATAAAGGATTTCAGAACACAGCTTTGTTTTGATTTAATTTGAACAAAATTGAGAAACGGTTAAGGAAAAGTTAATAAATCGGAATTAGTTAAATGGGCTCGTCCGGGATTGGAACCCGGGACCACTCTCACCCAAAGCGAGTATCATACCCCTAGACCAACGAGCCATTACATCGCTCCCGTTAAACAATTGTGTTGTAATCTTGTCATTCCTTTATCATTGGAATTAAAATGAATATTAAAACTTCATAAAGGATTTCAGAACACAGCTTTGTTTTGATTTAATTTGAACAAAATTGAGAAACGGTTAAGGAAAAGTTAATAAATCGGAATTAGTTAAATGGGCTCGTCCGGGATTTGAACCCGGGACCACTCTCACCCAAAGCGAGTATCATACCCCTAGACCAACGAGCCATTACATCGCTCCCGTTAAACAATTGTGTTGTAATCTTGTCATTCCTTTATCATTGGAATTACAATGAATATTAAAACTTCATAAAGGATTTCAGAACACAGCTTTGTTTTGATTTAATTTGAACAAAATTGAGAAACGGTTAAGGAAAAGTTAATAAATCGGAATTAGTTAAATGGGCTCGTCCGGGATTGGAACCCGGGACCACTCTCACCCAAAGCGAGTATCATACCCCTAGACCAACGAGCCATTACATCGCTCCCGTTAAACAATTGTGTTGTAATCTTGTCATTCCTTTATCATTGGAATTACAATGAATATTAAAACTTCATAAAGGATTTCAGAACACAGCTTTGTTTTGATTTAATTTGAACAAAATTGAGAAACGGTTAAGGAAAAGTTAATAAATCGGAATTAGTTAAATGGGCTCGTCCGGGATTGGAACCCGGGACCACTCTCACCCAAAGCGAGTATCATACCCCTAGACCAACGAGCCATTACATCGCACCCGTTAAACAATTGTGTTGTAATCTTGTCATTCCTTTATCATTGGAATTAAAATGAATATTAAAACTTCATAAAGGATTTCAGAACACAGCTTTGTTTTGATTTAATTTGAACAAAATTGAGAAACGGTTAAGGAAAAGTTAATAAATCGGAATTAGTTAAATGGGCTCGTCCGGGATTGGAACCCGGGACCACTCACACCCAAAGCGAGTATCATACCCCTAGACCAACGAGCCATTACATCGCTCCCGTTAAACAATTGTGTTGTAATCTTGTCATTCCTTTATCATTGGAATTACAATGAATATTAAAACTTCATAAAGGATTTCAGAACACAGCTTTGTTTTGATTTAATTTGAACAAAATTGAGAAACGGTTAAGGAAAAGTTAATAAATCGGAATTAGTTAAATGGGCTCGTCCGGGATTTGAACCCGGGACCACTCTCACCCAAAGCGAGTATCATATCCCTAGACCAACGAGCCATTACATCGCTCCCGTTAAACAATTGTGTTGTAATCTTGTCATTCCTTTATCATTGGAATTACAATGAATATTAAAACTTCATAAAGGATTTCAGAACACAGCTTTGTTTTGATTTAATTTGAACAAAATTGAGAAACGGTTAAGGAAAAGTTAATAAATCGGAATTAGTTAAATGGGCTCGTCCGGGATTGGAACCCGGGACCACTCTCACCCAAAGCGAGTATCATACCCCTAGACCAACGAGCCATTACATCGCTCCCGTTAAACAATTGTGTTGTAATCTTGTCATTCCTTTATCATTGGAATTAAAATGAATATTAAAACTTCATAAAGGATTTCAGAACACAGCTTTGTTTTGATTTAATTTGAACAAAATTGAGAAACGGTTAAGGAAAAGTTAATAAATCGGAATTAGTTAAATGGGCTCGTCCGGGATTTGAACCCGGGACCACTCTCACCCAAAGCGAGTATCATACCCCTAGACCAACGAGCCATTACATCGCTCCCGTTAAACAATTGTGTTGTAATCTTGTCATTCCTTTATCATTGGAATTACAATGAATATTAAAACTTCATAAAGGATTTCAGAACACAGCTTTGTTTTGATTTAATTTGAACAAAATTGAGAAACGGTTAAGGAAAAGTTAATAAATCGGAATTAGTTAAATGGGCTCGTCCGGGATTGGAACCCGGGACCACTCTCACCCAAAGCGAGTATCATACCCCTAGACCAACGAGCCATTACATCGCTCCCGTTAAACAATTGTGTTGTAATCTTGTCATTCCTTTATCATTGGAATTAAAATGAATATTAAAACTTCATAAAGGATTTCAGAACACAGCTTTGTTTTGATTTAATTTGAACAAAATTGAGAAACGGTTAAGGAAAAGTTAATAAATCGGAATTAGTTAAATGGGCTCGTCCGGGATTTGAACCCGGGACCACTCTCACCCAAAGCGAGTATCATACCCCTAGACCAACGAGCCATTACATCGCTCCCGTTAAACAATTGTGTTGTAATCTTGTCATTCCTTTATCATTGGAATTACAATGAATATTAAAACTTCATAAAGGATTTCAGAACACAGCTTTGTTTTGATTTAATTTGAACAAAATTGAGAAACGGTTAAGGAAAAGTTAATAAATCGGAATTAGTTAAATGGGCTCGTCCGGGATTGGAACCCGGGACCACTCTCACCCAAAGCGAGTATCATACCCCTAGACCAACGAGCCATTACATCGCTCCCGTTAAACAATTGTGTTGTAATCTTGTCATTCCTTTATCATTGGAATTAAAATGAATATTAAAACTTCATAAAGGATTTCAGAACACAGCTTTGTTTTGATTTAATTTGAACAAAATTGAGAAACGGTTAAGGAAAAGTTAATAAATCGGAATTAGTTAAATGGGCTCGTCCGGGATTTGAACCCGGGACCACTCTCACCCAAAGCGAGTATCATACCCCTAGACCAACGAGCCATTACATCGCTCCCGTTAAACAATTGTGTTGTAATCTTGTCATTCCTTTATCATTGGAATTACAATGAATATTAAAACTTCATAAAGGATTTCAGAACACAGCTTTGTTTTGATTTAATTTGAACAAAATTGAGAAACGGTTAAGGAAAAGTTAATAAATCGGAATTAGTTAAATGGGCTCGTCCGGGATTTGAACCCGGGACCACTCTCACCCAAAGCGAGTATCATATACCTAGACCAACGAGCCATTACATCGCTCCCGTTAAACAATTGTGTTGTAATCTTGTCATTCCTTTATCATTGGAATTACAATGAATATTAAAACTTCATAAAGGATTTCAGAACACAGCTTTGTTTTGATTTAATTTGAACAAAATTGAGAAACGGTTAAGGAAAAGTTAATAAATCGGAATTAGTTAAATGGGCTCGTCCGGGATTGGAACCCGGGACCACTCTCACCCAAAGCGAGTATCATACCCCTAGACCAACGAGCCATTACATCGCTCCCGTTAAACAATTGTGTTGTAATCTTGTCATTCCTTTATCATTGGAATTAAAATGAATATTAAAACTTCATAAAGGATTTCAGAACACAGCTTTGTTTTGATTTAATTTGAACAAAATTGAGAAACGGTTAAGGAAAAGTTAATAAATCGGAATTAGTTAAATGGGCTCGTCCGGGATTGGAACCCGGGACCACTCACACCCAAAGCGAGTATCATACCCCTAGACCAACGAGCCATTACATCGCTCCCGTTAAACAATTGTGTTGTAATCTTGTCATTCCTTTATCATTGGAATTACAATGAATATTAAAACTTCATAAAGGATTTCAGAACACAGCTTTGTTTTGATTTAATTTGAACAAAATTGAGAAACGGTTAAGGAAAAGTTAATAAATCGGAATTAGTTAAATGGGCTCGTCCGGGATTGGAACCCGGGACCACTCACACCCAAAGCGAGTATCATACCCCTAGACCAACGAGCCATTACATCGCTCCCGTTAAACAATTGTGTTGTAATCTTGTCATTCCTTTATCATTGGAATTACAATGAATATTAAAACTTCATAAAGGATTTCAGAACACAGCTTTGTTTTGATTTAATTTGAACAAAATTGAGAAACGGTTAAGGAAAAGTTAATAAATCGGAATTAGTTAAATGGGCTCGTCCGGGATTGGAACCCGGGACCACTCACACCCAAAGCGAGTATCATACCCCTAGACCAACGAGCCATTACATCGCTCCCGTTAAACAATTGTGTTGTAATCTTGTCATTCCTTTATCATTGGAATTACAATGAATATTAAAACTTCATAAAGGATTTCAGAACACAGCTTTGTTTTGATTTAATTTGAACAAAATTGAGAAACGGTTAAGGAAAAGTTAATAAATCGGAATTAGTTAAATGGGCTCGTCCGGGATTGGAACCCGGGACCACTCACACCCAAAGCGAGTATCATACCCCTAGACCAACGAGCCATTACATCGCTCCCGTTAAACAATTGTGTTGTAATCTTGTCATTCCTTTATCATTGGAATTATAATGAATATTAAAACTTCATAAAGGATTTCAGAACACAGCTTTGTTTTGATTTAATTTGAACAAAATTGAGAAACGGTCAAGGAAAAGTTAATAAATCGGAATTAGTTAAATGGGCTCGTCCGGGATTTGAACCCGGGACCACTCTCACCCAAAGCGAGTATCATACCCCTAGACCAACGAGCCATTACATCGCTCCCGTTAAACAATTGTGTTGTAATCTTGTCATTCCTTTATCATTGGAATTAAAATGAATATTAAAACTTCATAAAGGATTTCAGAACACAGCTTTGTTTTGATTTAATTTGAACAAAATTGAGAAACGGTCAAGGAAAAGTTAATAAATCGGAATTAGTTAAATGGGCTCGTCCGGGATTTGAACCCGGGACCACTCTCACCCAAAGCGAGTATCATACCCCTAGACCAACGAGCCATTACATCGCTCCCGTTAAACAATTGTGTTGTAATCTTGTCATTCCTTTATCATTGGAATTACAATGAATATTAAAACTTCATAAAGGATTTCAGAACACAGCTTTGTTTTGATTTAATTTGAACAAAATTGAAAAACGGTTAAGGAAAAGTTAATAAACCGGAATTAGTTAAATGGGATCGTCCGGGATTGGAACCCGGGACCACTCACACCCAAAGCGAGTATCATACCCCTAGACCAACGAGCCATTACATCGCTCCCGTTAAACAATTGTGTTGTAATCTTGTCATTCCTTTATCATTGGAATTACAATGAATATTAAAACTTCATAAAGGATTTCAGAACACGGCTTTGTTTTGATTTAATTTGAACAAAATTGAGAAACGGTCAAGGAAAAGTTAATAAATCGGAATTAGTTAAATGGGCTCGTCCGGGATTTGAACCCGGGACCACTCTCACCCAAAGCGAGTATCATACCCCTAGACCAACGAGCCATTACATCGCTCCCGTTAAACAATTGTGTTGTAATCTTGTCATTCCTTTATCATTGGAATTAAAATGAATATTAAAACTTCATAAAGGATTTCAGAACACAGCTTTGTTTTGATTTAATTTGAACAAAATTGAGAAACGGTCAAGGAAAAGTTAATAAATCGGAATTAGTTAAATGGGCTCGTCCGGGATTTGAACCCGGGACCACTCTCACCCAAAGCGAGTATCATACCCCTAGACCAACGAGCCATTACATCGCTCCCGTTAAACAATTGTGTTGTAATCTTGTCATTCCTTTATCATTGGAATTACAATGAATATTAAAACTTCATAAAGGATTTCAGAACACAGCTTTGTTTTGA
Source organism: Acanthosepion lycidas (assembly GCA_963932145.1). NCBI lineage: Eukaryota > Metazoa > Mollusca > Cephalopoda > Sepiida > Sepiidae > Acanthosepion > Acanthosepion lycidas. The sequence goes on from OZ010600.1 coordinate 95,926,442, forward strand.
TTTAATTTGAACAAAATTGAAAAACGGTTAAGGAAAAGTTAATAAACCGGAATTAGTTAAATGGGATCGTCCGGGATTGGAACCCGGGACCACTCACACCCAAAGCGAGTATCATACCCCTAGACCAACGAGCCATTACATCGCTCCCGTTAAACAATTGTGTTGTAATCTTGTCATTCCTTTATCATTGGAATTACAATGAATATTAAAACTTCATAAAGGATTTCAGAACACGGCTTTGTTTTGATTTAATTTGAACAAAATTGAAAAACGGTTAAGGAAAAGTTAATAAATCGGAATTAGTTAAATGGGCTCGTCCGGGATTTGAACCCGGGACCACTCACACCCAAAGCGACTATCATACCCGTAGACCAACGAGCCATTACATCGCTCCCGTTAAACAATTGTGTTGTAATCTTGTCATTCCTTTATCATTGGAATTACAATGAATATTAAAACTTCATAAAGAATTTCAGAACACGGCTTTGTTTTGATTTAATTTGAACAAAATTGAAAAACGGTTAAGGAAAAGTTAATAAACCGGAATTAGTTAAATGGGATCGTCCGGGATTGGAACCCGGGACCACTCACACCCAAAGCGAGTATCATACCCCTAGACCAACGAGCCATTACATCGCTCCCGTTAAACAATTGTGTTGTAATCTTGTCATTCCTTTATCATTGGAATTACAATGAATATTAAAACTTCATAAAGGATTTCAGAACACGGCTTTGTTTTGATTTAATTTGAACAAAATTGAAAAACGGTTAAGGAAAAGTTAATAAATCGGAATTAGTTAAATGGGCTCGTCCGGGATTCGAACCCGGGACCACTCACACCCAAAGCGACTATCATACCCGTAGACCAACGAGCCATTACATCGCTCCCGTTAAACAATTGTGTTGTAATCTTGTCATTCCTTTATCATTGGAATTACAATGAATATTAAAACTTCATAAAGGATTTCAGAACACGGCTTTGTTTTGATTTAATTTGAACAAAATTGAGAAACGGTTAAGGAAAAGTTAATAAATCGGAATTAGTTAAATGGGCTCGTCCGGGATTTGAACCCGGGACCACTCTCACCCAAAGCGAGTATCATACCCCTAGACCAACGAGCCATTACACCGCTCCCGTTAAACAATTGTGTTGTAATCTTGTCATTCCTTTATCATTGGAATTACAATGAATATTAAAACTTCATAAAGGATTTCAGAACACGGCTTTGTTTTGATTTAATTTGAACAAAATTGAGAAACGGTTAAGGAAAAGTTAATAAATCGGAATTAGTTAAATGGGCTCGTCCGGGATTTGAACCCGGGACCACTCTCACCCAAAGCGAGTATCATACCCCTAGACCAACGAGCCATTACATCGCTCCCGTTAAACAATTGTGTTGTAATCTTGTCATTCCTTTATCATTGGAATTACAATAAATATTAAAACTTCATAAAGGATTTCAGAACACGGCTTTGTTTTGATTTAATTTGAACAAAATTGAGAAACGGTTAAGGAAAAGTTAATAAATCGGAATTAGTTAAATGGGCTCGTCCGGGATTGGATCCCGGATCCACTCACACCCAAAGCGAGTATCATACCCCTAGACCAACGAGCCATTACATCGCTCCCGTTAAACAATTGTGTTGTAATCTTGTCATTCCTTTATCATTGGAATCACAATGAATATTAAAACTTCATAAAGGATTTCAGAACACAGCTTTGTTTTGATTTAATTTGAACAAAATTGAAAAACGGTTAAGGAAAAGTTAATAAACCGGAATTAGTTAAAAGGGCTCGTCCGGGATTGGAACCCGGGACCACTCACACCCAAAGCGAGTATCATACCCCTAGACCAACGAGCCATTACATCGCTCCCGTTAAACAATTGTGTTGTAATCTTGTCATTCCTTTATCATTGGAATTACAATGAATATTAAAACTTCATAAAGGATTTCAGAACACGGCTTTGTTTTGATTTAATTTGAACAAAATTGAGAAACGGTTAAGGAAAAGTTAATAAATCGGAATTAGTTAAATGGGCTCGTCCGGGATTTGAACCCGGGACCACTCACACCCAAAGCGACTATCATACCCGTAGCCCAACGAGCCATTACATCGCTCCCGTTAAACAATTGTGTTGTAATCTTGTCATTCCTTTATCATTGGAATTACAATGAATATTAAAACTTCATAAAGGATTTCAGAACACAGCTTTGTTTTGATTTAATTTGAACAAAATTGAAAAACGGTTAAGGAAAAGTTAATAAACCGGAATTAGTTAAATGGGATCGTCCGGGATTGGAACCCGGGACCACTCACACCCAAAGCGAGTATCATACCCCTAGACCAACGAGCCATTACATCGCTCCCGTTAAACAATTGTGTTGTAATCTTGTCATTCCTTTATCATTGGAATTACAATGAATATTAAAACTTCATAAAGGATTTCAGAACACGGCTTTGTTTTGATTTAATTTGAACAAAATTGAGAAACGGTTAAGGAAAAGTTAATAAATCGGAATTAGTTAAATGGGCTCGTCCGGGATTGGATCCCGGATCCACTCACACCCAAAGCGAGTATCATACCCCTAGACCAACGAGCCATTACATCGCTCCCGTTAAACAATTGTGTTGTAATCTTGTCATTCCTTTATCATTGGAATTAAAATGAATATTAAAACTTCATAAAGGATTTCAGAACACAGCTTTGTTTTGATTTAATTTGAACAAAATTGAGAAACGGTTAAGGAAAAGTTAATAAATCGGAATTAGTTAAATGGGCTCGTCCGGGATTGGAACCCGGGAACACTCACACCCAAAGCGAGTATCATACCACTAGACCAACGAGCCATTACATCGCTCCCGTTAAAAAATTGTGTTGTAATCTTGTCATTCCTTTATCATTGGAATTAAAATGAATATTAAAACTTCATAAAGGATTACAGAACACAGCTTTGTTTTGATTTAATTTGAACAAAATTGAGAAACGGTTAAGGAAAAGTTAATAAATCGGAATTAGTTAAATGGGCTCGTCCGGGATTGGAACCCGGGACTACTCACACCCAAAGCGAGTATCATACCCCTAGACCAACGAGCCATTACATCGCTCCCGTTAAACAATTGTGTTGTAATCTTGTCATTCCTTTATCATTGGAATTAAAATGAATATTAAAACTTCATAAAGGATTTCAGAACACAGCTTTGTTTTGATTTAATTTGAACAAAATTGAGAAACGGTTAAGGAAAAGTTAATAAATCGGAATTAGTTAAATGGGCTCGTCCGGGATTGGAACCCGGGACCACTCACACCCAAAGCGAGTATCATACCCCTAGACCAACGAGCCATTACATCGCTCCCGTTCAATAATTGTGTTGTAATCTTGTCATTCCTTTATCATTGGAATTAAAATGAATATTAAAACTTCATAATGGATTTCAGAACACAGCTTTGTTTTGATTTAATTTGAACAAAATTGAGAAACGGTTAAGGAAAAGTTAATAAATCGGTATTAGTTAAATGGGCTCGTCCGGGATTGGAACCCGGGACCACTCACACACAAAGCGAGTATCATACCCCTAGACCAACGAGCCATTACAACACTCCCGTTAAACAATTGTGTTGTAATCTTGTCATTCCTTTATCATTGGAATTAAAATGAATATTAAAACTTCATAAATGATTTCAGAACACAGCTTTGTTTTGATGTAATTTGAACAAAATTGACAAACGGTTAAGGAAAAGTTAATAAATCGGAATTAGTTAAATGGGCTCGTCCGGGATTGGAACCCGGGACCACTCATACCCAAAGCGAGTATCATACCCCTAGACCAACGAGCCATTACATCGCTCCCGTTAAACAATTTTGTTGTAATCTTGTCATTCCTTTATCATTGGAATTAAAATGAATATTAAAACTTCATAAAGGATTTCAGAACACAGCTTTGTTTTGATTTATTTTGAACAAAATTGAGAAACGGTTAAGGAAAAGTTAATAAATCGGAATTAGTTAAATGGGCTCGTCCGGGATTGGAACCCGGGACCACTCACACCCAAAGCGAGTATCATACCCCTAGACCAACGAGCCATTACATCGCTCCCGTTAAACAATTGTGTTGTAATCTTGTCATTCCTTTATCATTGGAATTAAAATGAATATTAAAACTTCATAAAGGATTTCAGAACACAGCTTTGTTTTGATTTAATTTGAACAAAATTGAGAAACGGTTAAGGAAAAGTTAATAAATCGGAATTAGTTAAATGGGCTCGTCCGGGATTGGAACCCGAGACCACTCACACCCAAAGCGAGTATCATACCCCTAGACCAACGAGCCATTACATCACTCCCGTTAAACAATTGTGTTGTAATCTTGTCATTCCTTTATCATTGGAATTACAATGAATATTAAAACTTCATAAAGGATTTCAGAACACGGCTTTGTTTTGATTTAATTTGAACAAAATTGAAAAACGGTTAAGGAAAAGTTAATAAATCGGAATTAGTTAAATGGGCTCGTCCGGGATTGGAACCCGGGACCACTCACACCCAAAGCGAGTATCATACCCCTAGACCAACGAGCCATTACATCGCTCCCGTTAAACAATTGTGTTGTAATCTTGTCATTCCTTTATCATTGGAATTAAAATGAATATTAAAACTTCATAAAGGATTACAGAACACAGCTTTGTTTTGATTTAATTTGAACAAAATTGAGAAACGGTTAAGGAAAAGTTAATAAATCGGAATTAGTTAAATGGGCTCGTCCGGGATTGGAACCCGGGACCACTCACACCCAAAGCGAGTATCATACCCCTAGACCAACGAGCCATTACATCGCTCCCGTTAAACAATTGTGTTGTAATCTTGTCATTCCTTTATCATTGGAATTAAAATGAATATTAAAACTTCATAAAGGATTTCAGAACACAGCTTTGTTTTGATTTAATTTGAACAAAATTGAGAAACGGTTAAGGAAAAGTTAATAAATCGGAATTAGTTAAATGGGCTCGTCCGGGATTGGAACCCGGGACCACTCACACCCAAAGCGAGTATCATACCCCTAGACCAACGAGCCATTACATCGCTCCCGTTCAATAATTTTGTTGTAATCTTGTCATTCCTTTATCATTGGAATTAAAATGAATATTAAAACTTCATAATGGATTTCAGAACACAGCTTTGTTTTGATTTAATTTGAACAAAATTGAGAAACGGTTAAGGAAAAGTTAATAAATCGGTATTAGTTAAATGGGCTCGTCCGGGATTGGAACCCGGGACCACTCACACACAAAGCGAGTATCATACCCCTAGACCAACGAGCCATTACAACACTCCCGTTAAACAATTGTGTTGTAATCTTGTCATTCCTTTATCATTGGAATTAAAATGAATATTAAAACTTCATAAAGGATTTCAGAACACAGCTTTGTTTTGATGTAATTTGAACAAAATTGACAAACGGTTAAGGAAAAGTTAATAAATCGGAATTAGTTAAATGGGCTCGTCCGGGATTGGAACCCGGGACCACTCATACCCAAAGCGAGTATCATACCCCTAGACCAACGAGCCATTACATCGCTCCCGTTAAACAATTTTGTTGTAATCTTGTCATTCCTTTATCATTGGAATTAAAATGAATATTAAAACTTCATAAAGGATTTCAGAACACAGCTTTGTTTTGATTTATTTTGAACAAAATTGAGAAACGGTTAAGGAAAAGTTAATAAATCGGAATTAGTTAAATGGGCTCGTCCGGGATTGGAACCCGGGACCACTCACACCCAAAGCGAGTATCATACCCCTAGACCAACGAGCCATTACATCGCTCCCGTTAAACAATTGTGTTGTAATCTTGTCATTCCTTTATCATTGGAATTAAAATGAATATTAAAACTTCATAAAGGATTTCAGAACACAGCTTTGTTTTGATTTAATTTGAACAAAATTGAGAAACGGTTAAGGAAAAGTTAATAAATCGGAATTAGTTAAATGGGCTCGTCCGGGATTGGAACCAGAGACCACTCACACCCAAAGCGAGTATCATACCCCTAGACCAACGAGCCATTACATCACTCCCGTTAAACAATTGTGTTGTAATCTTGTCATTCCTTTATCATTGGAATTACAATGAATATTAAAACTTCATAAAGGATTTCAGAACACGGCTTTGTTTTGATTTAATTTGAACAAAATTGAAAAACGGTTAAGGAAAAGTTAATTAACCGGAATTAGTTAAATGGGCTCGTCCGGGATTGGAACCCGGGACCACTCACACCCAAAGCGAGTATCATACCCCTAGACCAACGAGCCATTACATCGCTCCCGTTAAACAATTTTGTTGTAATCTTGTCATTCCTTTATCATTGGAATTAAAATGAATATTAAAACTTCATAAAGGATTTCAGAACACGGCTTTGTTTTGATTTATTTTGAACAAAATTGAGAAACGGTTAAGGAAAAGTTAATAAATCGGAATTAGTTAAATGGGCTCGTCCGGGATTGGAACCCGGGACCACTCACACCCAAAGCGAGTATCATACCCCTAGACCAACGAGCCATTACATCGCTCCCGTTAAACAATTGTGTTGTAATCTTGTCATTCCTTTATCATTGGAATTAAAATGAATATTAAAACTTAATAAAGGATTTCAGAACACAGCTTTGTTTTGATTTAATTTGAACAAAATTGAGAAACGGTTAAGGAAAAGTTAATAAATCGGAATTAGTTAAATGGGCTCGTCCGGGATTGGAACCCGAGACCACTCACACCCAAAGCGAGTATCATACCCCTAGACCAACGAGCCATTACACCGCTCCCGTTAAACAATTGTGTTGTAATCTTGTCATTCCTTTATCATTGGAATTACAATGAATATTAAAACTTCATAAAGGATTTCAGAACACGGCTTTGTTTTGATTTAATTTGAACAAAATTGAAAAACGGTTAAGGAAAAGTTAATAAATCGGAATTAGTTAAATGGGCTCGTCTGGGATTGGAACCCGGGACCACTCACACCCAAAGCGAGTATCATACCCCTAGACCAACGAGCCATTACATCGCTCCCGTTAAACAATTGTGTTGTAATCTTGTCATTCCTTTATCATTGGAATTACAATGAATATTAAAACTTCATAAAGGATTTCAGAACACAGCTTTGTTTTGATTTAATTTGAACAAAATTGAGAAACGGTTAAGGAAAAGTTAATAAATCGGAATTAGTTAAATGGGCTCGTCTGGGATTGGAACCCGGGACCACTCACACCCAAAGCGAGTATCATACCCCTAGACCAACGAGCCATTACATCGCTCCCGTTAAACAATTGTGTTGTAATCTTGTCATTCCTTTATCATTGGAATTACAATGAATATTAAAACTTCATAAAGGATTTCAGAACACAGCTTTGTTTTGATTTAATTTGAACAAAATTGAGAAACGGTTAAGGAAAAGTTAATAAATCGGAATTAGTTAAATGGGCTCGTCTGGGATTGGAACCCGGGACCACTCACACCCAAAGCGAGTATCATACCCCTAGACCAACGAGCCATTACATCGCTCCCGTTAAACAATTGTGTTGTAATCTTGTCATTCCTTTATCATTGGAATTACAATGAATATTAAAACTTCATAAAGGATTTCAGAACACAGCTTTGTTTTGATTTAATTTGAACAAAATTGAGAAACGGTTAAGGAAAAGTTAATAAATCGGAATTAGTTAAATGGGCTCGTCTGGGATTGGAACCCGGGACCACTCACACCCAAAGCGAGTATCATACCCCTAGACCAACGAGCCATTACATCGCTCCCGTTAAACAATTGTGTTGTAATCTTGTCATTCCTTTATCATTGGAATTACAATGAATATTAAAACTTCATAAAGGATTTCAGAACACAGCTTTGTTTTGATTTAATTTGAACAAAATTGAGAAACGGTTAAGGAAAAGTTAATAAATCGGAATTAGTTAAATGGGCTCGTCTGGGATTGGAACCCGGGACCACTCACACCCAAAGCGAGTATCATACCCCTAGACCAACGAGCCATTACATCGCTCCCGTTAAACAATTTTGTTGTAATCTTGTCATTCCTTTATCATTGGAATTAAAATGAATATTAAAACTTCATAAAGGATTTCAGAACACGGCTTTGTTTTGATTTAATTTGAACAAAATTGACAAACGGTTAAGGAAAAGTTAATAAATCGGAATTAGTTAAATGGGCTCGTCCGGGATTGGAACCCGGGACCACTCACACCCAAAGCGAGTATCATACCCCTAGACCAACGAGCCATTACATCGCTCCCGTTAAACAATTGTGTTGTAATCTTGTCATTCCTTTATCATTGGAATTAAAATGAATATTAAAACTTCATAAAGGATTTCAGAACACAGCTTTGATTTGATTTAATTTGAACAAAATTGAGAAACGGTTAAGGAAAAGTTAATAAATCGGAATTAGTTAAATGGGCTCGTCCGGGATTGGAACCCGGGACCACTCACACCCAAAGCGAGTATCATACCCCTAGACCAACGAGCCATTACATCGCTCCCGTTAAACAATTTTGTTGTAATCTTGTCATTCCTTTACCATTGGAATTAAAATGAATATTAAAACTTCATAAAGGATTTCAGAACACAGCTTTGATTTGATTTAATTTGAACAAAATTGAGAAACGGTTAAGGAAAAGTTAATAAATCGGAATTAGTTAAATGGGCTCGTCCGGGATTGGAACCCGGGACCACTCACACCCAAAGCGAGTATCATACCCGTAGACCAACGAGCCATTACATCGCTCCCCTTAAACAATTGTGTTGTAATCTTGTCATTCCTTTATCATTGGAATTAAAATGAATATTAAAACTTCATAAAGGATTTCAGAACACAGCTTTGTTTTGATTTAATTTGAACAAAATTGAGAAACGGCTAAGGAAAAGTTAATACATCGGAATTAGTTAAATGGGCTCGTCCGGGATTGGAACCCGGGACCACTCACACCCAAAGCGAGTATCATACCCCTAGGCCAACGAGCCATTACATCGCTCCCGTTAAACAATTGTGTTGTAATCTTGTCATTCCTTTAACATTGGAATTAAAATGAATATTAAAACTTCATAAAGGATTTCAGAACACAGCTTTGTTTTGATTTAATTTGAACAAAATTGAGAAACGGTTAAGGAAATGTTAATAAATCGGAATTAGTTAAATGGGCTCGTCCGGGATTGGAACCCGGGACAACTCACACCCAAAGCGAGTATCATACCCCTAGGCCAACGAGCCATTACATCGCTCCCGTTAAACAATTGTGTTGTAATCTTGTCATTCCTTTATCATTGGAATTAAAATGAATATTAAAACTTCATTAAGGATTTCAGAACACAGCTTTGTTTTGATTTAATTTGAACAAAATTGAGAAACGGTTAAGGAAAAGTTAATAAATCGGAATTAGTTAAATGGGCTCGTCCGGGATTGGAACCCGGGACCACTCACACCCAAAGCGAGTATCATACCCCTAGACCAACGAGCCATTACATCGCTCCCGTTAAACAATTTTTTTGTAATCTTGTCATTCCTTTATCATTGGAATTACAATGAATATTAAAACTTCATAAAGGATTTCAGAACACAGCTTTGTTTTCATTTAATTTGAACAAAATTGAGAAACGGTTAAGGAAAAGTTAATAAATCGGAATTAGTTAAATGGGCTCGTCTGGGAATTGAACCCGGGACCACTCACACCCAAAGCGAGTATCATACCCCTAGACCAACGAGCCATTACATCGCTCCCGTTAAACAATTTTGTTGTAATCTTGTCATTCCTTTATCATTGGAATTAAAATGAATATTAAAACTTCATAAAGGATTTCAGAACACAGATTTGGTTTCATTTAATTTGAACAAAATTGAGAAACGGTTAAGGAAAAGTTAATAAATCGGAATTAGTTAAATGGGCTCGTCCGGGATTTGAACCCGGGACCACTCACGCCCAAAGCGAGTATCATACCCCTAGACCAACGAGCCTTTACATCGCTCCCGTTAAACAATTTTGTTGTAATCTTGTCATTCCTTTATCATTGGAATTAAAATGAATATTAAAACTTCATAAAGGATTTCAGAACACAGCTTTGTTTTGATTTAATTTGAACAAAATTGAGAAACGGTTAAGGAAAAGTTAATAAATCGGAATTAGTTAAATGGGCTCGTCCGATATTGGAACCCGGGACCACTCACACCCAAAGCGAGTATCATACCCCTAGACCAACGAGCCATTACATCGCTCCCGTTAAACAATTTTGTTGTAATCTTGTCATTCTTTTATCATTGGAATTAAAATGAATATTAAAACTTCATAAAGGATTTCAGAACACAGCTTTGTTTTGATTTAATTTGAACAAAATTGAGAAACGGTTAAGGAAAAGTTAATAAATCAGAATTAGTTAAATGGGTTCGTCCGGGATTGGAACCCGGAACCACTCACACCCAAAGCGAGTATCATACCCCTAGACCAACGAGCCATTACATCGCTCCTGTTAAACAATTTTGTTGTCTTGTCATTCCTTTATCATTGGAATTAAAATGAATATTAAAACTTCATAAAGGATTTCAGAACACAGCTTTGTTTTGATTTAATTTGAACAAAATTGAGAAACGGTTAAGGAAAAGTTAATAAATCGGAATTAGTTAAATGGGCTCGTCCGGGATTGGAACCCGGGACCACTCACACCCAAAGCGAGTATCATACCCCTAGACCAACGAGCCATTACATCGCTCCCGTTAAACAATTTTGTTGTAATCTTGTCATTCCTTTATGATTGGAATTAAAATGAATATTAAAACTTCATAAAGGATTTCAGAACACAGCTTTGTTTTGATTTAATTTGAACAAAATTGAGAAACGGTTAAGGAAAAGTTAATAAATCGGAATTAGTTAAATGGGCTCGTCCGGGATTTGAACCCGGGAACACTCACACCCAAAGCGAGTATCATACCCCTAGACCAACGAGCCATTACATCGCTCCCGTTAAACAATTTTGTTGTAATCTTGTCATTCCTTTATCATTGGAATTAAAATGAATATTAAAACTTCATAAAGGATTTCAGAACACAGCTTTGTTTTGATTTAATTTGAACAAAATTGAGAAACGGTTAAGGAAAAGTTAATAAATCGGAATTAGTTAAATGGGCTCGTCCGGGAGTGGAACCCGGGACCACTCACACCCAAAGCGAGTATCATACCCCTAGACCAACGAGCCATTACATCGCTCCCGTTAAACAATTTTGTTGTAATCTTGTCATTCCTTTATCATTGGAATTAAAATGAATATTAAAACTTCATAAAGGATTTCAGAACACAGCTTTGTTTTGATTTAATTTGAACAAAATTGAGAAACGGTTAAGGAAAAATAATAAATCAGAATTAGTTAAATGGGCTCGTCCGGGATTGGAACCCGGGACCACTCACACCCAAAGCGAGTATCATACCCCTAGACCAACGAGCCATTACATCGCTCCCGTTAAACAATTTTGTTGTAATCTTGTCATTCCTTTATCATTGGAATTAAAATGAATATTAAAACTTCATAAAGGATTTCAGAACACAGCTTTGTTTTGATTTAATTTGAACAAAATTGAGAAACGGTTAAGGAAAAGTTAATAAATCAGAATTAGTTAAATGGGCTCGTCCGGGATTGGAACCCGGGACCACTCACACCCAAAGCGAGTATCATACCCCTAGACCAACGAGCCATTACATCGCTCCCGTTAAACAATTTTGTTGTAATCTTGTCATTCCTTTATCATTGGAATTAAAATGAATATTAAAACTTCATAAAGGATTTCAGAACACAGCTTTGTTTTGATTTAATTTGAACAAAATTGAGAAACGGTTAAGGAAAAGTTAATAAATCGGAATTAGTTAAATGGGCTCGTCCGGGATTTGAACCCGGGACCACTCACACCCAAAGCGAGTATCATACCCCTAGACCAACGAGCCATTACATCGCTCCCGTTAAACAATTTTGTTGTAATCTTGTCATTCCTTTATCATTGGAATTAAAATGAATATTAAAACTTCATAAAGGATTTCAGAACACAGCTTTGTTTTGATTTAATTTGAACAAAATTGAGAAACGGTTAAGGAAAAGTTAATAAATCAGAATTAGTTAAATGGGCTCGTCCGGGATTGGAACCCGGGACCACTCACACCCAAAGCGAGTATCATACCCCTAGACCAACGAGCCATTACATCGCTCCCGTTAAACAATTTTGTTGTAATCTTGTCATTCCTTTATCATTGGAATTAAAATGAATATTAAAACTTCATAAAGGATTTCAGAACACAGCTTTGTTTTGATTTAATTTGAACAAAATTGAGAAACGGTTAAGGAAAAGTTAATAAATCGCAATTAGTTAAATGGGCTCGTCCGGGATTTGAACCCGGGACCACTCACACCCAAAGCGAGTATCATACCCCTAGACCAACGAGCCATTACATCGCTCCCGTTAAACAATTTTGTTGTAATCTTGTCATTCCTTTATCATTGGAATTAAAATGAATATTAAAACTTCATAAAGGATTTCAGAACACAGCTTTGTTTTGATTTAATTTGAACAAAATTGAGAAACGGTTAAGGAAAAGTTAATAAATCGGAATTAGTTAAATGGGCTCGTCCGGGATTGGAACCCGGGACCACTCACACCCAAAGCGAGTATCATACCCCTAGACCAACGAGCCATTACATCGCTCCCGTTAAACAATTTTGTTGTAATCTTGTCATTCCTTTATCATTGGAATTAAAATGAATATTAAAACTTCATAAAGGATTTCAGAACACAGCTTTGGTTTCATTTAATTTGAACAAAATTGAGAAACGGTTAAGGAAAAGTTAATAAATCGGAATTAGTTAAATGGGCTCGTCCGGGATTTGAACCCGGGACCACTCACGCCCAAAGCGAGTATCATACCCCTAGACCAACGAGCCTTTACATCGCTCCCGTTAAACAATTTTGTTGTAATCTTGTCATTCCTTTATCATTGGAATTAAAATGAATATTAAAACTTCATAAAGGATTTCAGAACACAGCTTTGTTTGATTTAATTTGAACAAAATTGAGAAACGGTTAAGGAAAAGTTAATAAATCGGAATTAGTTAAATGGGCTCGTCCGAGATTGGAACCCGGGACCACTCACACCCAAAGCGAGTATCATACCCCTAGACCAACGAGCCATTACATCGCACCCGTTAAACAATTTTGTTGTAATCTTGTCATTCCTTTATCATTGGAATTAAAATGAATATTAAAACTTCATAAAGGATTTCAGAACACAGCTTTGTTTTGATTTAATTTGAACAAAATTGAGAAACGGTTAAGGAAATGTTAATAAATCGGAATTAGTTAAATGGGCTCGTCCGGGATTGGAACCCGGGACCGCTCACACCCAAAGCGAGTATCATACCCCTAGACCAACGAGCCATTACATCGCTACCGTTAAACAATTTTGTTGTAATCTTGTCATTCCTTTATCATTGGAATTAAAATGAATATTAAAACTTCATAAAGGATTTCAGAACACAGCTTTGTTCTGATTTAATTTGAACAAAATTGAGAAACGGTTAAGGAAAAGTTAATAAATCGGAATTAGTTAAATGGGCTCGTCCGGGATTGGAACCCGGGACCGCTCACACCCAAAGCGAGTATCATACCCCTAGACCAACGAGCCATTACATCGCTCCCGTTAAACAATTTTTTTGTAATCTTGTCATTCCTTTATCATTGGAATTACAATGAATATTAAAACTTCATAAAGGATTTCAGAACACAGCTTTGTTTTCATTTAATTTTAACAAAATTGAGAAACGGTTAAGGAAAAGTTAATAAATCGGAATTAGTTAAATGGGCTCGTCCGGGATTTGAACCCGGGACCACTCACACCCAAAGCGAGTATCATACCCCTAGACCAACGAGCCATTACATCGCTCCCGTTAAACAATTTTTTTGTAATCTTGTCATTCCTTTATCATTGGAATTAAAATGAATATTAAAACTTCATAAAGGATTTCAGAACACAGCTTTGTTTTCATTTAGTTTGAACAAAATTGAGAAACGGTTAAGGAAAAGTTAATAAATCGGAATTAGTTAAATGGGCTCGTCCGGGACTTGAACCCGGGACCACTCCCACCCAAAGCGAGTACCATACCCCTAGACCAACGAGCCATTACATCGCACCCCTTAAACAATTGTGTTGTAATCTTGTCATTCCTTTATCATTGGAATTAAAATGAATATTAAAACTTCATAAAGGATTTCAGAACACAGCTTTGTTTTCATTTAATTTGAACAAAATTGAGAAACGGTTAAGGAAAAGTTAATAAATCGGAATTAGTTAAATGGGCTCGTCCGGGATTGGAACCCGGGACCACTCACACCCAAAGCGAGTATCATACCCCTAGACCAACGAGCCATTACATCGCTCCCGTTAAACAATTTTGTTGTAATCTTGTCATTCCTTTAACATTGGAATTAAAATGAATATTAAAACTTCATAAAGGATTTCAGAACACAGCTTTGTTTTGATTTAATTTGAACAAAATTGAGAAACGGTTAAGGAAAAGTTAATAAATCGGAATTAGTTAAATGGGCTCGTCCGGGATTGGAACCCGGGACCACTCACACCCAAAGCGAGTATCATACCCCTAGACCAACGAGCCATTACATCGCTCCCGTTAAACAATTTTTTTGTAATCTTGTCATTCCTTTATCATTGGAATTACAATGAATATTAAAACTTCATAAAGGATTTCAGAACACAGCTTTGTTTTCATTTAATTTTAACAAAATTGAGAAACGGTTAAGGAAAAGTTAATAAATCGGAATTAGTTAAATGGGCTCGTCCGGGATTTGAACCCGGGACCACTCACACCCAAAGCGAGTATCATACCCCTAGACCAACGAGCCATTACATCGCTCCCGTTAAACAATTTTTTTGTAATCTTGTCATTCCTTTATCATTGGAATTAAAATGAATATTAAAACTTCATAAAGGATTTCAGAACACAGCTTTGTTTTCATTTAATTTGAACAAAATTGAGAAACGGTTAAGGAAAAGTTAATAAATCGGAATTAGTTAAAAGGGCTCGTCCGGGACTTGAACCCGGGACCACTCCCACCCAAAGCGAGTACCATACCCCTAGACCAACGAGCCATTACATCGCACCCCTTAAACAATTGTGTTGTAATCTTGTCATTCCTTTATCATTGGAATTAAAATGAATATTAAAACTTCATAAAGGATTTCAGAACACAGCTTTGTTTTCATTTAATTTGAACAAAATTGAGAAACGGTTAAGGAAAAGTTAATAAATCGGAATTAGTTAAATGGGCTCGTCCGGGATTGGAACCCGGGACCACGCACACCCAAAGCGAGTATCATACCCCTAGACCAACGAGCCATTACATCGCTCCCGTTAAACAATTTTGTTGTAATCTTGTCATTCCTTTAACATTGGAATTAAAATGAATATTAAAACTTCATAAAGGATTTCAGAACACAGCTTTGTTTTGATTTAATTTGAACAAAATTGAGAAACGGTTAAGGAAAAGTTAATAAATCGGAATTAGTTAAATGGGCTCGTCCGGGATTGGAACCCGGGACCACTCACACCCAAAGCGAGTATCATACCCCTAGACCAACGAGCCATTACATCACTCCCGTAAAACAATTGTGTTGTAATCTTGTCATTCCTTTATCATTGGAATTACAATGAATATTAAAACTTCATAAAGGATTTCAGAACAAAGCTTTGTTTTGATTTAATTTGAACAAAATTGAGAAACGGTTAAGGAAAAGTTAATAAATCGCAATTAGTTAAACGGGCTCGTCCGGGATTTGAACCCGGGACCACTCACACCCAAAGCGCGTATCATACCCCTAGACCAACGAGCCATTACATCGCTCCCGTTAAACAATTGTGTTGTAATCTTGTCATTCCTTTATCATTGGAATTAAAATGAATATTATAACTTCATAAAGGATTTCAGAACACAGCTTTGTTCTGATTTAATTTGAACAAAATTGAGAAACGGTTAAGGAAAAGTTAATAAATCGGAATAAGTTAAATGGGCTCGTCCGGGATTTGAACCCGGAACCACTCACACCCAAAGCGAGTATCATACCCTTAGAGCAACGAGCTATTACATCGCTCCCGTTAAACAATTTTGTTGTAATCTTGTCATTCCTTTATCATTGGAATTAAAATTAATATTAAAACTTCATAAAGGATTTCAGAACACAGCTTTGTTTTGATTAAATTTGAACAAAATTGAGAAACGGTTAAGGAAAAGTTAATAAATCGGAATTAGTTAAATGGGCTCGTCCGGGACTTGAACCAGGTACCACTCCCACCCAAAGCGAGTATCATACCCCTAGACCAACGAGCCATTACATCGCACCCCTTAAACAATTGTGTGGTAATCTTGTCATTCCTTTATCATTGGAATTAAAATGAATATTAAAACTTCAAAAAGGATTTCAGAACACAACTTTCTTTTCATTTAATTTGAGCAATATTGAGAAACGGTTAAGGAAAAGTTAATAAACCGCAATTAATTAAATAGGCTCGTCCGGGATTTGAACTCGGGACCACTCACACCCAAAGCGAGTATCATACCCCTAGACCAACGAGCCATTACATCACTACTATTACAACAATTGTGTTGTAATCTTGTCATTCCTTTATCATTGGAATTAAAACGAGTATTAAAACTTCATAAAGGATTTCAGAACACAGCTTTGTTTTCATTTAATTTGAACGAAATTGAGAAACGGTTAAGGAAAAGTGAAAAAATCGGAATTAGTTAAATGGGCTCGATCGGGATTTGAACCCGGGACCACTCACACCCAAAGCGAGTATCATACCCGTAGACCAACGAGCCATTACATCGCTCCCGTTAAACAATTGTGTTGTAATCTTGTCATTCCTTTATCATTGGAATTAAAATGAATATTAAAACTTCATAAAGGATTTCAGAACACAGCTTTGTTTTCATTTAATTTGAACAAAATTGAGAAACGGTTAAGGAAAAGTTAATAAATCGGAATTAGTTAAATGGGCTCGTCCGGGATTTGAACCCGGGACCACTCACACCCAAAGCGAGTATCAAACCCCTAGACCAACGAGCCATTACATCGCTCCCGTTAAACAATTTTGTTGTAATCTTGTCATTCCTTTATCATTGGAATTAAAATGAATATTAAAACTTCATAAAGGAATTCAGAACACGACTTTGTTTTCATTTAATTTGAACAAAATTGAGAAACGGTTAAGGAAAAGTTAATAAATCGCAATTAGTTAAACGGGCTCGTCCGGGATTTGAACCCGGGACCACTCACACCCAAAGCGCGTATCATACCCCTAGACCAACGAGCCATTACATCGCTCCCGTTAAACAATTGTGTTGTAATCTTGTCATTCCTTTATCATTGGAATTAAAATGAATATTAAAACTTCATAAAGGATTTCAGAACACAGCTTTGTTTTGATTTAATTTGAACAAAATTGAGAAACGGTTAAGGAAAAGTTAATAAATCAGAATTAGTTAAATGGGCTCGTCCGGGATTGGAACCCGGGACCACTCACACCCAAAGCGAGTATCATACCCCTAGACCAACGAGCCATTACATCGCTCCCGTTAAACAATTTTGTTGTAATCTTGTCATTCCTTTATCATTGGAATTAAAATGAATATTAAAACTTCATAAAGGATTTCAGAACACAGCTTTGTTTTGATTTAATTTGAACAAAATTGAGAAACGGTTAAGGAAAAGTTAATAAATCGGAATTAGTTAAATGGGCTCGTCCGGGATTGGAACCCGGGACCACTCACACCCAAAGCGAGTATCATACCCCTAGACCAACGAGCCATTACATCGCTCCCGTTAAACAATTTTGTTGTAATCTTGTCATTCCTTTATCATTGGAATTAAAATGAATATTAAAACTTCATAAAGGATTTCAGAACACAGCTTTGTTTTCATTTAATTTGAACAAAATTGAGAAACGGTTAAGGAAAAGTTAATAAATCAGAATTAGTTAAATGGGCTCGTCCGAGGTTTGAACCCGGGACCACTCACGCCCAAAGCGAGTATCATACCCCTAGACCAACGAGCCTTTACATCGCTCCCGTTAAACAATTTTGTTGTAATCTTGTCATTCCTTTATCATTGGAATTAAAATGAATATTAAAACTTCATAAAGGATTTCAGAACACAGCTTTGTTTTGATTTAATTTGAACAAAATTGAGAAACGGTTGAGGAAATGTTAATAAATCGGAATTAGTTAAATGGGCTCGTCCGGGATTTGAACCCGGGACCACTCACACCCAAAGCGAGTATCATACCCCTAGACCAACGAGCCATTACATCGCTCCCGTTAAACAATTGTGTTGTAATCTTGTCATTCCTTTATCATTGGAATTAAAATGAATATTAAAACTTCATAAAGGATTTCAGAACACAGCTTTGTTTTCATTTAATTTGAACAAAATTGAGAAACGGTTAAGGAAAAGTTAATAAATCGCAATTAGTTAAACGGGCTCGTCCGGGATTTGAACCCGGGACCACTCACACCCAAAGCGAGTATCATACCCGTAGACCAACGAGCCATTACATCGCTCCCGTTAAACAATTGTGTTGTAATCTTGTCATTCCTTTATCATTGGAATTAAAATGAATATTAAAACTTCATAAAGGATTTCAGAACACAGCTTTGTTTTGATTTAATTTGAACAAAATTGAGAAACGGTTAAGGAAAAGTTAATAAATCGGAATTAGTTAAATGGGTTCGTCCGGGATTTGAACCCGGGACCACTCACACCCAAATCGAGTATCATACCCCTAGACCAACGAGCCATCACATCGCTCCCGTTAAACAATTGTGTTGTAATCTTGTCATTCCTTTATCATTGGAATTAAAATGAATATTAAAACTTCATAAAGGATTTCAGAACACAGCTTTGTTTTCATTTAATTTGAACAAAATTGAGAAACGGTTAAGGAAAAGTTAATAAATCGCAATTAGTTAAACGGGCTCGTCCGGGATTTGAACCCGGGTCCACTCACACCCAAAGCGAGTATCATACCCCTAGACCAACGAGCCATTACATCGCTCCCGTTAAACAATTGTGTTGTAATCTTGTCATTCCTTTATCATTGGAATTAAAATGAATATTAAAACTTCATAAAGGATTTCAGAACACAGCTTTGTTTTGATTTAATTTGAACAAAATTGAGAAACGGTTAAGGAAAAGTTAATAAATCGGAATTAGTTAAATGGGCTCGTCCGGGATTTGAACCCGGGACCACTCACACCCAAAGCGAGTATCATACCCCTAGACCAACGAGATATTACATCACTCCCGTTAAACAATTGTGTTGTAATCTTGTCATTCCTTTATCATTGGAATTAAAATGAATATTAAAACTTCATAAAGGATTTCAGAACACAGCTTTGTTTTGATTTAATTTGAACAAAATTGAGAAACGGTTAAGGAAAAGTTAATAAATCGGAATTAGTTAAATGGGCTCGTCCGGGATTTGAACCCTGGACCACTCACACCCAAAGCGAGTATCATACCCCTAGACCAACGAGCCATTACACCGCTCCCGTTAAACAATTGTGTTGTAATCTTGTCATTCCTTTATCATTGGAATTAAAATGAATATTAAAACTTCATAAAGGATTTCAGAACACAGCTTTGTTTTCATTTAATTTGAACAAAATTGAGAAACGGTTAAGGAAAAGTTAATAAATCGCAATTAGTTAAACGGGATCATCCGGGATTTGAACCCGGGACCACTCACACCCAAAGCGAGTATCATACCCCTAGACCAACGAGCCATTACATCGCTCCCGTTAAACTATTGTGTTGTAATCTTGTCATTCCTTTATCATTGGAATTAAAATGAATATTAAAACTTCATAAAGGATTTCAGAACACGGCTTTTGTTTTCATTTAATTTGAACAAAATTGAGAAACGGTTAAGGAAAAGTTAATAAATCGCAATTAGTTAAATGGGCTCGTCCGGGATTTGAACGCGGGACCACTCACACCCAAAGCGAGTATCATACCCCTAGACCAACGAGCCATTACACCGCTCCCGGTAAACAATTGTGTTGTAATCTTGTCATTCCTTTATCATTGGAATTAAAATGAATATTAAAACTTCATAAAGGATTTCAGAACACAGCTTTGTTTTCATTTAATTTGAACAAAATTGAGAAACGGTTAAGGAAAAGTTAATAAATCGCAATTAGTTAAACGTGCTCGTCCGGGATTTGAACCCGGGACCACTCACACCCAAAGCGAGTATCATACCCGCAGACCAACGAGCCATTACATCGCTCCCGTTAAACAATTGTGTTGTAATCTTGTAATTCCTTTATCATTGGAATTAAAATGAATATTAAAACTTCATAAAGGATTTCAGAACACAGCTTTGTTTTCATTTAATTTGAACAAAATTGAGAAACGGTTAAGGAAAAGTTAATAAATCGCAATTAGTTAAACGGGCTCGTCCGGGATTTGAACCCGGGGCCACTCACACCCAAAGCGAGTATCGTACCCGTAGACCAACGTGCCATTACATCGCTCCCGTCAAACAATTGTGTTGTAATCTTGTCATTCCTTTATCATTGGAATTAAAATGAATATTAAAACTTCATAAAGGATTTCAGAACACGGCTTTGTTTTCATTTAATTTGAACAAAATTGAGAAACGGTTAAGGAAAAGTTAATAAATCGCAATTAGTTAAATGGGCTCGTCCGGGATTTGAACCCGGGACCACTCACACCCAAAGCGAGTATCATACCGCTAGACCAACGAGCCATTACACCGCTCCAGTTAAACAATTGTGTTGTAATCTTGTGATTCCTTTATCATTGGAATTAAAATGAATATTAAAACTTCATAAAGGATTTCAGAACACAGCTTTGTTTTCATTTAATTTGAACAAAATTGAGAAACGGTTAAGGAAAATTTAACAAATCGGAATTAGTTAAATTGGCTCGTCCGGGATTTGAACCCGGGACCACTCACACCCAATGCGAGTATCATACCCGTAGACCAACGAGCCATTACATCGCTCCCGTTAAACAATTGTGTTGTAATCTTGTCATTCCTTTATCATTGGAATTAAAGTGAATATTAAAACTTGATAAAGGATTTGGGAACACAACTTTGTTTTCATTTACTTTGAACAAAATTGAGAAACTGTTAAGGAAAAGTTAATAAATCGCAATTAGTTAAATGGGCTCGTCCGGGATTTGAACCGGGGACCACTCACACCCAAAGCGAGTATCATACCCGTAGACCAACGAGCCATTACACCGCTCCCGTTAAACAATTGTGTTGTAATCTTGTCATTCCTTTATCATTGGAATTACAATGAATATTAAAACTTCATAAAGGATTTCAGTACACAGCTTTGTTTTCATTTAATTTGAACAAAATTGAGAAACGGTTGAGGAAATGTTAATAAATCGGAATTAGTTAAATGGGCTCGTCCGGGATTTGAACCCGGGACCACTCACACCCAAAGCGAGTATCATACCCCTAGACCAACGAGCCATTACATCGCTCCCGTTAAACAATTGTGTTGTAATCTTGTCATTCCTTTATCATTGGAATTAAAATGAATATTAAAACTTCATAAAGGATTTCAGAACACAGCTTTGTTTTCATTTAATTTGAACAAAATTGAGAAACGGTTAAGGAAAAGTTAATAAATCGCAATTAGTTAAACGGGCTCGTCCGGGATTTGAACCCGGGACCACTCACACCCAAAGCGAGTATCATACCCGTAGACCAACAAGCCATTACACCGCTCCTGTTAAACAATTGTGTTGTAATCTTGTCATTCCTTTATCATTGGAATTAAAATGAATATTAAAACTTCATAAAGGATTTCAGAACACGGCTTTGTTTTCATTTAATTTGAACAAAATTGAGAAACGGTTAAGGAAAAGTTAATAAATCGCAATTAGTTAAATGGGATTGTCCGAGATTTGAACCCGGGATCACTCACACCCAAAGCGAGTATCATACCCGTAGACCAACGAGCCATTACATCGCTCCCGTTAAACAATTGTGTTGTAATCTTGTCATTCCTTTATCATTGGAATTAAAATGAATATTAAAACTTCATAAAGAATTTCAGAACACAGCTTTGTTTTCATTTAATTTGAACAAAATTGAGAAACGGTTAAGGAAAAGTTAATAAATCGCAATTAGTTAAATGGGCTCGTCCGGGATTTGAACCCGGGACCACTCACACCCAAAGCGAGTATCATACCCCTAGACCAACGAGCCATTACTTCGCTCCCGTTAAACAATTGTGTTGTAATCTTGTCTTTCCTTTATCATTGGAATTAAAATGAATATTAAAACTTCATAAAGGATTTAAGAACACAGCTTTGTTTTCATTTAATTTGAACAAAATTGAGAAACGGTTAAGGAAAAGTTAATAAATCGCAATTAGTTAAACGGGCTCGTCCGGGATTTGAACCCGAGACCACTCACACCCAAAGCGAGTATCATACCCCTAGACCAACGAGCCATTACATCGCCCCCGTTAAACAATTGTGTTGTAATCTTGTCTTTCCTTTATCATTGGAATTAAAATGAATATTAAAACTTCATAAAGAATTTCAGAACACAGCTTTGTTTTCATTTAATTTGAACAAAATTGAGAAACGGTTAAGGAAAAGTTAATAAATCGCAATTAGTTAAACGGGCTCGTCCGGGATTTGAACCCGGGACCACTCACACCCAAAGCGAGTATCATACCCGTAGACCAACGAGCCATTACATCGCCGCTGTTAAACAATTGTGTTGTAATCTTGTCATTCCTTTATCATTGGAATTAAAATGAATATTAAAACTTCATAAAGAATTTCAGAACACAGCTTTGTTTTCATTTAATTTGAACAAAATTGAGAAACGGTTAAGGAAAAGTTAATAAATCGCAATTAGTTAAACGGGCTCGTCCGGGATTTGAACCCGGGACCACTCACACCCAAAGCGAGTATCATACCCGTAGACCAACAAGCCATTACACCGCTCCCGTTAAACAATTGTGTTGTAATCTTGTCATTCCTTTATCATTGGAATTAAAATGAATATTAAAACTTCATAAAGGATTTCAGAACACGGCTTTGTTTTCATTTAATTTGAACAAAATTGAGAAACGGTTAAGGAAAAGTTAATAAATCGCAATTAGTTAAATGGGATTGTCCGGGATCACTCACACCCAAAGCGAGTATCATACCCGTAGACCAACGAGCCATTACATCGCTCCCGTTAAACAATTGTGTTGTAATCTTGTCTTTCCTTTATCATTGGAATTAAAATGAATATTAAAACTTCATAAAGAATTTCAGAACACAGCTTTGTTTTCATTTAATTTGAACAAAATTGAGAAACGGTTAAGGAAAAGTTAATAAATCGCAATTACTTAAATGGGCTCATCCGGGATTTGAACCCGGGACCACTCACACCCAAAGCGAGTATCATACCCCTAGACCAACGAGCCATTACGTCGCTCCCGTTAAACAATTGTGTTGTAATCTTGTCTTTCCTTTATCATTGGAATTAAAATGAATATTAAAACTTCATAAAGGATTTCAGAACACAGCTTTGTTTTCATTTAATTTGAACAAAATTGAGAAACGGTTAAGGAAAAGTTAATAAATCGCAATTAGTTAAACGGGCTCGTCCGGGATTTGAACCCAAGACCACTCACACCCACAGCGAGTATCATACCCCTAGACCAACGAGCCATTACATCGCTCCCGTTAAACAATTGTGTTGTAATCTTGTCTTTCCTTTATCATTGGAATTAAAATGAATATTAAAACT
Source organism: Acanthosepion lycidas (assembly GCA_963932145.1). Classification (NCBI taxonomy): domain Eukaryota; kingdom Metazoa; phylum Mollusca; class Cephalopoda; order Sepiida; family Sepiidae; genus Acanthosepion; species Acanthosepion lycidas. The sequence continues at coordinate 95,950,351 of OZ010600.1, forward strand.
TCATAAAGAATTTCAGAACGCAGCTTTGTTTTCATTTAATTTGAACAAAATTGAGAAACGGTTAAGGAAAAGTTAATAAATCGCAATTAGTTAAACAGGCTCGTCCGGGATTTGAACCCGGGACCACTCACACCCAAAGCGAGTATCATACCCGTAGACCAACGATCCATTACATCGCTCCCGTTAAACAATTGTGTTGTAATCTTGTCATTCCTTTATCATTGGAATTAAATTGAATATTAAAAGTTCATAAAGGATTTCAGAACACAGCTTTGTTTTCATTTAATTTGAACAAAATTGAGAAACGGTTAAGGAAAAGTTAATAAATCGCAATTAGTTAAACGGGCTCGTCCGGGATTTGAACCCGGGACCACTCACACCCAAAGCGAGTATCATACCCGTAGACCAACGAGCCATTACATCGCTCCTGTTAAACAATTGTGTTGTAATCTTGTCATTCCTTTATCATTGGAATTAAAATGAATATTAAAACTTCATAAAGAATTTCAGAACACAGCTTTGTTTTCATTTAATTTGAACAAAATTGAGAAACGGTTAAGGAAAAGTTAATAAATCGCAATTAGTTAAATGGGCTCGTCCGGGATTTGAACCCGGGACCACTCGCACCCAAAGCGAGTATCATACCCGTAGACCAACGAGCCATTACATCGCTCCCGTTAAACAATTGTGTTGTAATCTTGTCATTCCTTTATCATTGGAATTAAAATGAATATTAAAACTTCATAAAGGATTTCAGAACACAGCTTTGTTTTCATTTAATTTGAACAAAATTGAGAAACGGTTAAGGAAAAGTTAATAAATCGCAATAAGTTAAACGGGCTATTCCGGGATTTGAACCCGGGACCACTCACACCCAAAGCGAGTATCATACCCGTAGACCAACGAGCCATTACATCGCTCCCGTTAAACAATTGTGTTGTAATCTTGTCATTCCTTTATCATTGGAATTAAAATGAATATTAAAACTTCATAAAGAATTTCAGAAAACAGCTTTGTTTTCATTTAATTTGAACAAAATTGAGAAACGGTTAAGGAAAAGTTAATAAATCGCAATTAGTTAAATGGGCTCGTCCGGGATTTGAACCCGGGACCACTCACACCCAAAGCGAGTATCATACCCGTAGACCAACGAGCCATTACATCGCACACGTTAAACAATTGTGTTGTAATCTTGTCATTCCTTTATCATTGGAATTAAAATGAATATTAAAACTTCATAAAGGATTTCAGAACACAGCTTTGTTTTCATTTAATTTGAACAAAATTGAGAAACGGTTAAGGAAAAGTTAATAAATCGCAATTAGTTAAACGGGCTCGTCCGCGTTTTGAACCCGGGACCACTCACACCCAAAGCGAGTATCATACCCGTAGACCAACAAGCCATTACACCGCTCCCGTTAAACAATTGTGTTGTAATCTTGTCATTCCTTTATCATTGGAATTAAAATGAATATTAAAACTTCATAAAGGATTTCAGAACACGGCTTTGTTTTCATTTAATTTGAACAAAATTGAGAAACGGTTAAGGAAAAGTTAATAAATCGCAATTAGTTAAATGGGCTCGTCCGGGATTTGAACCCGGGACCACTCACACCCAAAGCGAGTATCATACCCGTAGACCAACGAGCCATTACACCGCTCCCGTTAAACAATTGTGTTGTAATCTTGTCATTCCTTTATCATTGGAATTAAAATGAATATTAAAACTTCATAAAGGATTTCAGAACACGGCTTTGTTTTCATTTAATTTGAACAAAATTGAGAAACGGTTAAGGAAAAGTTAATAAATCGCAATTAGTTAAATGGGTTCGTCCGGGATTTGAACCCGGGACCACTCACACCCAAAGCGAGTATCATACCCCTAGACCAACGAGCCATTACGTCGCTCCCGTTAAACAATTGTGTTGTAATCTTGTCTTTCCTTTATCATTGGAATTAAAATGAATATTAAAACTTCATAAAGGATTTAAGAACACAGCTTTGTTTTCATTTAATTTGAACAAAATTGAGAAACGGTTAAGGAAAAGTTAATAAATCGCAATTAGTTAAACGGGCTCGTCCGGGATTTGAACCCGAGACCACTCACACCCAAAGCGAGTATCATACCCCTAGACCAACGAGCCATTACATCACTCCCGTTAAACAATTGTGTTGTAATCTTGTCTTTCCTTTATCATTGGAATTAAAATGAATATTAAAACTTCATAAAGAATTTCAGAACACAGCTTTGTTTTCATTTAATTTGAACAAAATTGAGAAACGGTTAAGGAAAAGTTAATAAATCGCAATTAGTTAAACGGGCTCGTCCGGGATTTGAACCCTGGACCACTCACACCCAAAGCGAGTATCATACCCGTAGACCAACGAGCCATTACATCGCTCCTGTTAAACAATTGTGTTGTAATCTTGTCATTCCTTTATCATTGGAATTAAAATGAATATTAAAACTTCATAAAGAATTCAGATCACAGCTTTGTTTTCATTTAATTTGAACAAAATTGAGAAACGGTTAAGGAAAAGTTAATAAATCGGAATTAGTTAAATGGGCTCGTCCGGGATTTGAACCCGGGACCACTCACACCCAAAGCGAGTATCATACCCGTAGACCAACGAGTCATTACATCGCTCCCGTTAAACAATTGTGTTGTAATCTTGTCATTCCTTTATCATTGGAATTAAAATGAATATTAAAACTTCATAAAGGATTTCAGAACACAGCTTTGTTTTCATTTAATTTGAACAAAATTGAGAAACGGTTAAGGAAAAGTTAATAAATCGCAATTAGTTAAACGGGCTCGTCCGGGATTTGAACCCGGGACCACTCACACCCAAAGCGAGTATCATACCCGTAGACCAACGAGCCATTACATCGCTCCCGTTAAACAATTGTGTTGTAATTTTGTCATTCCTTTATCATTGGAATTAAAATGAATATTAAAACTTCATAAAGAATTTCAGAACACAGCTTTGTTTTCATTTAATTTGAACAAAATTGATAAACGGTTAAGGAAAAGTTAATAAATCGCAATTAGTTAAATGGGATTGTCCGGGATTTGAACCCGGGATCACTCACACCCAAAGCGAGTATCATACCCGTAGACCAACAAGCCATTACATCGCTCCCGTTAAACAATTGTGTTGTAATCTTGTCATTCCTTTATCATTGGAATTAAAATGAATATTAAAACTTCATAAAGAATTTCAGAACACAGCTTTGTTTTCATTTAATTTGAACAAAATTGAGAAACGGTTAAGGAAAAGTTAATAAATCGCAATTAGTTAAACGGGCTCGTCCGGGATTTGAACCCGGGACCACTCACACCCAAAGCGAGTATCATACCCCTAGACCAACGAGCCATTACGTCGCACCCGTTAAACAATTGTGTTGTAATCTTGTCTTTCCTTTATCATTGGAATTAAAATGAATATTAAAACTTCATAAAGGATTTCAGAACACAGCTTTGTTTTCATTTAATTTGAACAAAATTGAGAAACGGTTAAGGAAAAGTTAATAAATCGCAATTAGTTAAACGGGCTCGTCCGGGATTTGAACCCGAGACCACTCACACCCAAAGCGAGTATCATACCCCTAGACCAACGAGCCATTACATCGCTCCCGTTAAACAATTGTGTTGTAATCTTGTCTTTCCTTTATCATTGGAATTAAAATGAATATTAAAACTTCATAAAGAATTTCAGAACACAGCTTTGTTTTCATTTAATTTGAACAAAATTGAGAAACGGTTAAGGAAAAGTTAATAAATCGCAATTAGTTAAACGGGCTCGTCCGGGATTTGAACCCGGGACCACTCACACCCAAAGCGAGTATCATACCCGTAGACCAACGAGTCATTACATCGCTCCCGTTAAACAATTGTGTTGTAATCTTGTCTTTCCTTTATCATTGGAATTAAAATGAATATTAAAACTTCATAAAGGATTTCAGAACACAGCTTTGTTTTCATTTAATTTGAACAAAATTGAGAAACGGTTAAGGAAAAGTTAATAAATCGCAATTAGTTAAACGGGCTCGTCCGGGATTTGAACCCGGGACCACTCACACCCAAAGCGAGTATCATACCCGTAGACCAACGAGTCATTACATCGCTCCCGTTAAACAATTGTGTTGTAATCTTGTCTTTCCTTTATCATTGGAATTAAAATGAATATTAAAACTTCATAAAGGATTTCAGAACACAGCTTTGTTTTCATTTAATTTGAACAAAATTGAGAAACGGTTAAGGAAAAGTTAATAAATCGCAATTAGTTAAACGGGCTCGTCCGGGATTTGAACCCGAGACCACTCACACCCAAAGCGAGTATCATACCCCTAGACCAACGAGCCATTACATCGCTCCCGTTAAACAATTGTGTTGTAATCTTGTCTTTCCTTTATCATTGGAATTAAAATGAATATTAAAACTTCATAAAGAATTTCAGAACACAGCTTTGTTTTCATTTAATTTGAACAAAATTGAGAAACGGTTAAGGAAAAGTTAATAAATCGCAATTAGTTAAACGGGCTCGTCCGGGATTTGAACCCGGGACCACTCACACCCAAAGCGAGTATCATACCCGTAGACCCACGAGTCATTACATCGCTCCCGTTAAACAATTGTGTTGTAATCTTGTCTTTCCTTTATCATTGGAATTAAAATGAATATTAAAACTTCATAAAGGATTTCAGAACACAGCTTTGTTTTCATTTAATTTGAACAAAATTGAGAAACGGTTAAGGAAAAGTTAATAAATCGCAATTAGTTAAACGGGCTCGTCCGGGATTTGAACCCGGGACCACTCACACCCAAAGCGAGTATCATACCCGTAGACCAACGAGTCATTACATCGCTCCCGTTAAACAATTGTGTTGTAATCTTGTCTTTCCTTTATCATTGGAATTAAAATGAATTTTAAAACTTCATAAAGGATTTCAGAACACAGCTTTGTTTTCATTTAATTTGAACAAAATTGAGAAACGGTTAAGGAAAAGTTAATAAATCGCAATTAGTTAAACGGGCTCGTCCGGGATTTGAACCCGAGACCACTCACACCCAAAGCGAGTATCATACCCGTAGACCAACGAGCCATTACATCGCTCCCGTTAAACAATTGTGTTGTAATCTTGTCATTCCTTTATCATTGGAATTAAAATGAATATTAAAACTTCATAAAGGATTTCAGAACACAGCTTTGTTTTCATTTAATTTGAACAAAATTGAGAAACGGTTAAGGAAAAGTTAATAAATCGCAATTAGTTAAACGGGCTCGTCCGGGATTTGAACCCGAGACCACTCACACCCAAAGCGAGTATCATACCCGTAGACCAACGAGCCATTACATCGCTCCCGTTAAACAATTGTGTTGTAATCTTGTCATTCCTTTATCATTGGAATTAAAATGAATATTAAAACTTCATAAAGGATTTCAGAACACAGCTTTGTTTTCATTTAATTTGAACAAAATTGAGAAACGGTTAAGGAAAAGTTAATAAATCGCAATTAGTTAAACGGGCTCGTCCGGGATTTGAACCCGAGACCACTCACACCCAAAGCGAGTATCATACCCGTAGACCAACGAGCCATTACATCGCTCCCGTTAAACAATTGTGTTGTAATTTTGTCATTCCTTTATCATTGGAATTAAAATGAATATTAAAACTTCATAAAGGATTTCAGAACACAGCTTTGTTTTCATTTAATTTGAACAAAATTGAGAAACGGTTAAGGAAAAGTTAATAAATCGCAATTAGTTAAACGGGCTCGTCCGGGATTTGAACCCGGGACCACTCACACCCAAAGCGAGTATCATACCCGTAGACCAACGAGTCATTACATCGCTCCCGTTAAACAATTGTGTTGTAATCTTGTCTTTCCTTTATCATTGGAATTAAAATGAATATTAAAACTTCATAAAGGATTTCAGAACACAGCTTTGTTTTCATTTAATTTGAACAAAATTGAGAAACGGTTAAGGAAAAGTTAATAAATCGCAATTAGTTAAACGGGCTCGTCCGGGATTTGAACCCGAGACCACTCACACCCAAAGCGAGTATCATACCCGTAGACCAACGAGCCATTACATCGCTCCCGTTAAACAATTGTGTTGTAATCTTGTCATTCCTTTATCATTGGAATTAAAATGAATATTAAAACTTCATAAAGGATTTCAGAACACAGCTTTGTTTTCATTTAATTTGAACAAAATTGAGAAACGGTTAAGGAAAAGTTAATAAATCGCAATTAGTTAAACGGGCTCGTCCGGGATTTGAACCCGAGACCACTCACACCCAAAGCGAGTATCATACCCGTAGACCAACGAGCCATTACATCGCTCCCGTTAAACAATTGTGTTGTAATCTTGTCATTCCTTTATCATTGGAATTAAAATGAATATTAAAACTTCATAAAGGATTTCAGAACACAGCTTTGTTTTCATTTAATTTGAACAAAATTGAGAAACGGTTAAGGAAAAGTTAATAAATCGCAATTAGTTAAACGGGCTCGTCCGGGATTTGAACCCGAGACCACTCACACCCAAAGCGAGTATCATACCCGTAGACCAACGAGCCATTACATCGCTCCCGTTAAACAATTGTGTTGTAATTTTGTCATTCCTTTATCATTGGAATTAAAATGAATATTAAAACTTCATAAAGGATTTCAGAACACAGCTTTGTTTTCATTTAATTTGAACAAAATTGAGAAACGGTTAAGGAAAAGTTAATAAATCGCAATTAGTTAAACGGGCTCGTCCGGGATTTGAACCCGAGACCACTCACACCCAAAGCGAGTATCATACCCGTAGACCAACGAGCCATTACATCGCTCCCGTTAAACAATTGTGTTGTAATTTTGTCATTCCTTTATCATTGGAATTAAAATGAATATTAAAACTTCATAAAGGATTTCAGAACACAGCTTTGTTTTCATTTAATTTGAACAAAATTGAGAAACGGTTAAGGAAAAGTTAATAAATCGCAATTAGTTAAACGGGCTCGTCCGGGATTTGAACCCGAGACCACTCACACCCAAAGCGAGTATCATACCCGTAGACCAACGAGCCATTACATCGCTCCCGTTAAACAATTGTGTTGTAATTTTGTCATTCCTTTATCATTGGAATTAAAATGAATATTAGAACTTCATAAAGGATTTCAGAACACAGCTTTGTTTTCATTTAATTTGAACAAAATTGAGAAACGGTTAAGGAAAAGTTAATAAATCGCAATTAGTTAAACGGGCTCGTCCGGGATTTGAACCCGAGACCACTCACACCCAAAGCGAGTATCATACCCGTAGACCAACGAGCCATTACATCGCTCCCGTTAAACAATTGTGTTGTAATCTTGTCATTCCTTTATCATTGGAATTAAAATGAATATTAAAACTTCATAAAGGATTTCAGAACACAGCTTTGTTTTCATTTAATTTGAACAAAATTGAGAAACGGTTAAGGAAAAGTTAATAAATCGCAATTAGTTAAACGGGCTCGTCCGGGATTTGAACCCGAGACCACTCACACCCAAAGCGAGTATCATACCCGTAGACCAACGAGCCATTACATCGCTCCCGTTAAACAATTGTGTTGTAATCTTGTCATTCCTTTATCATTGGAATTAAAATGAATATTAAAACTTCATAAAGGATTTCAGAACACAGCTTTGTTTTCATTTAATTTGAACAAAATTGAGAAACGGTTAAGGAAAAGTTAATAAATCGCAATTAGTTAAACGGGCTCGTCCGGGATTTGAACCCGAGACCACTCACACCCAAAGCGAGTATCATACCCGTAGACCAACGAGCCATTACATCGCTCCCGTTAAACAATTGTGTTGTAATTTTGTCATTCCTTTATCATTGGAATTAAAATGAATATTAAAACTTCATAAAGGATTTCAGAACACAGCTTTGTTTTCATTTAATTTGAACAAAATTGAGAAACGGTTAAGGAAAAGTTAATAAATCGCAATTAGTTAAACGGGCTCGTCCGGGATTTGAACCCGAGACCACTCACACCCAAAGCGAGTATCATACCCGTAGACCAACGAGCCATTACATCGCTCCCGTTAAACAATTGTGTTGTAATTTTGTCATTCCTTTATCATTGGAATTAAAATGAATATTAAAACTTCATAAAGGATTTCAGAACACAGCTTTGTTTTCATTTAATTTGAACAAAATTGAGAAACGGTTAAGGAAAAGTTAATAAATCGCAATTAGTTAAACGGGCTCGTCCGGGATTTGAACCCGAGACCACTCACACCCAAAGCGAGTATCATACCCCTAGACCAACGAGCCATTACATCGCTCCCGTTAAACAATTGTGTTGTAATTTTGTCATTCCTTTATCATTGGAATTAAAATGAATATTAAAACTTCATAAAGGATTTCAGAACACAGCTTTGTTTTCATTTAATTTGAACAAAATTGAGAAACGGTTAAGGAAAAGTTAATAAATCGCAATTAGTTAAACGGGCTCGTCCGGGATTTGAACCCGAGACCACTCACACCCAAAGCGAGTATCATACCCGTAGACCAACGAGCCATTACATCGCTCCCGTTAAACAATTGTGTTGTAATTTTGTCATTCCTTTATCATTGGAATTAAAATGAATATTAAAACTTCATAAAGGATTTCAGAACACAGCTTTGTTTTCATTTAATTTGAACAAAATTGAGAAACGGTTAAGGAAAAGTTAATAAATCGCAATTAGTTAAACGGGCTCGTCCGGGATTTGAACCCGAGACCACTCACACCCAAAGCGAGTATCATACCCGTAGACCAACGAGTCATTACATCGCTCCCGTTAAACAATTGTGTTGTAATTTTGTCATTCCTTTATCATTGGAATTAAAATGAATATTAAAACTTCATAAAGGATTTCAGAACACAGCTTTGTTTTGATTTAATTTGAACAAAATTGAGAAACGGTTAAGGAAAAGTTAATAAATCGCAATTAGTTAAACGGGCTCGTCCGGGATTTGAACCCGAGACCACTCACACCCAAAGCGAGTATCATACCCGTAGACCAACGAGCCATTACATCGCTCCCGTTAAACAATTGTGTTGTAATTTTGTCATTCCTTTATCATTGGAATTAAAATGAATATTAAAACTTCATAAAGGATTTCAGAACACGGCTTTGTTTTCATTTAATTTGAACAAAATTGAGAAACGGTTAAGGAAAAGTTAATAAATCGCAATTAGTTAAACGGGCTCGTCCGGGATTTGAACCCGAGACCACTCACACCCAAAGCGAGTATCATACCCGTAGACCAACGAGTCATTACATCGCTCCCGTTAAACAATTGTGTTGTAATTTTGTCATTCCTTTATCATTGGAATTAAAATGAATATTAAAACTTCATAAAGGATTTCAGAACACAGCTTTGTTTTCATTTAATTTGAACAAAATTGAGAAACGGTTAAGGAAAAGTTAATAAATCGCAATTAGTTAAACGGGCTCGTCCGGGATTTGAACCCGAGACCACTCACACCCAAAGCGAGTATCATACCCGTAGACCAACGAGTCATTACATCGCTCCCGTTAAACAATTGTGTTGTAATTTTGTCATTCCTTTATCATTGGAATTAAAATGAATATTAAAACTTCATAAAGGATTTCAGAACACAGCTTTGTTTTGATTTAATTTGAACAAAATTGAGAAACGGTTAAGGAAAAGTTAATAAATCGCAATTAGTTAAACGGGCTCGTCCGGGATTTGAACCCGAGACCACTCACATCCAAAGCGAGTATCATACCCGTAGACCAACGAGCCATTACATCGCTCCCGTTAAACAATTGTGTTGTAATTTTGTCATTCCTTTATCATTGGAATTAAAATGAATATTAAAACTTCATAAAGGATTTCAGAACACAGCTTTGTTTTCATTTAATTTGAACAAAATTGAGAAACGGTTAAGGAAAAGTTAATAAATCGCAATTAGTTAAACGGGCTCGTCCGGGATTTGAACCCGAGACCACTCACACCCAAAGCGAGTATCATACCCGTAGACCAACGAGCCATTACATCGCTCCCGTTAAACAATTGTGTTGTAATTTTGTCATTCCTTTATCATTGGAATTAAAATGAATATTAAAACTTCATAAAGGATTTCAGAACACAGCTTTGTTTTGATTTAATTTGAACAAAATTGAGAAACGGTTAAGGAAAAGTTAATAAATCGCAATTAGTTAAACGGGCTCGTCCGGGATTTGAACCCGAGACCACTCACACCCAAAGCGAGTATCATACCCGTAGACCAACGAGTCATTACATCGCTCCCGTTAAACAATTGTGTTGTAATCTTGTCTTTCCTTTATCATTGGAATTAAAATGAATATTAAAACTTCATAAAGGATTTCAGAACACAGCTTTGTTTTCATTTAATTTGAACAAAATTGAGAAACGGTTAAGGAAAAGTTAATAAATCGCAATTAGTTAAACGGGCTCGTCCGGGATTTGAACCCGAGACCACTCACACCCAAAGCGAGTATCATACCCCTAGACCAACGAGTCATTACATCGCTCCCGTTAAACAATTGTGTTGTAATCTTGTCTTTCCTTTATCATTGGAATTAAAATGAATATTAAAACTTCATAAAGGATTTCAGAACACAGCTTTGTTTTCATTTAATTTGAACAAAATTGAGAAACGGTTAAGGAAAAGTTAATAAATCGCAATTAGTTAAACGGGCTCGTCCGGGATTTGAACCCGAGACCACTCACACCCAAAGCGAGTATCATACCCCTAGACCAACGAGCCATTACATCGCTCCCGTTAAACAATTGTGTTGTAATTTTGTCATTCCTTTATCATTGGAATTAAAATGAATATTAAAACTTCATAAAGGATTTCAGAACACAGCTTTGTTTTCATTTAATTTGAACAAAATTGAGAAACGGTTAAGGAAAAGTTAATAAATCGCAATTAGTTAAACGGGCTCGTCCGGGATTTGAACCCGAGACCACTCACACCCAAAGCGAGTATCATACCCCTAGACCAACGAGCCATTACATCGCTCCCGTTAAACAATTGTGTTGTAATCTTGTCTTTCCTTTATCATTGGAATTAAAATGAATATTAAAACTTCATAAAGAATTTCAGAACACAGCTTTGTTTTCATTTAATTTGAACAAAATTGAGAAACGGTTAAGGAAAAGTTAATAAATCGCAATTAGTTAAACGGGCTCGTCCGGGATTTGAACCCGGGACCACTCACACCCAAAGCGAGTATCATACCCGTAGACCAACGAGTCATTACATCGCTCCCGTTAAACAATTGTGTTGTAATCTTGTCTTTCCTTTATCATTGGAATTAAAATGAATATTAAAACTTCATAAAGGATTTCAGAACACAGCTTTGTTTTCATTTAATTTGAACAAAATTGATAAACGGTTAAGGAAAAGTTAATAAATCGCAATTAGTTAAATGGGATTGTCCGGGATTTGAACCCGGGACCACTCACACCCAAAGCGAGTATCATACCCGTAGACCAACAAGCCATTACATCGCTCCCGTTAAACAATTGTGTTGTAATCTTGTCATTCCTTTATCATTGGAATTAAAATGAATATTAAAACTTCATAAAGAATTTCAGAACACAGCTTTGTTTTCATTTAATTTGAACAAAATTGAGAAACGGTTAAGGAAAAGTTAATAAATCGCAATTAGTTAAATGGGCTCGTCCGGGATTTGAACCCGGGACCACTCACACCCAAAGCGAGTATCATACCCCTAGACCAACGAGCCATTACGTCGCACCCGTTAAACAATTGTGTTGTAATCTTGTCTTTCCTTTATCATTGGAATTAAAATGAATATTAAAACTTCATAAAGAATTTCAGAACACAGCTTTGTTTTCATTTAATTTGAACAAAATTGAGAAACGGTTAAGGAAAAGTTAATAAATCGCAATTAGTTAAACGGGCTCGTCCGGGATTTGAACCCGGGACCACTCACACCCAAAGCGAGTATCATACCCGTAGACCAACGAGCCATTACATCGCTCCTGTTAAACAATTGTGTTGTAATCTTGTCATTCCTTTATCATTGGAATTAAAATGAATATTAAAACTTCATAAAGAATTTCAGAACACAGCTTTGTTTTCATTTAATTTGAACAAAATTGAGAAACGGTTAAGGAAAAGTTAATAAATCGGAATTAGTTAAATGGGCTCGTCCGGGATTTGAACCCGGGACCACTCACACCCAAAGCGAGTATCATACCCGTAGACCAACGAGCCATTACATCGCTCCCGTTAAACAATTGTGTTGTAATCTTGTCATTCCTTTATCATTGGAATTAAAATGAATATTAAAACTTCATAAAGGATTTCAGAACACAGCTTTGTTTTCATTTAATTTGAACAAAATTGAGAAACGGTTAAGGAAAAGTTAATAAATCACAATTAGTTAAACGGGCTCGTCCGGGATTTGAACCCGGGACCACTCACACCCAAAGCGAGTATCATACCCGTAGACCAACGAGCCATTACATCGCTCCTGTTAAACAATTGTGTTGTAATCTTGTCATTCCTTTATCATTGGAATTAAAATGAATATTAAAACTTCATAAAGGATTTCAGAACACAGCTTTGTTTTCATTTAATTTGAACAAAATTGAGAAACGGTTAAGGAAAAGTTAATAAATCGCAATAAGTTAAACGGGCTATTCCGGGATTTGAACCCGGGACCACTCACACCCAAAGCGAGTATCATACCCGTAGACCAACGAGCCATTACATCGCTCCTGTTAAACAATTGTGTTGTAATCTTGTCATTCCTTTATCATTGGAATTAAAATGAATATTAAAACTTCATAAAGAATTTCAGAACACAGCTTTGTTTTCATTTAATTTGAACAAAATTGAGAAATGGTTAAGGAAAAGTTAATAAATCGGAATTAGTTAAATGGGCTCGTCCGGGATTTGAACCCGGGACCACTCACACCCAAAGCGAGTATCATACCCGTAGACCAACGAGCCATTACATCGCTCCTGTTAAACAATTGTGTTGTAATCTTGTCATTCCTTTATCATTGGAATTAAAATGAATATTAAAACTTCATAAAGAATTTCAGAACACAGCTTTGTTTTCATTTAATTTGAACAAAATTGGGAAACGGTTAAGGAAAAGTTAGTAAATCGCAATTAGTTAAATGGGCTCGTCCGGGATTTGAACCCGGGACCACTCACACCCAAAGCGAGTATCATACCCGTAGACCAACGAGCCATTACATCGCTCCCGTTAAACAATTGTGTTGTAATCTTGTCATTCCTTTATCATTGGAATTAAAATGAATATTAAAACTTCATAAAGGATTTCAGAACACAGCTTTGTTTTCATTTAATTTGAACAAAATTGAGAAACGGTTAAGGAAAACTTAATAAATCGCAATAAGTTAAACGGGCTATTCCGGGATTTGAACCCGGGACCACTCACACCCAAAGCGAGTATCATACCCGTAGACCAACGAGCCATTACATCGCTCCCGTTAAATAATTGTGTTGTAATCTTGTCATTCCTTTATCATTGGAATTAAAATGAATATTAAAACTTCATAAAGGATTTCAGAACACAGCTTTGTTTTCATTTAATTTGAACAAAATTGAGAAACGGTTAAGGAAATGTTAATAAATCGCAATTAGTTAAATGGGCTCGTCCGGGATTTGAACCCGGGACCACTCACACCCAAAGCGAGTATCATACCCGTAGACCAACGAGCCATTACATCGCTCCCGTTAAACAATTGTGTTGTAATCTTGTCATTCCTTTATCATTGGAATTAAAATGAATATTAAAACTTCATAAAGGATTTCAGAACACAGCTTTGTTTTCATTTAATTTGAACAAAATTGAGAAACGGTTAAGGAAAAGTTAATAAATCGGAATTAGTTAAACGGGCTCGTCCGGGATTTGAACCCGGGACCACTCACACCCAAAGCGAGTATCATACCCGTAGACCAACGAGCCATTACATCGCTCCTGTTAAACAATTGTGTTGTAATCTTGTCATTCCTTTATCATTGGAATTAAAATGAATATTAAAACTTCATAAAGGATTTCAGAACACAGCTTTGTTTTCATTTAATTTGAACAAAATTGAGAAACGGTTAAGGAAATGTTAATAAATCGCAATTAGTTAAATGGGCTCGTCCGGGATTTGAACCCGGGACCACTCACACCCAAAGCGAGTATCATACCCGTAGATCAACGAGCCATTACATCGCTCCCGTTAAACAATTGTGTTGTAATCTTGTCATTCATTTATCATTGGAATTAAAATGAATATTAAAACTTCATAAAGGATTTCAGAACACAGCTTTGTTTTCATTTAATTTGAACAAAATTGAGAAACGGTTAAGGAAAAGTTAATAAATCGCAATTAGTTAAACGGGCTCGTCCGGGATTTGAACCCGGGACCACTCACACCCAAAGCGAGTATCATACCCGTAGACCAACGAGCCATTACATCGCTCCCGTTAAACAATTGTGTTGTAATCTTGTCATTCCTTTATCATTGGAATTAAAATGAATATTAAAACTTCATAAAGAATTTCAGAACACACCTTTGTTTTCATTTAATTTGAACAAAATTGAGAAACGGTTAAGGAAAAGTTAATAAATCGCAATTAGTTAAATGGGCTCGTCCGGGATTTGAACCCGGGACCACTCACACCCAAAGCGAGTATCATACCCGTAGACCAACGAGACATTACATCGCTCCCGTTAAACAATTGTGTTGTAATCTTGTCATTCCTTTATCATTGGAATTAAAATGAATATTAAAACTTCATAAAGGATTTCAGAACACAGCTTTGTTTTCATTTAATTTGAACAAAATTGAGAAACGGTTAAGGAAAAGTTAATAAATCGCAATTAGTTAAACGGGCTCGTCCGGGATTTGAACCCGGGACCACTCACACCCAAAGCGAGTATCATACCCGTAGACCAACGAGCCATTACATCGCTCCCGTTAAACAATTGTGTTGTAATCTTCTCATTTCTTTATCATTGGAATTAAAATGAATATTAAAACTTCATAAAGAATTTCAGAACACAGCTTTGTTTTCATTTAATTTGAACAAAATTGAGAAACGGTTAAGGAAAAGTAAATAAATCGCAATTAGTTAAACGGGCTCGTCCGGGATTTGAACCCGGGACCACTCACACCCAAGGCGAGTATCATACCCGTAGACAAACGAGCCATTATATCGCTCCTGTTAAACAATTGTGTTGTAATCTTGTCATTCCTTTATCATTGGAATTAAAATGAATATTAAAACTTCATAAAGGATTTCAGAACACAGCTTTGTTTTCATTTAATTTGAACAAAATTGAGAAACGGTTAAGGAAAAGTTAATAAATCGCAATTAGTTAAACGGGCTCGTCCGGGATTGGAACCCGGGACCACTCACACCCAAAGCGTGTATCATACCCCTAGACCAACGAGCCATTACATCGCTCCCGTTAAACAATTGTGTTGTAATCTTGTCATTCCTTTATCATTGGAATTAAAATGAATATTAAAACTTCATAAAGGATTTCAGAACACAGCTTTGTTTTCATTTAATTTGAACAAAATTGAGAAACGGTTAAGGAAAAGTTAATAAATCGCAATTAGTTAAACGGGCTCGTCCGGGATTTGAACCCGGGACCACTCACACCCAAAGCGAGTATCATACCCGTAGACCAACGAGCCATTACATCGCTCCCGTTAAACAATTGTGTTGTAATCTTGTCATTCCTTTATCATTGGAATTAAAATGAATATTAAAACTTCATAAAGGATTTTAGAACACAGCTTTGTTTTCATTTAATTTGAACGAAAATGAGAAACGGTTATAAAAAAAGTCAATGAATCGGAATTAGTTAAATGGGTTCGTCCGGGATTTGAACCCGGGACCACTCACACCCAAAGCGAGTATCATACCCCTAGAACAACGAGCCATTACATCGCTCCCGTTAAATAATTGTGTTGTAATCTTGTCATTACTTTATCATTGGAATTAAAATGAATATTAAAACTTCATAAAGGATTTCAGAACACAGCTCTGTTTTCATTTAATTCGAGCAAAATTGAGAAACGGTTAAGGAAAAGTTAAAAAATGGGAATTTGTTAAATGGGCTCGTCCGGGATTTGAACCCGGGACCACTCACACCCAAAGCGAGTATCATACCCCTAGACCAACGAACCATTACATCGCTCCAGTAACAACAATTGTGTTTTAATCTTGTCATTCCTTTATCATTGGAATTAAAATGAATATTAAAACTTCATAAAGGATTTCAGAACACGACTTTTTTTCATTTAATTTGAACAAAATTGAGAAACGGTTAAGGAAAAGTTAATAAAGCGGCATTAGTTATATGGGCTCGTCCGGGATTTGAACCCGGGACCACTCACTCCCAAGGCGAGTACCATACCCCTAGACCAACGAGCCATTACATCGCTCCCGTTAAACAATTGTGTTGTAATCTTGTCATTCCTTTATCATTGGAATTAAAATGAATATTGAAACTTCATAAAGGATTTCAGAACACAACTTTGTTTTCATTTAATTTGAGCAAAATTGAGAAACAGTTAAGGAAAAGTTAAAAAATCGGCATTAGTTAAATGGGCTCGTCCGGGATTTGAACCCGGGACCACTCACACCCAAAGCGAGTATCATACCCCTAGACCAACGAACCATTACATCGCTCCAGTAACAACAATTGTGTTTTAATCTTGTCATTCCTTTATCATTGGAATTAAAATGAATATTAAAACTTCATAAAGGATTTCAGAACACGACTTTTTTTCATTTAATTTGAACAAAATTGAGAAACGGTTAAGGAAAAGTTAATAAAGCGGCATTAGTTAAATGGGCTCGTCCGGGATTTGAACCCGGGACCACTCACTCCCAAGGCGAGTACCATACCCCTAGACCAACGAGCCATTACATCGCTCCCGTTAAACAATTGTGTTGTAATCTTGTCATTCCTTTATCATTGGAATTAAAATGAATATTAAAACTTCATAAAGGATTTTAGAACACAGCTTTGTTTTCATTAAATTTGAACAAAATTGAGAAACGGTTAAGGAAAAGTGAATAAATCGCAATTAGTTAAATGGGCTCGTCCGGGATTTGAACCCGGGTCCACTCACACCCAAAGCGAGTATCATACCCCTAGACCAACGAGCCATTACATCACTGCTATTACAACAATTGTGTTGTAATCTTGTCATTCCCTTATCATTGGAATTAAAACGAATATTAAAACTTCATAAAGGATTTCAGAACACAGCTTTGTTTTCATTTAATTTGCACGAAATTGAGAAACGGTTAAGGAAAAGTGAATAAATCGGCATTAGTTAAATGGGCTCGTCCGGGATTTGAACCCGGGTCCACTCACACCCAAAGCGAGTATCATACCCCTAGACCAACGAGCCATTACATCACTCCCGTTAAACAATTGTGTTGTAATCCTGTCATTCCTTTATCATTGGAATTAAAATGAATATTAAAACTTCATAAAGGATTTCAGAACACGACTTTGTTTTCATTTAATTTGAACAAAATTTAGAAACGGTTAAGGAAAAGTTAAAAAATCGGAATTAGTTAAATGGGCTCGTCCGGGATTTGAACCCGGGACCACTCACACCCAAAGCGAGTATCATACCCCTAGACCGACGAGCCATTACATCGCTCCCGTTAAACAATTGTGTTGTAATCTTGTCATTCCTTTATCATTGGAATTAAAATGAATATTAAAACTTCATAAAGGATTTCAGAACACAACTTTGTTTTCAGTTAATTTTAACAAAATTGAGAAGCGGTTAAGGAAAACTTAATAAATCGGAATTAGTTAAATGGGTTCATCCAGCATTTGAACACGGGACCACTCACACCCAAAGCGAGTATCATACCCCTAGATCAACGAGCCATTACATCGCTCCCGTTACAACAATTGTGTTGTAATCTTGTCATTCCTTTATCATTAGAATTAAAATGAATATTAAAACTTCATAAAGGATTTCAGAACACAGCTTTGTTTTCATTTAATTTGAACAAAATTGAGAAACGGTTTAGGAAAAGTTGAAAAATCGGAATTAGTTAAATGGGCTCATCCGGGATTTGAATCCGGAACCACTCACACCCAAAGCGAGTATTATACCCCAAGACCAACGAGCCATTACATCGCTCCCGTTACAACAATTGTGATGTAATCTTGTCATTCCTTTATGATTGGAATTTAAATGAATTTTAAAACTTCAAATAGGATTTCAGAACACAACTTTGTTTTCATTTAATTTGAACAAAATTGAGAAGCGGTTAAGGAAAATTTGATAAATCGGAATTAGTTGAATGGGCTCGTCCGGGATTTGAACCCAGGACCACTCACACCCAAAGCGAGTATCATACCCCTAGACCAACCAGCCATTACATCGACCCCCTTACAACAATTGTGTTGTAATCTTGTCATTCCTTTATCATTGGAATTAAAATGAATATTAAAACTTCATAAAGGATTTCAGAACACAACTTTGTTTTCATTTAATTTGAACAAAATTGAGAAACGGTTAAGGAAAAGTTAATAAATCGGCATTAGTTAAATGGGCTAGTCCGGGATTTGAACCCGGGATCCCTCACACCCAAAGCGAGTATCATACCCCTAGACCAACGAGCCACTGCATCGCCGCTGCTAAATGATTGTATTCTAATCTTGTCATTCCTTTATCATTGGAATTAAAATGAATATTAAAACTTCATAAAGGATTTCAGAACACACGTTCGTTTTCATTTAATTTGAACAAAATTGAGAAGCGGTTAAGGAAAATTTAATAAATCGGAATTAATTAAATGGGCTCGTCCGGGATTTGAACCCGGGACCATTCACACCCAAAGCGAGTATCATACCCCTAGACCAACGAGCCATAACATCGCTCCTACTAAACAATTGTGTTGTAATCTTGTCATTCCTTTATCATTGGAATTAAATGAATATTAAAACTTTATAAAGGATTTCAGAACACAACTTTGTTTTCATTTAATTTGAACAAAATTGAGAAACGGTTAAGGAAAAGTTAATAAATCGGCATTAGTTAAATGGGCTCGTTCGGGATTTGAACCCGGGACCACTCACACCCAAAGCGAGTATCATACCTCTAGACCAACGAGCCACTGCATTACTCCTGCTAAATAATTGTATTCTAATCTTGTCACTCCTTTATCATTGGAATTAAAATGAATATTAAAACTTCATAAAGGATTTCATAACACAACTTTGTTTTCATTTAATTTGAACAAAATTGAGAAACGGTATAGGAAAATTTGAAAAAATGGGCATGAGTTAAATGGGTTCGTCCGGGAGTTGAACCCGGGCCTACTCACACCCAAAGCGAGTATCAAACCCCTAGACCAACGAGCCACTACATCCCTCCTGTTACTACAATTGTGTTGTAATCTTGTCAATCCTTTATCATTGGAATTAAAATGAATATTAAAACTTCATAAAGGATTTCAGAACACAGCTTTGTTTTCATTTAATTTGAACAAAATTGAGAAACGGTTAAGTAAAAGTTAATAAATCGGAATTAGTTAAATGGGCTTGTCCGGGATTTCAACCCGGGACCACTCACACCCAAAGCGAGTATCATACCCCTAGACCAACGAGCCATTACATCGCTCAACCTAAACAATTGTAATCTAATCTTGTCATTTTCATCCTATATTCAAATTTATTTTGTAAATATTCGACCGGAAATGAGGAAATTTTTAATTCATCGACTTTCCAAATTTTCTTTATCTTTCATTCATGATCGGAAGAATGATGAATGCCCATTTATGAATCTTGAGTTAGGTAACGGCTCGTTGGTCTAGGGGCATGATACTTGTTTAGGGTGTCGGTGGTTCCGGACGAACCCGAATGCATTATATTCGTTTATTTGCATCATTTTCATCCTCTATTCTAATTTATTTAGTAAATATTCGACTGTGACTGAGACATTCTTTGATTCATCGACTTTCAAATTTTTTTTGGTTCATTCTGACCGAATGAACGATGTAGTCTTATTTTAAATTTCGGTTTTTCTAATTCCTCGTTGGTCTTGTGTTATGATATTTGCTTTGCTTTCGATTGGTCCCAATTTTCAATTCCCCGGACGATCCCGAATGCATTACATTTGATAATTTCGTATAATATTCTTTGTCTATTCAAATTTATTTCGTAAACATCCGACGCTGACTGAGACATTCATTGATTCATCCTCTTTCAACATTTTGTTTTATTTCATTCATGACCTCAAGATCCTTCAATTCTCATTTTTGTATTTTGCTTCCCGCAATTTCTCGTTTGTCTCGGGTTTTTTTACTCGCTTCGAGTGCCATTGGTTCCGGGTTCAGTTCCTGGACTATCTCGATTTCATTACATTCGACCCTTTCAATCATTTTCATGGTATATTCAAATTTATTTACTACACGTCGGTCGTTGTCTGAGACATTCATTGATTCATCAACTTCCATAATTTCCTTTTCTTTTATTCATCATCAAAAGAATGATGATCGTTCTCTTTTTTACATTTAGTAACTTTTTCATAATCAGAACTCAACAATTCGGATGCACCATATTTAATAATATTTTCATAATTTATTGACATTTATGTATTAAACTTTCGGAACTCGCTTAGAGTTTAATTTATTCTTTTGCTTTCATTTCAATGATAACCAAACCGACTATTGAACCCTATTTATAATGGCGGATGCTTTTAATTGCTAACTTCTCTTGGTTTATATTACCCTCTTCGACTTCGCGTGTTCATTGTTTCTATTTCCTCACGCCCCTCAGTTATGGAATATGTCTTTATATTTTTCTAACATTTTCGTAGTTTATTCAAAGTTATGAATTAAACGTCCGACACTGGCTGAGAGATTATTTCAAATTTCGACATTTCCTTACATTTCAGACATATGCGTTAGACCGATGAGAGCGCATTTATAATAGAGGATTTCTATTGTTGCTCATTGGTGTAGGACAATTTTTGCCACCGTAGGTGCATAGTATTATTTTGATGTGGCTTGTATCGGATGTGAAACATTCGGCTTTCTCTACCAACAGAATAAAGGGGCAATTCGAGAACGAGTTATTAACTGTAAATTGTTTTCTAGTGAGACTTAGTTTAACTGTTAATATTAATGAATTATCAATACATACGATACAGTATGTATATATAAAATTTCAACCACCGTTGCGAAAAATTTATTGTTACCATTTCCATCTTCATATTTAGCTAAATGTGGCTTTAGTGCTGGAAATGATTTGTTCTTGAAGAAAAGAAATCGACTGGATATTACTAAACGAAGAGACTTGAGGCATAAGCTGACTAAACTGGTTCCTAATATAAAATTTATCTGTAGCAGACATGACGCACAAGGATCTCATTAACAGTCATTTTGTGATGAGCTCAAATTTCATTTTGCATTATTATTTCATGATTAAAATGATTAAAGTATATTACAGAATAAGCTTTCATTCAAATATTTTATATTTCTGACTTTCATTTTTCTGTCTTTTTTTTTTTTAATTTTTAAATTTTTCTCTTTCATGGACGCCCTCGTCTTTCGAGGCTTCTTTAGAGACAAAGTTAATGGCCTTTAAAGTTTCTTTCACGTGAATTGCAGTAAAGTTTTGAATATGTAACAATTAAATATTCCAGTGGTGGGAACCGGAATTTTAGAAATACCAAAGTGGGGTGTGGCCGAAAATCGGTTTGGAACCCACTGATGTAAATAATGATAACTCTTCATCCCAGAAATTACCAGCGTTTTTTTTTTTTGTTTGTTTTTTTTTTTTCAACAAGAGATTATAAATAGGTTTAGCAAAGTAAATAGATTCTTGAGAAACATGTGACTCTGCGCTATACGATAACCGCCCCCCACCCCGCTTTCAGATACTAATGTGAAAAGAGGCCGTTATATCAAAATAAATGAGATCATCGATGAAACGAAAGGAATGAATTTTAAGGATGGAAAGTTCATCTATGAGTTTCATCTCAGTTTTTATCTCTAACGAGGTTTAAATTTTAAAAAGAATTCAACTATTTCTGCAATTCTTTTAATTTAATTATTTATTTTTTTACAGTAAGGTTCACCCCGTACAAGGCCTGGGGGCCACTCAAGGTAGATGGTTACGTTAGTGGGTAGTTTGTAAAGATAGGAGAGGAAAATAACGGGTAGTCCTACACTTGAACAGGTTAAGATTATTGTGATCTTGGGAGTCTGTTCCACGGTTCACGGGAAGAAGGTGTTCGAGTGGAACTTCTCACCGATGGAATACGAAAGGGAATGTGGGTGGGTTGCTACAATGTAAGTGGCTTTGCGGGTCCTTGCCCTGAAGGTTTGGCCTGCTGGAACCAAGGGATCTAGTTCGTCCGAGCATTTTCTGTGGAACTAGTGATAGAGTAGCGAGAGGCTTGCCACATCCCGAGAGAGAGAGAGGGGGGGGGAATTTAGAGGGTGTAAAATAATTCGTCACCGACAAGGAATCGGAGATGCTTTTGGAATCTCTCTCTCTCTCTCTCTCTCTCTTTCTCTCTCTCTCTCTCTATATATATATATATATATATATAAATATATATATATATATATATACAAGAATGCTTGTTCTGTTTTTCCTTAAATACATCAACATACGCATTGTAACTTCGCTAGCGTATCCACACGCCAACACAAAATCACTCACGCGGAAACATATACTGGAGCTCCCGACTACACCAACAAGATAAAAAAAGACTGAAAAAATAATCAGTAGCCCAACCCGACTCACTTCACTCATGCGTGATACACGCTTAGGCGATCATGTATCTTTCGTTACATGACTGACGAGGCAGTTTTTTTCCGCAGTAGGTTGCCATTTCTTTCTGCGGTAGATCAGTTGCCATCCAAGACTATGAGAACTTTACCTGTCCTGCTATTAACCCATAGCTAAGGGGAGAAGAGGATTCATACCTTTCCGAAAGGTATTAGCACGTAAGTGAATGTAAAGGATTCGACTGGAATTCGAACTCGGCTCTCCGATTCCTCAATCCGAGCCACTATCCATTACTATCTACTGTGCCTCTTCCAACCCGACTACAGCTACCATATACCAACTGAACCGTGATTGTTTGACAAATTCTTGCGACACTTGGACGAAATGGTTGACAAGATGATGAGTTTAAACACCCCGTCTTGTCATTTGCTTGTTTGGTTTTACAAACTTATTGAGATAATTGGAATCGGAAACACAACGGCTTATATTTCAGACACGTCCTTCTTCTGGTTTTAATCAGTGAATATTTAATAGCGTTCATATTTGGCCGAAATGTCTTCGAAGGTTTTTTTTTCACTTTTTTCATTCGGAAAAAAAACGCTTTAAATTCCTTTCAATCGTTTAACATTTGTCAAGTCGAAATCTTTTATAAAATCTCTCGATTTCTGTGCAATTTTTATTTTCTTTCTTTCTTTCTTTCTTTCTATCTATCTATCTATCTATCTATCTATCTATCTATCTATCTATCTATCTATCTGTTTCTCTCTGTATTTCTTTCTTTCTCTCTTTCCACAGTTTTTCTTTCACTCT
This sequence comes from Acanthosepion lycidas, assembly GCA_963932145.1. Classification (NCBI taxonomy): domain Eukaryota; kingdom Metazoa; phylum Mollusca; class Cephalopoda; order Sepiida; family Sepiidae; genus Acanthosepion; species Acanthosepion lycidas. The sequence goes on from OZ010600.1 coordinate 95,973,977, forward strand.
CTGCAATTCTTTCTCTCTCTCTCTTTGTCTGAATTTCTCTTTCTGAATTTCATTCTTTCTTTCTCTCTCTCTCTCTTTCTACATTTCTTTCTTGCTCTCTCTATCTATCTCTCTGTGCATTTTTTTCTTTTTACTCCCCCCTTTCTCTTTCTACATTTCTTTCTTTTCTCTCTCTCTCTCTCTCTCTCTTTGCATTTCTCTTTTTTTCTTTCTTTCTTTCTTTCTTTCTTTCTTTCTTTCTTTCTTTCTACATTTGTTTCACTTTCTGCATTTCTTTCTCTCTCGGTCTCTCTCTATCTCTCTCTGTATTTCTTTCTTTCTCCCTCTTTCTTTAAATGTATTTCTCTTTTACTCAACATTTCTTACTCTCTCTCTCTCTTTCTCTGTCTCTGCCTCTCTCGCTCACTCACTCTGTATTTCTATCTGCCTTATTGCTCAATTCTATACCTACTTCCTCTCTTTGCATTGCTCAGTATCTTTATTTTCAAATCCAATGATTTCTCTCTCCCTCTCTCTCCCTCTCTCTCCCTCTCTCTCATATTCTCCCCTTCAATGCTCACCTCATCTCACTGTCTCTCTTTCTCTACTTCTTACTTCGTAATTTTCTCTCAATTTCTAGTCACTGAATCTCTCCACAACCCTGTCTCTTGGCCTATTTCTTTGCATCTCTCTCTCTCTCTCTGTCTCTCACCCCGCCTCTGTACCAATATTGATCATCATATACACATATATATGTTTATTTATTGTTTTACTACTTACATTTATATATAAAAACCAAATTCTGTTTAACACATATCTTTTTTTTATAACAAATAATACTATTTTACAAAACAAATTTGAAATTTGGTTTCATAATGATAAAAATAAAACCAAAATACAATCAGTTATACCAAATCTCGGAAATATTAATTAAAATAAAAATTATAATAAAAGTTCTATTGAGAGGTTGAACCAGTTTCAAATTTAATATTATATAAACAGAGAAGGTAATATGTCATAAAAACCTATGATTTTAATAAAAATTAAATACAATCATACAATATATAAGAATTGAATGCTATGGAGGCCGGTATGGCGCTTATATAGCACGTATATAATGCATTAAAAATTTCCTTTCTCTCCCGTGCGCCGATAGCCTAGAGGTAAGAGTCTCTGATGTCAAATCGGTCGAGTTTCGAATCAAGCTTGAAGCAATTGTATGTCTAGTACACTGATGAGCTATGATAAAGTGAAACAGTCTATCTGTGGATGACTATATTTATAAAATCTAGAGTATTAAATCGTTTTAAAATCTGAAATTTTCATTGTACGAAAACTTTTTTCACCCATTAAAATGGATAAATGGGGTTTATTACTATAAAAAAAAAAATTTTTTTTTCTGTTTTCTGTGCATTTTTAGTTATTTGTACATATGAGAAGGTATGTTTATTCATTAGTTGGAAGTACAAGAAATTTGTATGTGTACAAATATTTGTTTTCCCCACTATATATATATATATATATATATATATATATATATATATATATATATATATGAACTTCCCCGTAACAAACCATTTAGCAAAAATATTTAACAAAAACACCGTAAAAGTTAGCTACAGCTGCACCAAAAACATAACACAAATAATACAAGCCACAACAACAAAAATAATAACTTGCAATAGCGCAATCAAAGACCCCCAATGTAACTGCAAAGACAAAAGTACATGCCCACTACGATGAATTTGCCTACAAACGAACACAAAACCAAGGCAAACGCAAACAACACTACAATGTACTAAATTGGTGCCACAGAAGGAACATTCAAGCAAAGAAAATACGCCCACAACCTCTCATTCTCCAAGAGAAAATACTCCAACAGCACCACACGATCCGCATACATATGACAACTAAAAGACAGAAACATCACACCAAAAATAAGCTGGGAAATCATGAAGACCGCACCTACCTACAATAACATTTAAGAGATGTCTACTTTGTCTACACGAAAAAGTGGCAATAATCTCACATACTCAACAAAAGAAATTACTAAATCACAGATCGGAAATAATTTCTAAATCGAACCTGTATCTTACATGGAACCGTCGTATAGCCTTTTTATATAGACTGAGATCGAGCAGTAAAATCGACCTTGTTAACCGGACGATCCTCTGTGCCTTAATCAGATAAAAGGCACGCCAGGATAAATGATCGTTCCGTATAGGATGCAGGTTCGATTCCTGTCGGAAGACAAATATTTTCGATGAAAATTTCTCGGACATTCAGGCCGGTAAATGTTGTTTAATACTGTTTATTATAAATTATTGTTCTATTATAAACAGAGCGTTTACTTAAATATTTGTATCTATAAAAAGAATGTATAAACATAAAAATGTCTTAAAATAATTGTCGTACTTTGTCCATTTCATAATGTGTGACGTCATTTGTTTACATTAGAATACGCATTGAGCAGATATGAATGTACATTAGAGAATCATGGAAGATTGTAGTTTAAAGACAGTAAAATTGAACACGCTAACCGAACTCTCCTCTGTGGCCCAGTCGGTTAAGGCACGTCAATATGACGGTTCCGTATAGGATGCACGTTCGAATCCTGTCGGAGGACGAATATTTTCTATTAAATTTTCTCGGACATTCAGGCGGGTAAATGTTGTTTAATACTGTTTATTATAAAACAGAGCATTTACTTAAATATTTGTATCTATAAAAAGAATGTATAAACATAAAAATGTCTTAAAATATATATATATGCTCTGTTAAAATAAAGACATCGAGTTCTCTGTGGATCAGTTTTAATAATTAGTATTACGAGGATCCACCCGGATTATATACCAACGGATTAATTACCTGTATCTCTCTTTATCTATCTATTTCTCTCTCACTCTCTCCCCCTCTATCTCTCTCTCTCTATATATATATATACATACATACATACATATATATATATATATATATATATATATATATATATATATATAAATAAATAAGTGATTTATTAAGAAGTATAGGGACACAATACCATAAGAAGACATAACCTGTATGTTTATGTGGGCGTGTATAATCCCAAACAATATCCAATAAAGCAACTGTTTTTTTTTTTGTCTGTCCCTTCAGGCATTTTTCGAAGATTAGCCAAACTTTTCAAGCCTGACCAGTCCGTCCATGTGTTGTTGGCTGGAGGGAAGTTTGACAATGGTTGAATTAACGTCAGGAATGTTTAGGATAGTTGAACTGGAAGCTATCAGTCACCGCTTTCTTAACACCGGTCCCAATAACACTTTCAACTTGGGCGATCCAGTCGCTGAAGAAAAAAAAACACACACTATTGAGTGGTAAGAGGCAATAGTTTTTGGCGCCACGCCCCAAGATTCTCTCACTTCTACTGATTTTTTTTGTCAGCAATTACCCTTAAGT
>OZ010600.1:95982390-96017390 GCA_963932145.1 Acanthosepion lycidas
TATTTCCATCTACCGCTTTGGATGTTCGAGAAATCTTAGTAGAAAAATATCTATTCTCCGAGAGCATTTGAACGTGCTCTCCCGAGGTTTTACCCTGGCAGATGGAAATAAATATGGTGTTTAATAAATAAACAAAGTGTCTATTCAAATATGGGTATCCACAAATAATAACTTATAAGCAAAAAACTAAAAAATATGTGAGATTAATAATTGGAAAATCCATTTCAAGAATATATATATATATATATATATATATATATATATATATATATATATATATATATATATATATATATGTATGGGGGAGCGAGTGAGGAAGGGTGAGAGGATAGATAGACTTTGCTACTAGATCGACCATCTCTTCAAACAGAATATTAAGCATCTGGTTATCTCCCTTTGATAAATTTCGTATCTGAATTGAGCATAATGGATATTCAATGACGACAGTGTATTAGAAGTAGTATTACGCATGCGCCAATGCTTTGCGGTTTGAATAAGTATGTTTTTTTAATCATTGTACAACTCTGGGGATATTATCTGTTATTTGACTTGTGTAGGCGAGGGTCTGGAGTCAAACTAACTGGTGTGATATTTCGTCGGGCTACTTGAACGAAATATGAATTGCCTTATCAAAGAAATAATTTCGTAAATTCAATCAAAATATTTGTATATTCGTTAGAAGATTAGCATGCACGTTTTTAATCGTCTGTTTGTACAATGGCGTGGAAGCGGGACATTTCTGCCTGACTGAACGAGGCTATATTTAAAGAGTTTTTGGTTAGAAAAAGAAAAAAATAAAATAACGGAGAAAGAGGCAGAGAGAAATAGAGAAATAGAGAGATAGAGAAATAGAGAGAGAGAAATAGAGATAGAAATAGAGAGAAATACAAAAAGGGAGAGAAATATATAGAGAGAAATAGAGAGATAAAAAAATAGAGGGAGAGAAATAGAGAGAGAGAGAAATAGAGAAATAGAGAGAAACAGAGAGAGAGAGAGAAATAGAGAAATAGAGAGAAACAGCGAGAGAGAGAAATAGAGAGAAAGAAAAATAGAGAGAGAGAAATAGAAAGAGAGAGAGAAATAGAGAGAGTGAGAGAAATAGAGAGAGTGAGAGAAATAGAGAGAGAGAAAAATAAAGAGAGAAATTTGAGAGAGATAAATAGAGAGAGAGAGAAATAGTGAAATAGAGAGAAACAGAGAGAGAAATAGAGAGAGAGAGAGAAAATAGAGAAAGAGAAATAGAGAGAGAGAGAGATACTGAGAAATACAGAGAAATACAGAGAGAGAAATAGAGAGAGAGAGAGAAATAGAGAGAGAAATATAGAGAGAGAAATAGAGAGAGAGAAATATATATAGAGAGAGAAATAGAAAGAGAAGAAAAATATCAAAAACAAATAATTTGTTTCTATCACTGCGAATAAGCATTTTTTTTTTTTACAAAATTTTACTATAAAATCTGATTTCATCTACATATATATATAGAGAGAGACTTGGTCACTTAGACGTATAGCTATGGTTAACAAGCTTGTCTCCCTGGGTCATTTATGAGTGAGTAGTGATTTCGAACCTCAATAGATTATTCTAACTTTTGGACTTTCTGCCATGTCTAAGTTTCGCTTATTAAATTACTGGACATAAAAATTTTCCATTATTATTAGGGTGTATCAAAATTATTTCGTTTTTTATAAACCTTTCATCCATCGCGTCCTGGGTATGACGATAAACTACATCCAGCAGCAAATCGTTTCGGACGTTGTACACACCAGCCTTCTTCAGGTGTCTATTAGAATTTGAAACCGAACCCTTTATTTATCCCACGGGTGTGAAATTTCAACTGATATCATCTGAAAAAGGTCGGTGCGTACAACGGTCGAAACGTTGCGAATATGGCAATAAAGATGAGGACATCAGTTCGAACAATGTAAATAGTGTAAATAGTTACGATTCCTCATCTCAGAAATATAGACAGATCCTGAAGAAAGCCGGAGCTTACATCAGCCGAAATGTCGTGCATATGACAATAAAAAGTAGGACAACAATCCGAACAATGTAAATAGTGTAAATATTTACAATAACTCATCTCAGAAATATAGACAGATCCTGAAGAAGGCCGAAGCGTACTATGGCCGAAACATCGTGAATATGGCAATAAAGCTGAGGAGAACGGTCTAAACAATGCAAATAGTTGCAATTCCTCATCTCAGAAATAGAGAAAGAAAGACGTATATTGTTGACTGAAACAACAAAGATAAGGATACTCATCCGCGTAACTCTCGAACTGCGTTAATTTTATTTAATCGATCGTATGGCTTTATAATATATTGAGCTAACTGTAATACTCACTCTGTATGACAAAAACAACGCCGCATTACAGTTTCTGTTTTTGTAATGTGAAAATTTTCTGTGGTTATTGGGTAGAAATTCTTATTTCTCAGGGTTTTCTAATCAATCACCTCCGCCAACGTCGAGTGAATGGAAGAATTAGGGATTTTAAAGATAGCATAGGGGCAGGGCGGAGGGTGGTCAAAGCGAAAAGATACAAAAAAGGAAGCCAGATCTATCATCTTCTCCAATAATTAAGTTCTTTGGTTTGTTGATAGCGAACTTATATAAGACTTGACACTTGGTCATCCATCACAGCCTGCTTAGATTTGACAAGAGGCTTCGGAAAATCTCACCCAATAACATCGACACTTCAGAATTGTGACATTATATCAACAATGTCGACAGAAGTTGTCATTTTTTTGTTTGCACGCCTTTATTCTGCAGACAGTCATTTCTAAGTCTCTATTTCTTCTTTTTCGTTTGTTGATTAATTCCAAGGCGGATTTACTAGAGTTGACCCCGACAGGAATTTTGTAAAGAGCAAAAGTCAGACGGGATTTATTTTTGCTTGTTTTGTGAAACACATCCGTCTTGATACGTGTGAATGATTTAGGCTACAAGAATTCGTCTGCTTTGATCTTTACTAAAGATTGGCAAGAATCATTGACACGCCAGGTTTTATTCCGTCGTTCTTTTCTCGGTCCCAATGACGTTTAAAGCGGAAATATTATTGAATCCGGAGATAAAGCTGTTCATTATCCTACAGATTAACCTATAGACTCTCCTACAGATTAACCTAGGGACTATCCTGATTGCATCCTTATTAATCCTGTTTTGATCTCAACTTTTTGCAATATAAGAAAAATGGCAGTTAATTGCTGAAAACTTCCGAAGAGTTGATTGAACGATTATAGAATGTTAATCGGCGAAAGTCTGGAGTTGAGGTTCTGAAACTTTTATTTGTATTGACTATATATATATATATATATATATATATATATATATATATATATATATATATATATATATATATATATATATATATATATATATATATATATATATATATATATATTTATTATGAAATGGACAAAGTCTGGCAGTTATTTTAAAACATTTTTATGTTTATACATTCTTTTTTATAGATACAAATATTTAAGTAAATGCTCTGTTTATAATAAACAGTATTAACAACATTTACCGGCCTGAATGTCCGAGAAATTTTCATAGAAAATATGTGTCCTCCGACAGGAATCGAACCTGTATGCTATGCGGAACCGTCATTTAGCCTGACGTTCCTTAACCGATTGAGCCACAGAGGATCGTTCGGTTAGCAAGTAAGATTTTAAACATAAAATGTCTTAAAATAATTGTCGTACTTTGTCCATTTCATAATGTGTGACGTCATTTGTTTACATTTGGATACGCTTTGAGCAGATATGAATGTACATTAGAGATTCATGGAAGATTGTAGTTTAAAAACAGTAAAATCGACCTTGCTAACCGAACGATCCTCTGTGGCTCAATCGGTAAAAGCACGTCAGGCTATATGACTGTTTGATGTAGGATCACAGGTTCGATTTCTGGCGGAGGACGAATATTTTCTATGAAAATTTCTCGAACATTCAGGCCGGTAAATTTTGTTTAATACCGTTTATTATGAACAGGGCATTTACTTAAATATTTGTATCTATAAAAAGAATGTATAAACATAAAAATGTCTTAATATATATATATAGATATATAGACAAAAGAGGACATTGAGGTCAACACTCAGCGACGACAGTTTGTTGTATGTTTTAACGCAATTTTCATGTCTTGAAGATTGTGTTTAAGCATTAAACAGACTTTCGCCAGTGTGTGTTGACCTCAATGTTCACTTTTTTATTTACAAGTCTCTGTCCCTGATATTGAGCACTTTGATCCATGAATGTTGCATACCTTAATGATATATTTTAGTCATATATATATATATATATATATATATATATATATATATATATATATATATATATATATATATATATATATATATATATATATATATATATATATATATATATATATATATGTTTTTTATGGTACAAAATTTAACGATAGCTAGGAATAAGCACTATTTATATGGCATTTTAAAAAGCTAAAAATCAACCAATTTCGTCGCAGCCTTACCAAGTTTATTTCTGGGATATAAAAAAAATAATAATTCAGTGATTTATAAACATAAATGTAGTTGTAGACTCGACTACATAGGAAGGACGTCCCAACGTTTGGATCTGAGAATAAAACAACATTTATCCCCTCGCACCAGGATTTTGAATCTGGATGCCAGAAAAAGTCAACTAACCAATACTTCTGTCTCTTCTATTGCTGAGCATGTAATAAATAGCAGGAATTGTGTGTTCGATTTTAGTGCGGACCGTTTCTCGGTTTTATCTAGGTCCCACTCCTCATATCACATCAAGGTTCTAGAGTCCTTGTATATCAGATCCCGTGGGCCTTCCCTCTGTAAACAGTGGGAATGCTTACTGAGTCTGAATGTTATTCGACTCTATTTCCCCCTCCATTCGTTATCATTAATATTAATTAAATTTACACGCTTATATATTTTTTATATCCCAGAAATAAACTTGATAAGGCTGCGACGAAACCGGTTGTTTTAAAGCTTTTTAAAATGCCATATAAATTTTGCTTATTCCTAGCTATCATATATATATATATATATATATATATATATATATATATATATATATATATATATATATAATCCATCAGTTACCAATGCGATCACTTCTCAGTGGAATGACGTCATGTATCTTCTTAGAATTTCTCGAATCCAGTCCTTTCCAAATTATTATTTTACCCAAATAATCAACATACTTCCGTTATATTGATGATCCTCTACTTATATAACCTCGTGATACAGATTTACCTGTCCTAGTAAATCAATTAAACAAAGAATTTACATACGAAGTGGAAGAACGCAATTCCTTACACTTCATAGATATAAAGCTCCACTACGTTAACAGCAGTTTCAAACTTAGCGTCCACCGGAAATCAACCAAAAAAATAGCATAATAAAATTCAATTCTCACCATAACAAGAAATCCGGCATAATCATCGGATTCTTCTTAAGAGCATTAAGAATATGCAGCCCGGATTATTTGCACGAAGAGGAGAAATACATTAAAAACACTTTCAAAATTCTCCAGAGCCCTAATTATTCTATGTTCAATGCAAAACAAAAGGCCCATAAAATATTCCAAAACAAGAAACGGCTCCTCTTGAGAAACCCATTGAATGAAAAAAAATATATTATCCTGTCTACTGACTCTATCACATCCACAATTGAAAAGAATCTATCTAAACTCAACATAAAATCTGTCACTACTACATCCAAAACAATAAAAGACTTAGTCAATACTAAACAAAACAATAAGTTAAAACCTGAAGGAGGAGTTTACTCCATTGTCTGGAATAATTGTCACAAAAAATACATAGGAGAAATATCAAGGAATCTAAATAAAAGATTATATGAACACAAAAGAGACTTTTTACAAAACAATATGTCAAATGCGTTGATTGCCCAGCGTGATGGGACTAACCACAATTTTGACATAAAATTGCTACTCTGATGAAAAGCGAAAATAATTCACTTCGACATAAATGTCTCGCGAGTGCCTTCATCGTAAGGTCATCTACAGTAAATTTGCGCCCTGGCTCGTATAATATTTTTACCATTCCTGACAGACCTTCTATTATCACAGTGTGGGATATCTACTAACATAAGTGATGCAATTAAAAAGAAAAAAAATCTCTAAATGAATTCGGGTAGATATTAAAAATTTCTTTAAAAAGTTCTAAAATCTCAAGCACCATTCGTTCGTTTGCATGTATAGTTGTACCAACTTTTAATTCGATGAAGTCTTGAAGGGTGAAACGCGTCACAAGTAAATTTTTTCCACTTTGTCATTCAATTTCTCATATGTGTGTGTGTTTGACTGTGTGCGTGTGTTTGAGTGTGTGTGTGAGTGTATGTGGGTTTGTGTGTGTGTTTCAGTGTGTGTGTGTGTTTCAGTGTGTGTTTCTGAGTGTGCTTGTGTGTGTGTTTGTGTGTGTGTATGTTTGAGTGTGTGTGCGTGTGTGTTTGCGTGTGTGTGCGTGTTTGAGTGTGTGTGTGTTTGTGTGTGTGTTTGCGTATGTGTGTGTTTGAGTGTATGTGTTTTTGAGTGTGTGTGTATTTGAGTGTGTGTGTGCGTATGTGTTTGAGTGTGTATGAGCGTGTTTGAGTGTGTTTGTATGTGTGTGTATTTGAGTGTGTGTGCGTGTGTGTTTGAATGTGTGTTTGTGTGCGTGTGTGTTTGAGTGTGTGTTTGTATGTGTGTGTTTTTGAATGTGTGTTTGTGTGGTTTAGCAGGCCAGCTTGCAGTATAGATCTTACCCATGAGACTAACCAAGCAATGAGCGATCATCAGCAAAGTAGATATTTAATAAACTTATCTTTGTCTGGCACAAGGTCAAACAAGTGGAGCCCGTGTTTACTTTTGAAATCTCCTGATCATTTTTCTATTTCTTTCCCTGTATATTCATCGTTGGTGTTAAAGCAAGCCTCATGGTCATTAAAATAACGATTGGGGGTCGAACTGAGAACTTTTCACCACCCCTTCGTATGTTGTTTATGTAAACAAGTATAACGAAGTAAGTTCAACTTAAAAAAGAAACCAATGTCACTCGCTAAGTGCCCGCTCACTCTCCACAGTCCAGGGTCACGAAATAAACAACATTTGAAAGGGTCCACATTCCATTCACAATCCTTTTTGCCATTCCTCTAGGATATGATCGTTTTGCTGACCTGGTTCCTGTTTTGTCAACCGCTTGAAAAGAAATTAGAATCAAAAACCCGTTTCTTCATGGATTGCTGATCTTCTGAGATTTGTTTTACGAAATCTTTGGCTGCAGCCTAAATGAAGCGATGTGGCATTTAAACTCGGTTCGCTTTTCCGACTAGGGTTCGAATCTCAGCATGATCAATTTGGAGGTGTTTTCTTGATGTACAGCATAACGAGGCGATCTCTGCGTGCGGAGACGTTGTTCTTTGATAACCATACACGGATTGAACCTAGCCTGTATAATATTCACATATTGATTAACACTTTGAACCCGAGCAACTGGCCGGTGTGTAAAAAAGTACGTACCGGAGAGGTCGGTGAACCGACCAGAGCCATGAACAGCAGGGGCCCTGGGGTAGAGACCCGTACTTATCAGGGGGTCGCGGTTTTAGAGTGTGCTCACGTGCCCGAGTGGCTAGAACTTTAGTATTCCGAACCAGAAACCCAAGTTCGAATCTCACCATAGGAGTTCGATCTCAGTGTGCAGCAGTGGGAAGGACCTGAAAGCCTTACCATGAGTTGTCTCAAGTCTTATGAGTGAAACTGAGTAGACAGAAATATTCTGAAGCCATCCATAGTTTTTCCAAGCACGATGTTACAAGTCATTGCTACCGAGTTTTTGAGAGTACTGGCCTTGTTCCAATTTTTGACTACGCCAGATTATACGTTCTGTCCAAACACAAATGTGCTTGAGCAGGCATCTGCAACAGGGATTGTCTAGCCTCCCTAGCTCAGAAACGTATAGCTGGTCATTATGTAAATCATTTGAAAAATTCGCCCATCGAAAATACCAGCGTGAAAACAATCAAAGTGGCATATAAATTCTACTTCTTTATTTATGCACCGTGTGTCTTCAGGAGACGAGCGATCACGGTTCTCCACAGCATCTTTTCTTTGTAATGTGTGCCGCCTCACTACTCATTTCAGTCTCTGGTTTACATTTCATTTACTCAAGCACATTAGGTAACTTACTCATTAACCCTTTTGTCATTAATATGTCCTGTAAGTATCAAACTTTCCACGCCTACTTTCTTCATTATGTGACCCCACCCAAAGTTTAAACACTCTCTTTCCGATCGTATTTGTTCTTTTTGTTTCCGTTTTTCTTAAACTTTCCTCGTTGCTCACATGTTCTGTACATAGTATCCTGTTTAATAATTAAATTTATGTAGTCAAAGAACTAAGGGAAAAAAAGCACATTAAACCAGTTGCCATGAAAATATTTGTCGAAAAGGCAGAGGGAAGCCACGTCATGTCGGTGAGAAAGTGATTGAATTCAAGATTCATGGTCAGGATCGATTACATAACAGACCCTTCTTTGGATTTTGTCAAGAATCTCTAGATGTACAGCAGGAGAACCTGACCAAATATGGCAGCAGTATTCAATGCACATTTATAAATCCACCATTCCGTGAATGGTGGATTTATAAATGTGCAAAATGGATTCTGACGAGAAAAATTGTCTAGCACGACACAGTGAAGCAATTTTCCTTGCAGTAGACATAGTAATTGATTCAATCACTCCACTTCATTTCAGTGGAAAACGCGAGCCCAAGAAGGCGTAACGTGTTGCTCTCCTGGAGTTTTGCATCAGCCATACTGATGGCAGGTAGAAAAGTTTCTCTATGGTGATTAAATGAAAGCAGTTTTATTTAAATTTAAATTTTTTTCCCTTTACCTTAGAAGAGTTACAAAGATGACGATTAGATTCTTTGGATTTTGTCAAGGCATAGAGCATGACTCTCCTGCAGTTTTGCATCAGTCATACTGATGACAGGTAGAAATGGTTCTCTATGGTAATTAAGTGAAAACATTTTATTTTTTTTTTTAGATGCGTTAAAATTTACAAGGCATTTTTTGCCCAGTTAACCCCTGATTGCAGGTCTTTTTTTCAACAGATACTATTCTTTTATAAACAACAACAAATAAAATACATACGTAAACACAGTCAAATATGTCTGCATAAAAATGTGTGCATTAATGTACATAGCCATTGTCTGACATAAACAGATGCATAGGAACACACATGCGAAAATTAATTTCTTCGTTATTTTGCTTTGCCTCGTTCTGTGGAGAAAATAAAAATAAAAACAAGGGAGGTAATGCACCGAAAACATTTTTCATCCAGGCCATAGGATAACATTTGTAAAAAAGATAAACATCTGTTTGTTGTGATAAGAAAAGCAACATTAAATGCCAAATAGACTAGTCTACAATTCATAATAACGACAGTGTTTTCATCTGAGAAATTCCTTTAACTTATAACGGCTAAAATCTTTATCAAGTATATTTTATTTCTTAGGATTATTTACTGTAAAAATCGTGGAGAAAGGAAAACTTTAATAAAATCAGATTTGCGAATATAAATTAATTCCGAAATGAATATCTTTATTCTGAATCATTCTTTGAAATTGGAATGTGTAAGTAATTTTTCAAATGTAAATCATTTCCTAAACTCGATAAGGTTTTTCATGGCATTACTTTTGACAATGCAGTTACTTGACGACGTTTATTTTTTCTCCAAGTAACATGCAAGAGGTTTTAACCCCTTAACAACAAATAAATATTTTCAATGGCTTTTGATGGTGCCTCTTGGCTGTCAGTCTACAGTATTAATTAAACAGTGTGTATTGTAATTAATAATAATACAAGGAGCTTGAAGTCGAACCCACCAAAATGTAACACATAAGCCCTCAGATTGATTGGAAAATGAATCTATTGGAAAAGATGCCAGTCAACTCATTGAAGGGATTCCTGGTAACCCATGCCTGAAAGAAATACAAATAAATTGTTCTCACAAGTACAGCCCACACCTTACGAAGAGCTTTATCTTTGTAAAATATGTTTGACCTTATGTGTTTTTGTTTTGTTTTCTTTTTTCTCAGAAAATTCAGTGGAAAATGTCATGATGCTATGTCTCTGATTGCGACCAGAAATCAAAGGAAATATTACTATAATTATTATTATTATTATTATTATTATTATTATTATTAGAAGAAGAAGAAGAAGAAGAAGAACAACAACAACAACAACAACAACAACAAGAACTTTTCCCATGTAATACTAGTGACGATATGGAACCTAGAAAAACAAATCATGAAATGTAGCCATAACAGCACACCACTCCCTGCCTTAGGTCTTCCCGCAGACTTGGTAGCTAGTGTGACCATAGCAGAAGTCGAAATAATAATAATAATAATAATAATAATAATTTTTTTTTTTTTTTTGTCAGTGAAAAGTGTCATGATGCCATTTCTAACCTTAGGTCCCTGGGTGGGACCCGGAAAGAAATGTGTAAACGCCAGAAAGCAAAGAAAATAAAAATAATAATAATAATATATTAGGTTGGTGCAAAAATAATTTGTTTTCTCACATAGTAACATATGTGAGAAAACGATATTATTTTTTCACCAACCTAATACTAAGAAAAGTGCTATCAATTAAATGTCATGTTATCCTATAGGGCATACGGACCGTAGTTTGAACCCGGCTCTACAAGATATAAAGCACGAAGCATAACATACACAAATAATAATAATAATAATAATAATAATAATAATAATAATAATAATAATGATAAAACTATCGAAGTATAAAGTCCCGGAAATCGACATAGAAAACATGTGGAAATTGAAAAGAATAGTGTCAATCATAGTAGGTGCGCTTGAATTGATAAAAAAAAGGAACAAAACAACACATCGAAAAAATCCCTTGAAATCTCAGCTTAAGAGAAATACAAAAAAATGTCTTGATGTCTACAGATCACACATTAAGAAGAACTTTATCCATATAACGCTCGTGGTCTTAAGGGAGTTAGAAAAAAAAAACAATTCCTGAAATGTGGCCATAACAATACACTACTAGCTACCTTAGGTCTTCCCGCAGAACTGGTAGGTCATGTGACCATAACAAAATCGAAATATAATAATAATAATAATAATAATAATAATAATAATAATAATAATAATAATAATACAACATTTAAGAAAAGAACGCGCTTTAAGATAAGAAAAAGAAAAGGAAAACACAGTGTTTGAAAAATATTGGAAGAGTTACGTCAATCACTTCGTTTAATAATAATAATAATTATTATTATTAATTATGAGGGGAAGATGTGGGGAGCTGATGACCGACTTTCGAGATGGTTATTTGAATTTTGAAGGATAAGGAAGACATGGTTACTTGATAATGACATCATGATATTTTGAAATATTCTCAGTCGGAGAACTTCTTACCGACATGAAGGTATTTCTAATTGGCTCCCACCTACAAAGTGATATGCTATTTTTACCACAGCCTGTTACCATATCGCACACATTTGGCTGTAGCGCATGTGACTCGTATACCCTTATCAGACTGGCTGTCGTAATGGTCACATTAAGCTTTGAATATTTGTACTTTAGAGTCTCTTTGCTCGCGTTTAGTTCTTACACTCAACATTAATAACATTTGACAATATTTCAGTTCAAAATAAAAATAAAGATAACATTACTGCTACAAATACTAATAAAGCAAAAACAATAAGAAAATATGGCGCCGACTTAAATGGTTGAAGAATAGAGCGTTGTTTTCATAAGGTCAGTGGTTATTTTCATTAATTGAAAAGTTCTACATAAGCCAGTTGGAAAAAATCAATTGATCTGGTTAAATAAGTGTACTCTAGGTAAAGGGGGTGTAAATTCAAATCTTAGCAGAAACATATCTTTTGTTTTTTTAATTTCCTGTTTTGTGCTCTGATATGCTGTCTTCTTGCACACGTGTGTACCTCAGACAGCCAGATAAAAAATCCCTTACGACAAATTCCTGTTCATCAGCAGTTTCGTGAAAGTCAAAAGGATGAAAATAGAAATTAAATATATACAAACTTGAGACTAGTTTAGTCCGAATAACATAATAAATAATTAAAAAAAATAAAGATAACACAGAAAGAAAAGTAGAAATAGGACAAAGGGTTTGAAAAGCCGCATTTAACTCTTGAGGGGGAAACGATCCCACCGTGCTGCACCTTTGGAAAGTGCTTGAAAAACCATACCATCGGTTGACCCAAGCCTTGTGAGTGAAATTTGATAGACGGAACACTTAGGGGCCGTCGATAGCTGTACTAGCAGGAAGTCACAAGTCATCGTGACCGAGGGTTTGAGTGTGCTGGTGTTCAGATTATTGATCATGCTAGATAACAAGCTCTCTCCCAGAAACTGTAACTAAGGTCTGCTCAGGATAGTTGCAGTTGGCTCTGTGGGTGTTGAACAAACACTAATGTGCCTGAACGAGAAGGATTCGAGTGGCCAGATGTTATTATGACACAGTGTGAGAACTATGAATATGTCATGAAAGGGGTTCTATATGACAAAGTACAGTAGCAAAAAATATATGTATACAAAGTGGTTACGTTAAACAAATGTACAAATAATACCTAATACTGTAAGGATACAGAAAAGGATCCCTTCACTGGAGATAAATCACATGGGTCACATGACGGCCTCTTCGTGACATCACACCATATAGGGAACAAAGCTGCAGTCATTTTACCGTTCGTGGGCAGCAACCAATCGGTAAGGTTACTTTCTTTTAGCCCGGGTCCTTTGGCCCAAGCTGAAACTAAATCTGCCTCCCCTGCAACTTACAACCACCTGAAGAAGGCCGGAGCGTAAAACGGCTGAAACGTTGTAATAAATATGGCAACAAAGATGGGGACAATGGTCCGAATAATGTAAAAAGCACATGGTGCCGTTTCTCTTTGGGACATAGATGAATCCAGTCCGTTTAAATATGAAGTCCTAAAAATGGCGACTCCAGGTCAAGAGTATCTCAACATTATATGTAAGACCTTTCCTTTTCCTTCTTCTTTATACTTGGTTTTTCTGTATAGTTATATGTGATATATTATTCTCCGCGTGGGGTATATCTATATGTATAGTTTTGTGTATGTCTTGGTGGTATAAAAGTCCCTCTGAGAACAAAGCATGTTTGTCTTTCCTTTTCCTTTCAGCCATTCTGTTCCATCCCGTCCGTGTAAATCGGTGTTGTTATATCACGGATATAACAATACCCATAACGGAAGAAACGTAAATGGGAAAATAAATCTTTCTACCTCTCGTTACAATGGGATATTAAAGGAAAGCAATGCGTAAGTGAAAAACAAGGTTTAAACAGTTACATACCGGCGATGCTATCTTTTATGAGTAGAGTTAAAAGGTTAAACAAATAGGAACTGAGTGCTTTGACTCTGTGATCTTTTGTGTCGCCTCCGGTAATAACTAAGGGATAAACCGGAAGTGGTCAAAAACTGCGGCTCATCTAAAATGTAACTAAATTAAAAAGGAGTCGAACACGAGGAAACAAGTGGAAAAGACAACAATGCAACATGGTAACAAAACATTTCCACTCCATGTTATTTACTTGCAGCCCAAGACAGTCAAGGTTGGAATAACGAACAACAAATGTTATTATGGAGGAAAATGATTCGTTTTCTCCAGTCATGGGGAATGATCGTACCAACAATGAGGCTCTATGCTCTGAACGCGTCTCTCCAGCGGAACTCAAACAATTCATTGCTAAAAATGTTGGAAAAATGGCCGGCTCATTCTATCGCTCCGGAAAATATTTGACTTTTTGCATAATTTGAAGTATAAGCACCAAAAGGCCACAATAATGAAAAGGTTCCATTATGCTGTGAAAATGCCTGATTCTTTTGAAAATGACAATAAAAGTTTGCGCTTGATTACCGTTTAGGATTTATCGACAATGTAAGTTCGATCTCTTTCGCATTGTCTGGCCGCTATTACTGGCGTCGTTTAAATATGTTTGCCCCGATTAGTAATGCGCGGAAGCTTACTTAGTTAACGGCCTTTTTACTGCTTTTCGTATCTTCTTACTCGTCTTGATTTCTGCGCAATTTTCGCGAAAGTTATTTTAAAATGCGCTTTTAAATGAATAGTTTTATTTTAATTAATATAAATTCCTTTTTTTTCCAATTAAAAGTATTCTTTCTTTGTAGAAGTGAAGCTTTATGAAATAATGAATTCTTTTTTTATTAAAATGGTTTAAAATTTGTTATAGAAACAATTGAAAGATTTTCTAAATAAATATATCATAGGAAAATCCTTTTTCCAAGAAAAAACATCGTTGAAAAAAATGAAAACAGCATTTTTTTTTTTTTAACCTTTTGTCAGGCACGTAATTTTTATTTTATTTTAATTGTCAGATTTTAAGGAAAAATTCACGATGCAATTTTAAAAAAAAACATCGTTGAAAAAAATTGGGATTTAAAAACATTTTTTTTCATTTTTACGGCTATATTTGGAATCACGCATTCATTTTAAACTTCGCGCAATCAAGAGAAGTGATGCATTACTACTCGGCGCAAACGTATGTAAACAAAGCCAGTAATAACAGCCGTTCTGTCGACACGACGCGAAAGAAGTCGAACTTAGATTGTCCATAACTTTTAAATGGTAATCGATCGCAAACTTTTATTGTCATTTTCGAAATAATCAGGAAATTTCACACTATAATGGAACATTTTCATTACGGTGGTCTTTTGGTGCTTATAATGCAAATTAACCGACTTTCTTTGCTTTGCTCTATCTTTCCAAAAGTCGGATTAGACAAAAATGGACTATTGCTATCATATCTGATCTGGAGCTACACAATCCTCGCCTTCAAACTTTGATAGTATTAAAAACAGTTTACATGGTCTTGTTAGAGAACACTTATTCGCCAGTCTGTAGCCTCTTATTACCAAACGCAAGCTACTTTATCGATATATCTATGGCAAATGTTCAGATGAACTGTATTGTTTACTTCCCACCATTTCAGACATTTACAGATAGGACACACCAGGCCACTCCCACGCAGTCGAATCATCTTCGTTTCTTCCGCATTCTAAAAGTAAGAGATTTTCACTAAGACAGTTTTTCCTCAAAGAAGGCTATTTTATGTCACAGCATCCCGCGTGAGTGCTTTCCAGAACACTACAATCTTAACCTCTACAAGTTAAGTGTCAATGGTTATCTATGCTCCTCATCTTCACCTTCTAACACCTCCTCTTTCATTCATATCACACACTCCTTTCATTATAATCATTTTAACACTCTACCTCGAGTGACTTTCGAGTCTTGTATTAAGATAACGTTAGTATTAAAACGTTCAGAATCAATAATAATTATAAACGTCGACAACGATTTAAAAAATAAAACGAATGCTTTATATATATGTATATTTACATCTATATATAAAAAGGGTGTTCCAATAACTTGGACCGATTTTAGATGTAAATTAAGTTTAAGCGTCTAATGATATTTTTTTCTTTCAGATTTAACAACTTAAGTCTTTGTCAGTTTCAAACATTGAAAGATTAACAATCAAGCAACGTGTTACAGTTACCGAGGCCTATTAGTAAAACAGACGTTCAAACAGGAATGTAATGAGAAGTTCCCAGGTAGCAGCATCTCTCGAAACAGCGAAGTCAATTGGCCTCCATGATCATGCAACTTGACACCTTTAGATTTCTTCCTTTGGGGTCATCTCAAAAGTAAGGTCAATGCCAACAAGCCAACAACAATTCAACAGCTGAAGGATGAGATAATAAGGCATACTGGTGAGATCGAGGAGCAATTATGCAGAGACGTCATCAAATGTTTTTACCATCGAGTGGAGGTGTGCTGCCGAAACCTTGGTGGACATTTGGGCGATATTATTTTTCACACATAATTGCCATGACTTAAATAACATAATTCAATAGAAAAATAAATAAATTTTCACCAATAACACTGAATTATTTACTGCTGACTTTGATCCTTCTTAATGAAACACCATTTATAACAGAACGAACTTTTTTGAGCCAATTCGATATCTGTACTCGGACATTGTTCTCTGCTAGCAAATATTTTATTTACATAATAGACCTAATTGCTAGGTGTAGATTGACACAAGGTCACAAATTTTGAGCTCTCAGTAAGAATGAAATTTACTAGAATGCAAATAATTAGTGTTATAAGTTATCTAACCGTTACTCTAGGGTCAGATGACCTGAAGGTGTCGAATTTGAAAAAAAGATTATTATCACTTTCGAAGCGAATGTGATAATAATCTGTTTTTGTTGGGGGAGTTATCAACTTTTTAATTCACTGGTGTAATTTTATCTCCTTTGAGGCGGTTTGGGTGTGGAGTAACGACATGCGATGCACAGAGGGTTTTTTTTTCGCAACAACAGGAATTTGAAGAATGTCGTGTCAGGAACTCTTGCCAACATTCTCGCTGGTGCAGCTTCATGCCCAGTGTACTCGTGCATGAGTCGAGGTCGATAAAAGTCTTGTACAACATAGTAAAAAGTTAGCAGCTACTCTTAGCTTCAGGGTCTACGACCATATCACACTGAAACTATCAATTTTTGTACGATCAGCGAAGTTAGGCAACTTCGAGCCTTGTCAGTAATTAGATGGGTGACTACTTTGAATACCAGGTGCTTGAAGCTTTGATGTGTGTGTAATGTAACGAATAAGGGCTCGGAATTGTGAAGCCAAGTTCTAAATCCAGTCGGGTTTTTTAGATTCATTTGCGCGCAAATAACCTTGTGAAAGGCATGAATCTACCTTTGCCTCCCCACCCAGCTATGGGTTAGTTAATAAGGCTTGTTTCAGTAAATAATTTATCTCAAAAAACATTATTATAATCTACAAATATTTTATGGCTTTAAATAATCTGCAAAGGGTTGATAAGTCGTAAAAATGAATATTCACAAGTTTTCAAAACTTTTATATCACAAAAATCTTTTTTCTCTTAAATCATCAGATGATAACTCTTGCTTCCTTAGTTAGCACGACCATTACTCCTTGCTAATAACTCATAAATAATTGATTATTCCGTTTTGATTAGAAGGAAAGACGGAAAAGATATATCAAAGACGTTGTTTGGTTTGAGTAAGGCAAAAGAGAGACAGACGATAGAGGAGGCGATAATGCTCTCGTGCGTTTAACATCTGCTTCAGTGAAATTGAAAGCCTTGCAAATTTTAAATATTTTCATTTGTATTCCCCTACTTCTTTAAATAATGAGCTTACGGTTCTTATTGCAATATTTTATTAAAATTTATTTTAAAATAATGATTTTCATACTTATTTCATTATAAATTGGAAAATGTTAAGTATTTCATTGCATTAGTTTTAATTGCATTGTTTTTAGAAGGTTGTAAATAGAAAATTAGTCTTGTAAATAATCTAATAAATAAATAGTGTTTTATATTTTTGTTGTAAATTCTCAAGAATAAAATAAAGTAGTAAATTCACTTTCAACATGTTTAGGTTTTATTTCAATTTTATTTATTAAAACAATAAACGTTGCTGAGGATTGAAGGTAGTTAAAATAATAGCGGAGTCATAGGAAAAACCGTCCTTTCGACATTTTTTTCTTTTTTTTTTTTCGGGTACTTTATCCTGTTTTATGCTTTGTGTTCGTTTTCTTGGGTTTTTTCAGCAATATTCTGGAACCCATTGTAAGGATTTTACATTTCAGAGATGAAAATTTCTCCAAGAGTCAATTCTCATCTGAAATTTTCAAAATTCCGTCATGGAATCAAGTCTAACGCTTTTCTTTCTCTATTTCTATGGCAAATGTTCAGATGAGCAAAATTCTTTAGTTCCACCAGTTCAGACTTTTACTACTCAGTCATATTACTTCCAAGAAGTCGAAACAAACTCATTTACTTCCTGGAATATTATTTGTTTCCAAAGAATTGCTATACCTACCCCCACCGGCGTGGATGAACATTAAAATTGGAACCTCTTCAAGACAGTGATCAATCGTCATCTATTCTTATCTTCCTATTCTTCACTTCCTATCATCACCTATTTCATTCATATCACACACCTCATACAATAACCTTGAGCGACTCTCGAGTCTTGTATTGAGTGAACCTTAGTATAAAAAAGCCATCACAAAAGAAATTTTGTTAAAGGTCAAGTGAAATGTTCATCATGTTAGTGTGCCAAATATGATACTAATCCTGCTGCTCAGCCAATACTGCCTAGTCTGATGGATTTGTTTTTTTACGGATTATCAACCTTTTGTAGGTTATTTAAAACAAAAAATATTTTTATATTGTAAAAATTCTGGGGTTGGGTAATAATTATTTACTGACAAATTTTAGTATTGTTTCTGACGGACTATCTAATTCCACTATAGACCCTGATGCTGCGTATTAATGTGTTGTCTGATAGCATTCTGGTCTGTTAGTGGCAGGTGAGTCTCAGTGAGAGTGTGGTTGTAGTGTATCCTATTAATTAATCCATTAAACTTTTCTCATATTTTCTCACATTCAATAACCACTTGCGTCTTAGTGGCTTTATTACCTTGCTTGGAGTGAAATGATTCAAATAAGAAAAGATAAAAAAAAAAAAAACTAGTGAAAGCCCAACGCTACTAAATTTTGAACTGATTTTCTTATGACTTACCCCAATTGATTTTAAATGTAGAAAAGTCACCACAAGTCGCAACTCTCGAGCAATTCAAAATTTAGTCGCGCAGCCCATTTTAAATGTAACAAAATCTGACAATCCTTGCGATCTCTGGTCCAGTGATGTACTACTGAGCTACACATTGCTTCCCGGGTGGGTTAGAAGACAGACTATGAGTAAATTGATGTGAGTTTTTGTTGATATGAAGGAAGAAAAAAGTCAAACAACCTTTACATTACACTCAATGCTTGATTAGAATTTGAGCAAATGATTAATACTATGTTGCAGATTGTATTTCGTCTCTAAATAACGCCAGACCCCCCCCCCTGCTACGAACGAGACACACGGCTGGCAGGCTAACATTTCATGTCGTTGAGGTACTGGGCATGAATACTTTCATTTCCTTCTTTGAAGCAACAGAATCGAATCTTTAAATGTTATTAAAGACAACAGACGTTTTGTGTCGATTAATTTTATTGATCGTCTTTTTCAAATTATGAATAATAATCTTTCTCAAATAAGAAATTTCGTCATAAATTCTTCAAAGTTAATTTGGGAGGAAATCTGGTGCAAAGCTTTCGATTTTCTTAAGTCATCATCAGGGTACGTAGAGACAAATAGTAAGTTTCATAGATCTAGTGAGTGTACAAAAAGTGATGTGACGTAGGTAAGGTGTGACGTGAGTGTGGGTGCGTATTTATTTGATTTATATATTTATTTATCTTTTATATGCATTTGAGAAAGCGGGTTCTAGAATTATAATTCGTTTTTATTTTTAGATGCTTGTTTTTGTTGTATGTGTATTGCTTCGAGGATCATATATTTTTGTGTTCTTTGATTTTCATAGGTTTGATTTGGTTTGATTTGGTTTGATTTGGTTTCGTTTCGTTTCGTTTCGTTTCGTTTCCGGCATATCAACCTCAATGGGTTATTTATTGCTGACTAGATTTTTATTGCTGGTATTATTTTAAAAATGTTTTGCTGGCAATAATTTTTATTTATTATTGGTAATTTTTTATATAACGTATTGTTGGTATTAAAACCTATTTTCATACTTTCATGTTGTTTTGACCGCAGGTTGGATGGATAACTATTTGCCCATAGCTGAGACCCTAACAGGTGCTACCACCTCGGGTCAGGGTAAACCTTGGAACACCAGCAATTAAGAGGTGGTTCGACGTTCCTCAAAGCCTCCTGATCAGAGGATTTGCTGTTGTATATAGTTAATTGTGGCACCATTTAACGAGGCAGAAAGGGAAAAGAAAGAAAAGAAGAAAAGGAGAGGCTAAGGAGCGAATCGTGAGTGATAAGCAAGAACACACACACAGCTAAGAGACAATGGATAAAAAGATATTTTGATAAGTAACAAATGGCGAAAGAGTGTCATTACAATGACAGGGAAATTCTGAGTAAAAAGAAATGGAAAGAAGGAAAGAATCAGATATGTTTTGGCATCGGCTGTGTTATCTAAGGATATGAAAACAAACTATTGGTACGGGAAGACATCTTATTATCAACTACAGACCGGCTGGCCAAAGAAAAAAAATTCAAATGAAAATGTTATTTCGATAAGTGACGAAAAACAGGCAACTAAAGGGACTTTGGACAGATATAAAATTATATTATCAGAAATATGTACCGAAGGAAAATGAATGGGAACCTAGAAATGTTTTTTTTTTCTTTCTTCGAGGCGACAGACTGACTGAAACTTTGGAGATGTTTCTTTTCGAGACCGTGTTAAGAAGACCACCCATTCTGATAATTAGCGATAAAATACCTGACGTAAACCACGTGTAGAACAAGAGTTATGACCGCCATTGTCATATTGTCCCGTTCGCGGCCAGAGAAATGATACGGCGATTGAGAGGAAGAAAAGGGGAAAAGAAGAGATAATTTATTTTTAGTTAAGCAAGATATTTTTTTCTCCCTGAAACAAAGCCGCGGAGTCGTCCACGCCCGACTGAGACATCATTGGTCGAGTGATGATCACGTGACGCACGAGGGAGGCTGTTGCAGCCCATCTGGAGGATGAGTAAGAGAGGTTGCTACGAAGATGTGGGGAGGGCAGTTCACGCCCCTCTGAAGTATGATGAGAAGGTGGGAGTGAGGAAAGGTTCCCAAAAATGGAAAAAGGTGGGAATTCCTAACCAGAGAGGTGGATATGTATTTAGAATTATCGAGGAACCCCCCGGCGCCGACAAACTCACCCCGGTTTTGGTCGGCGCCCATATAAACGAAGCCACAACAAGCAGAGTTGAGTTGAGTTCCAACAGTTCCCAGAGTCAGTCTCCAGTTGAAGCAAGCCTCGCAGATAGCTGACCAAGATTCACGCACATTCCGGACCCTCTTCAAACCAAGAACAATTATTTTGAAGAGCGACTTAGATCCAGATCACCGAAATAAGTTTTTTTTTTTACTTTCGTCCAAAGACCCACCGAAACACCAATTTCTTAGAGAGCAGACGACTTGAAGTGTTAAAACTTGCCTAGCGGAAAACGACGTGCCACAATCCACAATCGGTTTGCAGTACGGCCCCAACCACTGTTTGATCTCGTCTGCCTAAGATCAAGTCACAACGTGGGTAGGCGGACTGGGGGATCAGTGCAGTTACCTTGGTAACCAGGCGTTGGAAGCGAGTTAGGAACGACGAGGCTGATATCAAATCTAACCAGATTCCCACCCGAATCACCAAAAGGTTAGAACGTCACATTTGGAGCAGCGACATCCGAACGGAGCAGCGAGGAGTGAACGGCTGGCGCCGCGGCGAGGACGTCACAATTGGTGTTGTTTAGGGACGTCACAGTTGGTGCCGTGGTAGACTAGGATAGAACGTCACGGTTGGCGCTGCGACCAGGGGACGACGTCACATATCGTCTTAACCAGGACGGGGACGTAGTTTATCATCTTACCCAGGACGCGGGTGCAGTTTATCGTCTTACCCGGGACGGGTCATCATCAGGGTACGTAGAGACAAATAGTAAGTTTCATAGATCTAGTGAGTGTACAAAAAGTGATGTGACGTAGGTAAGGTGTGACGTGTGAGTGGGTGCGTGTTTATTTTATTTATATATTTATTTATCTTTTATATGCATTTGAGGAAGCGGGTTCTAGAATTATAATTGTTTTTTATTTATAGATGATTATTTTTGTTGTATGTGTATTGCTTCGAGGATCATATGTCGATTTACTATTTGATTTTACTAGTATTTTAGTATTGTTTCTGAGGGACTATCTAATTCTACTATGACCCTGATGCTGCGTATTAATGTGTTGTCTGATAACATTCTGGTCCGTTAGTGGCAGGTGAGTCTCAGTGAGAGTGTGGCTGTAGTGTATCCTATATAAAACGTTTTGTGTTTTTTTACAGAGAAACATTCCCCGAGTGGGCAAGTATACTCATATACAACATTGGCTTTGTATATGGTATTGAAAGTTTGGGGTATATTATTTTTAATAACTAGAATGCTAGGTTGTAATTTTTTATAGTAAATAACGAACCTAGTGTATTTGTTTTTTATCGACTGGTTTTATATATCTATATATAATATTTTATTGCTGTTACGTCTTTCTAGCAATTATGGTGCATTTGATTTTGGTAATATATGTTAATAACGTTATTGTCAATATTATGTTTATGACTATGGTCATTGTTAAACTTGTTAAGATAATCCAATGTGTATAGGTTAAAGTAGATATACGTATACATATATGTAAAAATATAATTAAGTCTTTCTTATTCAGACAACACGCAGAAATGTAATGTTTAACAAAATTGTTTTGCAGGCCATTGCGATTGTGATTTTTGTGGCCTAGAATATGTGCTAATTCCTTCACATATGATAGGCCACAAAAATCTCCTGAGCCGACCAAACATAGAAATGAATACAATATGGGAACCAGTAATAAGGAGTGCCAGAGAAAAGCCATGAATAACAACAAAATTGCAATATAAGCTTTTGTGGATTACGTGAATGGAATCCTGCACAAATAAATAAACAACGTCAGTAATTGATATAGAAAAATAAGTGTATTAAACGTAAGAATACAGACCTGTGAAGATTAGTAGTCCAGGAATGCGGGTTAGTAGAAAGTATATATACACGTCTCTGTAAGTAAAGCCGTAATCATCTCTCTCCCTGAACTCTTGTATAACTCTCTGAGAACACTCTGTGTTCGTCTCCGTATCTCTCAACCTGTCTCAACGTATCTCAACGTATCTCCACGTATCTCAAAGTATCTCAACAGCAGGTATTCTCTCTGTCAGTATAAGTATACTTTGAACGAGTCCATCTTATGTAAAAAGGGGAGACCCCCACAACATCAGCTCTGGTAAAAAAAAAATGCCATAATAATAATAACAGAAAAAATGAACTATGAGCACTGGTAAAAAAACGGCTGCTAAGGTTTATAAATCTTAAAAATTTATACACAGATGTGCTCAAGAATACATAGACCAGTGGCTAAAGACGTTGATTAGATCCAGTGACTAGACTGTGAGTTCGATACCAGGCTGCAGCAGTAGTGAACCAAAACTTGGAGAGTTTAGTTAAAGGGAAAATACTGAGAGATCGGGAAGAGGCATGACACGTGGAACTAGAACAATCTACCCCGGTGGATAGAATAAAGGGTTCCGTTCGAAATTCCAGTCATCTGAAGAAGGTTGTGAATATGGCAATGAAGATGAGGATAACAGTCTAAATAATTTAAATAATGCAAATAATTTGAGTTCTCTGTATTTCTCGATTTGCAGCAGAGTTCAGAAATTGAAAAACTGATTTTCATTTTTGATTAATCGTTCTTCTACAATTAACTTTTCGGACATATCTGTCTTTCCATAAGTCAAATTTGGCTGCGCATCCTAGCCACATACTGTGTTTGATGGGGCTGCCTATACAGCGAAAGAATTAGAAAATGCCCTGAAAAGACCTATGTATTTAAGGTTATAAATTTAGACATCTGGCGGTTGAATTTAGTCACATGTAAGCAAGAACTAATATAAGTAACAAATTATACCATTATAACCACAGAAACTCCAATTCTCATTGAGTATTTTGCAACCATGGCCTTCTGCCATACATCTTTTGTAATTGTTCTTGTGCCACACCTCCTTGTCGTTTTGTGGTGTCTGTTTCCAGAATAAATATTTCTGTTTGGCAACTTTGTCAAATTGAGAATAAAATGCGATGGACCATTACATTGAGTTAATAGTTTTTTAATCAGTGATACTTGCTTTTTTAATCAGTCTTCGAAAAATGGTAAAGAATCTTCAAGAGGAATAATCAAGAAGTCACACGCCTCGCAGGCGACAAGTCTCTTTAAGGAATGCCCCTTGCTTCTTTGATCCAGGAACTTGTTTGAGTTCGTTCCTGTCGACTGCTTTCATATTTGTTCCTCTACATTTCCTTTTCCAGGGCTCAGAAACCAAAAGATCCTTTTTTTATCGTCATTAGAGTTCGTAAGATTTTCAGAAAATCATTAAGAAGAGAACGTTTCAAGAGACGTCATCTGACAATCATCGTTATTCAATGGCCGCCCCGTCAAAAGAAAAACAGACTAAACACAACACTTCGCCATTTTAACTAAACAAATCTCAAAAACGAGAAAAAGAAAATCAGATATTTTTTTTTAATTACCTCAGTAAACAAGTACATTTTTTAAAGAAAGAAAGAAAGAAAGAAAGAAAGAAAGAAAGAAGAAAAAGAATTCAAGTGTTTCCGCTTTGAAGTGATCGTCTGTTTGTAATGGAGACGATGGTCTGGACGATAGTCGGGACAAAATTCAATTAATGCTAAAAGTGTAAGATGTATTTCCCGGAATGGGGTTTGCCTTTTGGCGTGATTAGGCGTAAATATAGATAGTTCCGTGAGATCGCTAAAAACAGAGCGTAGCATGACTAAAAAGACGCCAGACTTGATGAAAACAAAGTTTTAGCGTCTAAATGTTTATGTTATTATAAAGAGAAAAGAACAAAGTATTTTTTAATTATTTTTGTAAAATTTTTCCCTCTTTTTAGAACATTCTAAATTTTGATTGAAAAACCTTGTTTCTCTTCGTGTCCAGCGGAACTACTAAGTAACATAAAATTTTAGCTCGTTTGTTTTCTGTATGACACATTAATTTTGAAAATCTTGCAAAAATAAAAATAATTGTCGGATTTTAATGAAACTTACAGAATCTATTCACACACGATGGAACTTATTATAAATATGTTTTCCTTTTTTAAAGTCATGCAATTTTTTTTCTCATATGTATTACCCCTCCGCCCCCCATACACACACACCCCATAACTATTTGTACGAAAACTCTATAATTTCAATTTTGGGCAGATTAGTGATTATATTAGTTAAAAGCACAAGGCTTTGAGGAAACCAAATCATGTTTTGTTTTTTTTTTAGTTAGACCACCTCTACCTGAAAATCATTTCTGAATTGTAACATACAAAACTCAATAAAACATAAATATTATTTAATTTCAAAAGCTTTTAATTGCTTTTATTTATTTTAATAAACATGGACAATATTGTCTGAAAGCAAAAAGATATTTTGATGAAAAATGAATTTTTAAAACAGTTATTTGTTATTTCTGAAATATTTTTACATTAAATGTTGTTAATTCTTCTAAAATAAGGGAAAAGTTTGTACAATTTAATGAATGTTGTCATTAAGTAGATATATATTTACAGATTATAATTTCCAAAGATTCTTACAAACTAACGAACAGCGGTATATAAAAAAATATAATTTGTGTCAATCTGCAAATCAAATCTACGGAAGACTGGAAGTCCAATAAAAAAACGTCACCTGGATTGAGTTTCTGTCTAGTATTTAACTTAAATACTGAATTTTTAATACAATTATTTGTTATTTCTTCAATTATAATAGAATTTTACATTTAAGTTGTTAAAATATAAAATTAGTTAAAAGCCGTATTCAGTTTCGTAAATGTCCTTCTGAGATAGATCATTTTTTAGCGCGTTGTAAATTGTATCGTTTTGATTAATCAGAAGACCCGCAGTAATTAAGAAATGTAATTTTGTGTTTATAATACGGCTGTAATTATAAAGTACGGAAGACCAGCAAGAATAAAACTAAGTTGCATTATTTGAGCTAAGCATTGTTCTCCGCTGTTAAGGCCTTTACTTTTGCGAAACACGTGCGTAGAAGTTACTTTGATTTTTCAATTTCAACTGAGAAGGGTAACTACAAGTATCAGTATCATCTTATGAAATTTAAATTTGTATTTTATGTACACTTCTGATAAAACTTAATAAGAAAGGTGCCTATAAATTAATTAGATACCTTTCTCATGAAATTTAATCTCACTCTCAACAGTCTAATTTTAATTTCTTTATAATATATTTTCCATAAAACACCGTAAACGTAAAGGTGAAAGCTAAGTACAAAAAAAGCTAGAGCGCTGAAAGTTTTCCTTAAAAAATAACGAGGTAAATAATTTGTTCACTTAAATCTAAATAACTTCACTTCTCTCCTTCCGTAGAATAAATTATCCTCACGTAAGCTGTCAATACGTCATGAAATTGTCTTTCGTCACCTGTCAAGTGACGCGAAAGTTTATGACTTGCTTTGTTTTATTTTCAAACTACATCTTTTCGGCGCAGAAACTAAGTTAAGCTTGTTTCAAAATATTTTAAATAAACATTATAATTTCTGATTTTCTTAAAATAAGTTTTGAGAAAATTATAATTGATTTTTCATAGAATTTCAAACTGAGATTTTCATTTTTTTTATAAAATGGAAAAAATGGTTGACATGAGTGATTATCTGTCAATTTTGTGGACTAAAAAAAACAAGATTTTTAACGAAAATTTTGGATGTGCTAGGAACGATTAAAAAAGGTAAAAAAATACCCCAATATACTTTGATCTTTCCTCTTATTAATAACATGAACATTTAGACGATAAAGTTTTGTTTTCGTCAAGTTTGGCGTCTTTTTCGTCATGCTATGCTCATTTTTAGCGATCTCACGGAGGTACCTACGTAAATACAAACGATACAGTGTAGAATACAAACGAAAAAGTTTGGTAAATGAATTGTTCATAAAAATTAACAATCGTAAGTAAATACTGATAAAAACTTGACTATTTTACAGTTTTTACTTTGGTGTCAGAAAAATTACTAGTGGCATTTTGGTAATGTAAAATATTGCTATAGAAACAGCTTTCGTGATATAAAAATATTTTTTATTATTATTATTCAATGACTTAGTCGGACTAGTGTCCACAGATTTTTTGTTTTGATTACTACATTGAAGTTGTTAGCTTCTTCGTTTTTCTTCTGACACAAGGGGTCAGTTTTCAAGCCAGGATTTTTTTTTTTATCAAAGAAAACATGTTTCTGTACTTAAATGATTTACCATTATTCATGAGGCGTTTTTAATATTCATAAAAAAAGTTGATTTGCCAGAAAATTGCTATTATGCCTCAGACTATCGCAGGCTTTTAAATGTCTACTAACTGACCGTCGTTGAAATGGGTGGAAACATAAAATTGAAATGTACAATTTGTGGGTGTAACAAATACTTTGAAATCTTAGCCCAAAAAATTCCTCTTGAGAATTGGTCAGGAAAAAAGACTGAAAGCAACTGAGTGCATCCAAACGCCAACCCCAAATTTTGGAATATCTCAATGATTAAAGAATCGGAAACGGGTTTATACTTACAACGATACAATTAAGAATTTGAAAGCAAACAGTTTTTCATTGTTAGTGTAGTTATTACGAAAACGGCCATCTTGCAAATGTTTCAGTTTTAGTTAGACTATCATTATGTGGTATGTCATTTACACCCAGAAATGGCAGATGGTTTGAAGGGATTTTAATGTCAATAACGATGTTCCAAGAGAAGTCGATCTGGGGTAAAACCCAATATGTACTTGGCTGATACCAGATGATAACAAAAAGTTTTTTTCAATCACTATCTGCTCTCCTCTTCCCGCTCATTATTAATGTTTCTGTTCCTAATTCTTCCATACCCTGTAACCTCTTATGTCTTAGTGGATTTACTCCCTTGCTTGGGGTGATACCGATTAAAAAAAAAACTAGCTTGACACCAGAGCATTAGAGAAGCCAGGTGCATGGAAGAATTGAATTAGAGAATGCTCTTCTAGTCACTAAATACAGATTCCGCCTACCCGCAGGATGTCAATAGCTTCCCCAGACATGTAAATATCTGGTCGATCGAGCACATGTGGTATAAGTGAATGTCAGGAAGATCTATAAGTCCTCCACCCTAGAGAGAAAAGGCAGAGAGTCTCTCACATCCTCGAATAAAGATCAACGTTTCGAGAAAGTTCCCAAAACTACTTACATATGCTTATAGTGATATTGCTGAAGTCAGGGAGGAATAAACAATAAATTTGACGTATTAGAGAATTTAGCCTCGTGTCTACAGGGTGGGCCAAAAGTAGGCTTACAGTTGTTTATTTGTTTCAAGTTTTAGATCTATCTTCGCCGAACTCTTCTTTCAGCAAGATGGAGCTCCTCCCCATTATGCTTTGTCAGTAAGGGTCGACCTTAAGCAAAACTTTCCACAGCGTTGGTTAGTAAGAAAGGGCAGCATCAAATGGCCCCTACCTTTCAAAAGACTAAAAACAAACTGATTTCTTTTTTTAAGTGTGTATAAAGATGACGAGAGAAATTCTCACACCGTGGCTGAATTAAAAGAGTACATCTCAGAAATATTTATTGAAATTCATGAAAATCGGGATTTGTGTCGCGGTGTGTGTCATAGTGTTCTGGAAAGGTTCGATGAATATTGCAATGTTGAAGGGAGACATTTTGAGAACTTAAGAGATTAAAATAATGGAAGTGTAAAACAAATCTACATAAACAGTTTTCAACAAATACGATTGTAACAAATAAATATAAATTTAATAAAATATTTTTAAAAAATGTAAAGTATATACCTACTAAGTGTATACCTACTTTTGGACCACCCTGCCTACTTTTGCTCCCGCTGCCTACTTTTGGGCGCTTGCGTACTTTTGGGCCCCCTGCCTACTTTTTGCCAACCCTGCTTACCATTTGGCTCACCCTGCCTTAGTTTGTCCTCTCTGTCTACTTTTGGCCTGCCACACCTACTTTTGCTCACCCCTGCTTACTTTTTGACCCCCCCCCCGCCTACTTACCCCCCTCCTACTCCCCCCCCCCGCCTACTTTTTGCCAACCCTGCTTACTTTTGGCTCACCCTGCCTACGTTTGTCCTCTATGCCTACTTTTGGCCGGCCATGCCTACTTTTGCTCCCGCTGCCTACCTTTTGCCCACCCTGCTTATTTTGACCCACCCTGCCTACTTTTCGCCTGCCATGCCTACGTTTTCTCCCCGTGCCTACTTTTGGGCCCCCTGCCTACTTTTTGCCCACCCTGCCTACTTTTGGCCTACCATGCATAATTTTTCTCCCCCTGCCTACTTTTGGGTCCCTTGCCTACTTTTTGCCCACTCTGCTTACTTTTGACCCACCCTGCCTACTTTTGATCTGCCATGCCTACTTTTTGCTCACCCTGCTTACTTTTGTCCCACCCTGCCTGCTTTTGGCCTGACATGCCTACTTTTTGAACACCCTGTGTAATTTTGACCCGCCTTGCCTACTTTTGGCCTGCCATGCCTACTTTTTCTCCCCCTGCGTACTTTTGGGCCACCCTGCCTACTTTTTACCAACCCTGCTTACCTTTGGCCCACCCTGCCTACTTTTCGCCTGCCATGCCTACTTTTTCTCCCCCTGCCTACTTTTGTGTCCCTTGCCTACTTTTTGCCCACCCTGCTTACTTTTGACCCACCCTGCCTACTTTTGGCCTTCCATGCCTACTTTTTCTCCCCCTACCTACTTTTGGGTCGCTTGCCTACTTTTTGCCCACCGTGTTTACTTTTGAACCGCCCTGCCTATTTTTGTCCTGCCATGCCTACTTTTTCTCCCCCTGCCTACTTTTGGGCCCCCTGCCTACTTTTGGCCCACCCTGCCTACTTTTGGCCTGCCCTGCCTACTTTTTCTCCCCCTGCCTACTTTTGGGTCCCTTGCCTACTTTTTGCCCACCTTGCTTACTTTTGGCCTACTCTGCCTACTTTTCGCCTGCCATGCCTAATTTTTGCCCACCCTGCTTACTTTTGTCTCACCATTTTGAGACCAAATTTCTGTAGTTATTTTCAACTTCACTGTATTGATGACGTTTTTAAAAATGCTTTAAAACAAAAATGGTTTCTTTTCAACTTTAAGAAACAGTCTGATGGCTTTAATGATTGATTGTGGCCAAGTTTGCCCAATGTCCACACAAAGGAAAGATAATGTTGAGTTTCTTGTAAAAAATAAAGCTGCACCTTAATACATCTTACTTTTTTAGGATGATCCAGAGATTTCCAACTGGATTTAAATCTGGAAAATGGTGGCTAATCCATTAAGCTACCATTTCTGAAACAATCTATTATACGTTGCCAATCATTACATGCTCAAAAGTTGACATTGTCTTCCGTGTAAATAGGTTTTGTACAAAAACCAAGATTGGAAATTTACCGTAAAAATATTCTGTATATCTTGAAAGTCATAAATGAGGTTCAATTATTAATTTTATATATTTATTTTATTAATTTTAAACCTAGCTAACATGTTTGGGATAGGGGGCTCTGAATATTTGTAACCTAATGATAGTCAAATATTTCAAAGGGGAGACAACTGAGGTTATCAATTCAAGACTTTTCTTGCTATGTTATTACGTTGTACTTCCTCTTATCTGATCTTTAACCTAATGTATCAGTGTTCAATGTATTTTGTCAATGTTCAGTGGTCCCTGTTAAGCATTTTTCTATTTCAATAGAATTCTTCTTGACCTATGATAAATCAAATTTTACAACATATAATTTAATAATTCTACGGAATCAGTAAAACTCAACATTAATAATAATTAACAGAAAAATGTCTAAAGAAATTGCCAACTGGAAAAGCGTAACAAAATGTTAAGTAGACAGACATTGTAGGTGAATTTTAATAAAAACATTTTTTCCAGATGGCAGTGGTAAAAGGATCTTTTCACCATATATCTTATTAACAAGTAAAGTGTATTAGCGAATAATAATAGAGTCTTTTTAGGCGGGAACGTCAAGTTAAGGTTGCATAAAACAACTCTACCGACCCATAATCCTACATATATAATTGCATATAAATGCAAATGTCTCCTGGGAAGGATAGCAAAAGAATTGCTTTCTCCCGCCATATGCAAACGCCCATATTTGTGGGAGTGTTGAACAATTTCTCTAAAAATGTCCTCATCAGCTTTCCAGTGCCGCCCCCTCCTCCCCGCGTCTAAACTGATTTTTAGTGTTAGCCATTTCAACTTTTATCGATATAAAGAATCAATAATTATTGAAATAGAAATTATGGAATGACGAGAACGTGCGCATGCGCTGTTAGGATATCCGTTCTGCCCTGATGTCAACAAACGTAAGCTCTGTGTATAAAATATCCTGAAATTTGAAGTTTCACACTATTAGCCACGTTCGAATCTTGAAAATATGTCTTAATACTGAATTGATGAACAAAGAAATTATTTAATCTCAGTTGTTTTAAAAATAAAAATCCCTAAAATGATTGGCAGGTTGTAAGGAATTGTGAAAATTTTTGAAGATCCCGGACGACTTTGATTCAGGTTGGCTAAAGACAAGTTTACGACTTCTGAATCAATTACGGCAGTCTTTGACAGTAATTTGGCCAGTTATAAGGACTTTGTTTTCAGTTATTTTATTCAAAACATTTGATCTTTGGGCACGTGTCCTGGAATTATAATTACAAGACTTTTTCTTGGAACTTTAACATTGATTAATGCGAAACTTTGAAAATCCGCTAAAATGCACAAAACACTGTTGCCCCATCTGAAGAGGGACACATAATCTAGATATGAACAGACTAAGACAGATAGGTACTGAATTACACTCCTGATCAAAAATTTAAGACCACTTGAAAATTTTATTAGAAAGACTGTTTTTCATGGAAAATTTTTAAACATTTCTTACTTAAAGTTACTAATTTTATAATCTCAAAGGTTATGTAGACAAAAAAGTTATAATCCGAACATTTTATTGAGAAATTGACATTTTTATAAAATGAGGCGTTTTACACTTGATCAAAATTATAAGACCAGAGACAAAAAAATCTACGAAATTGTACGAAAAGTGTACAAAAACATTCAACAACCAAATTTTATAATGAGTTCTACCTTCACTGGTTTTGATGACTTCAAAAATTCTTTGGGGCATGCTAGAAATTAGTGTTTCCATTAAGTTGCGAGGAATATTGCTCCAGCTTCTGAAGATAGCTTCACGAAGTTCATTTTTTGTTGAATATTGTTTGCCATTTCGATAAACATCTCTTGCCATCCATCCCCAAGCATTTTCAGTTGGGTTCAAGTCCGGTGAGCATGCAGAATGTCTCAAGAGATGGACACCATTTTCTTGTAGAAAGGTCAAGGTCCGACATGTAGCGTGGATTGCAGCATTATCCTTTTGGAATAACCATCCATCCCCACACAAATGATGGCCCTCACTTTTTGCATGCTAACATAACAAGCAGCTGTCTGACGACCCTACACCACCTGGAGCTCCAGCGTCCTTTTGTAAGAAATGGCACCCCATACCATTAGGGACCCTCCACCACTATGACGTGTGGAGAAAATTTCAGGAGGCATGTTTTTGTTATACCAATATCGTTGGAAGCCATCAAGACCATCGAGATTGAATTTTTTCTCATCAGAAAACAGAACTTCCTTCCACTTCTCAATGTCCCTTGTTTGGTATTCATGACCAAACCATAAACGGTTCACTTTGTGACGTGGAAGCAGCCGAGGAATTTGTTTGTGCTTTTTATTTACCATGTCTTTTTGTCGTAAGTGTCGTCTAATTGTTACTGGACTGCAATCAGCATCTGTCACTGCCCTAATTTGACTACAAGAAACTGGCTTTCACAACAAACTGTCTTATTCTCCTACTCAATGCCGGAGAATTTTGTGAGGGCCTACCAGTAGACTTTGCGTTTCCATAATTCGCACTGTCCTTTAGAAAGTTGCAAATCACAATTTTACTGCGATTTACCTTAGCTGCGATCGCCCACTGTGACAAATCTTGATTATGGAAATCTAGGATTCGAGGACGCTCAACTTCGGTAAATTTGCTTGCTTTAGGCATGGTGACACCTTTACGCAGTGACTGCTAATCTCTAACTGAACTAAAGACATTGGAATTACCCTAGATCTAACAATTTATACCCACTAGTCTTATAATTTTGATCAAGTGTAAAACGCCTCATTTTATAAAAATGTCCATTTCTGAATAAATTGATCGGATTATAACTTTTTGTCTACATAACCTTTTAGATTATAGAATTAGTAACCTTAAGTAAGAAAAAGTTTATAATGTATCCATCAAGGTCTCTTATAAAAAAATGTTCAAGTGATCTTAAATGTTTGATCAGGAGTGTACATACATATGAACAGACAGAGATAGATAGGAACAGACTGAGATAGATAGATAGATAGATAGATAGATAGATAGATAGATAGATAGATAGATAGATAGATAATCTGTTTGTTCGCGTTAATCATTCTCCTCGTCGTTAAGCCAATATGGCCCCCAACTTAGAAAGAAGAAATCATTTGTTGTACAAATATTTAATCTGTTTCCTTGATCAAACATTACACAGTCAAAGTTTCAAATCAACAGTTAATACCGATGAGGTATGCTGAAATACTCTTGACCCAACTAATACGTTTAATCATTTGGTTAGATATTGACAAGTTGATCAGACCACAAACAGTCCAAACCCATCCTCTATATGTCATGCTACGGAATTATTGATCCACTATCTTCTAACGATTTTTTCACATTAGTTTGAAGGTCGAAAGTATGAAACACCGATTGAAAAGCTTGCTAACCATTACACTATATCAAAGTGTCGTCCATAATTTTAGTGATTTAATAACCATTGATTAGATGTGACACAAGGCCGAAAGTAAAGAGCACCCAGCCAGTGAAGATCGAACTTACTACTCAGACGTAATTGATCTATCGGTACATGCTTACTAACCATTACACCACATTGAAGTGAACTCAAATGAATTTATAAGCGGAGCTTAGATGTGGCACAAGGTCGAAGTTCTAGGGCACCCGGTGAGAATCGAACTCACTATTCAGTCGTAATAGATTTAGCGAAAAAAGCTTGCTAACCATTATACCACGTTGAGGTGCCCAGAATGATTTTCTAAGTGCAGCATAGATGTGGCACAAGGCCAAAAGTATGGAGCACCCAGTGAGGATCGAACTCACTGTTCAGTCGTAAATGATCTAGTGAGACAATCTTGCTAACTATTACACAACATAGAAGTACCAAGTGATTTTCTAAGTGTAGCTTAGATGTGGCACAAGGCCAAATGTTTAGAGCAGCCAATGAGGATCGAACTCACTATTCAGTCGTAATTGTTCTAGAGAGACAAGCTTGCTAACCATTACATCACGTAGAAGTGCCGAGTGATTTTTTAAGAGTAGCATAGGTGTGGCACAAGGCCGAAAGTATGGAGCGCCCTGTGAGGATCGAACTCACTATTCAGTTGCAATTGATTTAACGAGACAAGCTTGTTATTACACCACAAGCCGAAATGTCTTGCACACACTTTAGATGTACATGTGTGGGTTGAAATGAATGGGTTTTCCTTTGTTGTTAAAGGAAATTTTGTAAAAGTCATTTTCATTGGGTTTCCTTTACTTATTTTGAATTTCGTCTCTTTGAAGCTGCGAAAACTCCTGAACCTCATTACTCTGGCGGCCAGAAACTTTTCGTTCAACAAAAGCGCATGGATTCCCGAAAACAAGCAATTCATTTGTTCAAGAAGAAAGTCGAGCTGATTGAACGTCTTAACAGAATGCCTAATGTCTTTGCCACGAACATATCAACCTGAAGCTACAATTCAAAATTTCTTTTACCCCTTCCGTCCTCTTTATTCTTCCCTATATTGTCGACTCTGCTTACCCGATTATTTTTTTTTAAATTCTTGTTGTCCTAATAATAAATAATCTTTCTTTTCATATTGCACATCAATCCAGACCCCACAATAACTGTACTTACCAACTTGTGTAAATTCTCGTTTCCTGTCTCAACTTCTTATGTCAAGGACGATAAGACCCAAATTCAACAAGCAAATGACAATGCCTGTTCGTGTCGCTGAAAAGTTCTTTGCCCAACCAAGAAAACCCTTAAAAAAAAAAAACAGGTGTTTAGTGAGTGGTCTAAATTTGGGGAAATAAGACAATTCGCAAGCTTTTTATGACCCTGTCATATTTCAAAATGT
>OZ010600.1:96022390-96047390 GCA_963932145.1 Acanthosepion lycidas
TTTAATATATATATATATATATATATATATATATATATATATATAATTTTAAGTGTTCGTGCCTTTTATATTAATAATTATTGCTCTGTCTCTGACATAGAGCTCTCCCTGAATTCATATCCTTTTGGAAATATCCATACTGATCACTAATATTATCTATCTATCTATATATATATATATATATATATATATATATATATATATATATACCTGAATGTAATGAGAACGAATATAATATATAAATTCTAACGTTCAGAGGATTAATTCAAAAGAGTGCTCAATACCGATAGTAGAGCAATAATGTTTTTTACAACATATGGAACAAAGGAAATGACGTTTCACATGCGGTTTGCTTACATACACAATTGTCCATAATCATTTTGGTTCGCACCAGTAGAAGTGCAATTTAAATGCACTGAAACGAAGTTGCATCTTTGTAGTGAGTAATGAAGAAATTATAATATGTGTGTGTGTGTGTGTGTGTGTGTGTGTGTTTGTGTGTGTTGGGCGCTTAACAGGGTACTTAGACTTCTAAGT
Organism: Acanthosepion lycidas; assembly: GCA_963932145.1. NCBI lineage: Eukaryota > Metazoa > Mollusca > Cephalopoda > Sepiida > Sepiidae > Acanthosepion > Acanthosepion lycidas. The sequence goes on from OZ010600.1 coordinate 96,022,928, forward strand.
GCCCTAACCATGAGATCAGGGCTCGAATCTAAGCATGTTCGATTTGTTCAGGTAGTAACTTCTTCATAATATCGGTCCACGTAGACGATCCCAGCGTATAGCACTTTTGGGATATGCTAGAAAACCCAATCACAGGTTGATCTAGGCTTTCCGAGAAAATATTTCATTGATGATAATAATTCAAACAACACATAAGTATGTTACATATTTTCTACGTTATCTCAGCGTTTAACTTATCATTTATCTGATCAATTAAATCGCTTATTCGTTGTGGTATCATGGAATGAAAAATCCAAGGGCTGATTTCGAATTTCAGTTGTGGTTGGTTAGTACGCGCATATAACATTGGGAAAGGGTATTAATCCATGTCTTCTCCTTCTAGCTATAGTTAAATAGCCTGGGCAGTCTGAGTTCTGTCTCTTTGGTTGGCAAACAGCCTACCACACTAAGAAATGGCAACCTACTGCGGGAAAATGTTCTGCCTATTCGATCATGAATAAAAAAAAAACAAGATCGCCCAAGCGTGTATCACGTATGGCACTTAACTGGCTGACTGATCACCAACCAACACAAGCAAAAAAGCACATGAAGTCCGACAAACAATACGATTTCATATATACTGAAAAAGAAACAATAATAGTGATCCTGAACCATAAAAAAGAAACACTCCAGCATCCAAAAAATTTAATTCAATTTACTAACAAAGATACCAAATATATTTTACAACTAGAAAAATAATAATAAAACGATAATACATCACAAAATGTCGGCAAAGAGTAATCTGTGGAGAATCATGAATGCATATTCGGATATGTTATTAAAAAAAGGAAAAGAAAAAAATGACGTCGACAATATTTCGTGTAGAAATACAAAATTCGATAAAAATTAATGCTTTTCACGAGAATTTTAAGTCATTGCGAATAACTGAATTTAAGTATTTCAATTCCAAAAATCATTCCTAGTCACGTCGCGTCTCCATTAAAAGAAGACGAATGCTCCTCTTTCCCGCCATTTCTTCACCATCCTTGACCTGTTAAATAATCGTTTCTAAGATAACGGACTGGAAAATAAGTGAACCTTTACGCTTAAATAAAAGATCCAAAATTATTTTTTTTCTAGAAACAATCTGACATTCATTTGTTCGACAAAAAATGAAATCAACCTGAAGGTGTCTCGGGGAAAATGGAAGAAGCAGACGACAAAGCGAAAAGTAACACATGTCAAAAAATGATTTCTCTTGGGTTTTTTTCTTTATTTACTTATTTATTGTATAGGGAAAAGTTTCGAACGTCTAATTCTTTTCGGCCCCATCTTTCTTTGCCATTTCTATTTGACCCTGAACGGCTTACTTCCTGTCATTATTTTTTTTTTGTTTTTTTTTGTGAAGAACAGATTTTTTTTTTTTCACCATAGATTATTTTTACACCTTTTTTTAATCTGTTAAGGCTGTCAGTTTTTTTTCCGTCGTAATTGTCTTCTGTCAGACAAGAACATTTCAGCAGGGTTTCGAATTATTCTTTTCGCTCAAATTTTCCATTGGAAAGAAAAGATGGATTGAAACTAAACGGTGTTGAGCCATTTTCCTGTCAAATCTTTTTAAAAAAAAAAGAGTCACAACTGGCAAATAGGCGAGGAAAGATGGTTGCATTTGACAAATTATTTCCATCATTTTTTAATGTTCTGTAAACCCTTTCTACCTGTCTATTGAGATGACTTTATATTAACCTCAGACTGTTCATATCTATCTATCTATCTATCTATCTATCTATATATATATATATATATATATATATATATATATATATATATATATATATCAGCTTGTTAATATCTATCTTTCTATGAATATCAGCTTGTTAATATCTATCTATCTAGCTAGCTATCGCAATCTGTTATCTGCCTAACCCTCTATCAATCTCGGCTATCTATCTAATCTCAGACAGTTTATAACATTCTATAATATATATATATATATATATATATATATATATATATATGTGTGTGTGTGTGTGTGTGTATATATATATATATATATATATATATATATATATATATATATATATATATGTATGTATGTATTTATGTATGTATTATTTTCATGATAAGAGATTATAATAAAACACGATGAAATCGATACACAAGCTTTCATGTTTCAATACTATGGTTGTACTTCTTCAGGCGATGGTAAGTAACTATATATATATATATATATATATATATATATACACACACACACACACACATATATATACACATATATATTTATATCAGTCAGTCCATATATCTATATGTCTACCTCAGCTTGTTAATATCTTTGTCTGCATCAATACCAGCTAGTTAATGTTTATCTATCTATCTATCTATATATATATATATATATATATATATATATAAATGTATTGCTGGTAATAATTATTTTCTTCAAAACTTCGTTGCTGGTCATAATTTTTAACCAAAAGGTATAGATGGTATTAAAACCTATTCTTACACTTTGATAGTACCTTGACCCCAGTTTGGGAGTCAACTATTTGCCGAAAGCTGGGACCCTAACTGGTGCTACCACCCCGTGTTAGGGTAGGCTTGGAAACACCAGCAATTAAGAGGTGGTTCCACGCTCCTAAAAACCTCCCGAGCAGAGGCCTTGTTATTGGATATAGTATATCATCGTACCCAGAACGCTACAATATTGGTCCGATCAACAGATGCTGAGTTTGGATGTTGGGATCCTAATTGGTATTCCGATAATTGGGCACTTCTTTTGTTGATGGAACAATAGGTGAAGATCTTTTCTTGCGTTGTGTTTGAAATAAGTAATTGCTGATGTTTTTTCGTCTTTTTTACAATGATGTTAACCCTATATAAGGCCCAAGAGACACTCGAGGTTGAGAGTTATAGAGTATGAGGTACAGTTTAATGGGATATGTGATAAGATAACGGTTGACCTGAGAAAAGGTTAAGATTGTAGTGATAGGGGAAGCATCCTCTTGGGAGTCAATTCCATAAAGCAGTGGGAAGACGCTGCTCGAGTGGAACTTATGTCTCACCAAAGAAATAGGAAGGGAATGACGTGGTCTGCTACAATGTGCCTCGCCTGGAGGGACTTAGACGTTAGGGTCAGAATTGGGGAAATTAAGGACTGGAGTTCGGGAGAGCATTTTCCAAAGAAATAGCAATTAGAGCGTTGAGATGCTTACGACGTCCCATCTGTCGGGAAAAGGTGTTGTAGGGTGGAAAATAAGTCGTCACCCACAAGAACGCAGAGACGCTTTTGTACTGAGCAACTCCTGTTCATATAGTGATTTTCCAAGCGTAGCTTAGATGTGGCACAAGGTTGAAAGTAGAGGGGTACCCAGTGAGGATCGAACTCACTACTCAGTCGTAACTGTTCTAGCAAGACAAGCTTGCTAACCATTACACCACTTCTAGATGCCCTCGCTTGCTCGTATATGGCAGAAGTATTGTCCGCATGGATCGTACATGTTCCTCTTGAGGTCTGGGGTGAGTTTAAGCCTCAAGAGGGGCTGAAGTCACGGGCCATCCCTGATGTTTAGGCAAAAAGCCCAATAAAATAAGTTAAAAGAAAGAATGGAGAAATGTATGTTGGAGGTTTAGTTTTGAACATTTTAAAATCCCAATAAAAGTCAAATATTGAGGGTAAAAAATAATAAGAAAAAATATTGAGGGTAAAAATAATAGGGGAGAAATAATGAGGGTAAAAATAATAGGGGTCAAATATTGAGGGTAAAAAATAATAATTGTCAAATATTGAGGGTAAAAATAATAGCGGAGAAACAATGAGGGTAAAAATAATAGGGGTCAAATATTGAGGGTAAAATATAATAATTGTCAAATATTGAGGATAAAAATAATAGGGGTTAAATAATGAGGGTAAGAAATAATAGGGGTCAAATAATGATGGTAAAAAATAATAGGGGTCAAATATTGAGTGTAAATATAATTGAGGTCAAATATTGGGGGTAAATTAAAAGGGTTCAAATTTATGAGAGTCAAAATAATATTGTATGTCATGTTGACACACAAGATAGTTTTGGCTGAAGAAGATCAACTCAACCCAATCAAGGATACAGAGATTATCTGTCATGTATGTCTGATACCTATAGGTCTCAAGAGTCATATTAGGGGCCATGGACGCCGAAACAAAAGGGAAGTCATTACAAGTGACGCGAGCAACGAGGGGTGGCTCATCTGGGTAAGATATGGTAATCATTCTATATATATATATATATATATATGTATATATATATATATATATAATCTTATAAATATAAGTAAGTATACTCGTCCATAAAAACCTTAGGTGTTTCGGCTTGTAAATGAAGAAACCAATACCCAAGGAAAAATAAGGAATAAGAAAAGAAATAACTAAGAACATGTAATTGAGGCGAAAACAATCGTCCAGAATCCAACTTCAGAGTCCAAAGAAATAAAACCTCCGACACGAGTAAAGCAAAAATAACTAAGCGAAGTGCCCAATAAACTACTAAGGAGAGCAAATCTAACTATGAACCTAAAGAGCCAGACAAAAACCTACCTACTGCCAGCGTACCCTGACGATCCGCGTAGGTGAAGCCTAAATAGGTTTGCCTGGCTCTTTAGGCTCATAGTTAGTTATATATATATATATGGAGAAAAATATTTGGAAAAAAACAAACAAAAATCCTTAAATGCAATTATGTTGTTTTAATATGAATGAAATGTCAACGTCTGACGTTTCGGTTTAATAAACCTTCTTCAGGACAATATTCATTAAAATACAATTAACATAATCAGTTCAACATGACAAAGACGATGGACATAAAAACAAGACTTATCCAAAACAGATAACTGAAAATTGAAAAAAAAAAAAAAAAAATTTTCAGTTATCTGTTTTGGATAAGTCTTGTTTTTATGTCCATCGTCTTTGTCATGTTGAACTGATTATGTTAATTGTATGTTAATGAATATTGTCCTGAAGAAGGTTTATTAAACCGAAACGTCAGACGTTGACATTTCATTCATATTAAAACAACATAATTGCATTTAAGGATTTTTGTTTGTTTTTTTCCAAATATTTTTCTCCATTCTGTCGGATTTATATCCATTTATATTTGCTTACATATATATATATATATATATATATATATATATATATATATATATATATATATATATATATATATATATATATATATTCAAAATGTTTTACAGAATTCGACCGGTAGTGTTTTCCAGTTTGTGTATAAGCAGTCGTACATCTATACCAGATTTTTCTAAATAGAGTTCGCAGTATTTTTCTTTGAGTATTTTCGACAATCACCGGTCATTGTTAAGAATGTTACCAGTCACAGCAGAGAAAAAAAATATTATGGACTCCATCCTGGCATTTTTAGGAATGTATCTGCTTATATCGAATGTAAGCGAGATTATATGTTGAGCGGCTTGTAAGGAATATACGTTTAAATGTTTAGAAACAAATCGTCATTTAAGTGCTTTGCAACTTGTCGGCGCCTTGAGACCAAAATATTTTTAAATATTTTTTGAATTTTACACATATTTTAAAATACCGTCCCCTGTGGTTAAAGATATGTTGTTTTATTGTATACTTTTTCCCCCTTTTTTTTTAAAGTTTAGCTCCAGTTATTTTGTGTCTTTCTTTACAATTAAATTTAATATTTTGGTCCTGAGGCGCTGGGGAATTTTTGTGACTTCAGAAGATAATTTGAAAAATAAAAAAGATTAAATGTATATCCCGTATGTATAGAGTTTCAAACCAGTCGACATACGACGTCTACGCATTCTATACACGTGCATTGGCATTAAATTATAACATTTCGAAAAAGAAACCCCGCACACACATACACACAGGCGCACACGCACACCTACACAGACACATACAGACACGCAGACACACACAGACACACACACTCACACATCAGAATGAAATTACACGTTCCCTGTTCTAACTGGTAAAATATAATGTTCTTGAAAATAGCAAGTGATGATCGAAAGTATTTGTACGAAATATTATGAAATTTGTACAAAATATGAAATTTGGACAGTTTCCGTCTATATTTCTGAGATGAAGTATTGTAACTATTTACACTATTTACATTTTTCAAACTGTTGTCCTCATCTTGATTGTCATATTCATGACGTTTCGGCCGTTGTCCGGCCTTTTCCAGAATCTGCCTATATTCCTGATGAAGAATTTTAACTATTTACATTATTTACATTGTTCGAACTATTTTCTTCATCTTCAGTGTAATATTCGTGACATTTCGGCCGTTGGACGCTCCAGCCTTCTTCAGGATCAGTCTATATTTATGAGATGAGGTATTGTAACTATTTACATTATTTACATTGTTCGAACTGTTCATTGTCATATTAACGACGTTTCGGTCGTTGTACGCTCCGGTCTTCTTCAGATGATATACGGGGGAATTTCGAACCGAACACTTTATTTCGCGTACGGGCGTAGATTGTTCTAGTTCCACGTGCAATGTATTTTCTGGATATTTCAATTTCAGAGTTGTAAGTTCAATACCTGGCCACAGCAGATGTGAATAAAAACTAACGTTTAAACAAATAAATAAAAAATATGCCCGATATATATGTGTGTGTGTGTGTGTGTGTGTGTGTGTGCCTCTGTGTGTGTGTGTGTGTATGTGTGTGTGTGTAAAATTTCAGTTACAATTAAACTATATATCTATAAAGAGACAATATGAATAAAGACAAAAAGGATAACTTATCATTAGACGACTCGGAGTGATTGCTGGAGAGTCGGTCTACGAAACTCTGGAGTCGGGATGCTGAAGATAACATCAATCAGCTAAGTGGCAAACTCTATATTTGCATTAATTCTCTCTCTCTCTCTCTCTCTCTCTATATATATATATATATATATATATATATATATATATATATATATATATATATATATATGAATGAAGACGAAAATGAAACATCTTAGCCGACGCGTTTCATCATCTGAAGGCCAACGTAAGGATTTTATTTTGAAACATGTATTAAAAAAATAAGTAAAAATGTTGTTAGTTTTCAAAATTTTTTCATTAAATTACATCACTTAGCATCCTTCATAATTTTCCTCGAATTTTCAGTCTAACCTGATGTATATTTTTATGAGCGTCTAAATTTAAATTTAAAACTTTTTACTTTATGTAATCAACGTCTTAGAATCCAAAATATGTTTCACATTTAAATAACCCACAAAAAGTTGCTAAGCCATAAAAACATATCAATCAACCTGAATAAACTATTTATAAGAAGGAATTTTCCAACCCAGAAACTATGTTTTTGAGAAGTACTTGTGAGAATGAAATGAATGATTTTATTTTCCTAATTTATCATCTTAGTAATTTGAAATTGTTCATAAAAAGGCAGCCATTTTGATTTGAGAAATAGTTGCTGATCTGATTTAGAAAGAGAAAAAGCTCAGTTGGTATTTCAATCTGGTGAAAAGGGACGTGAACTGTTGATTACCTAAACATGTGACCAAACTAGAACGCACACGCAAATGCCACCTTTTCTCCCATAGTGATCGAACTGCAAGGAATCTGACTGCTTTGACTAAAGCCAACAGATTACTGAGAAGGAATAATGGTTCATAATTTGAATTCAGCTCAAGTGAATCAAAACCATCTATTCTTGTGCAATATTACCTCAGGCTTGAGTGCCTCCAATATTTTAACATATTAGTGTGCTGAGCAGGACTTCTAAACTATACCAGAAACAACATGTTTTTGAAAGGTACTTGTGAACAAAGAAATCCTTGTAAGAATGTGTTGTAAAAATAAAAGCTTTTGTATTACTAATATCATTTTTCTGCAATGTAATTGATTCTGATCAGGCATCTCAATTTCAGTGACTTTCTCACCAACATGATATAACTTCATTCTGTCTTTTCTACAGATATTTTTATAGCAACTGCTCTGACGAGCTATTTTTCCATGGTGCCCCAATTACATGAATTTAAATGTACTACTAGATTGGCATCTAGGTCCCACTCTCTTACTGTTGAAATAGCTAAATGCAACTTCCACTTTACTCTAACAGTTTCTATTCCTGTACTTCCTGCCTGAGAACCTCCCTTCCATTTACTTGCTCTCTTGATAACTACAATCTTCACAAATTTAAATTCAATGTCAATTGTGATCTTTTATCTTCTTGAATCCTGTTCATCTTTTGTCCTTTCCTCAATCGTCTCTATTCTCAGTCTTCTCTTTCACATTCACTCCCTGTAACCCCCTGCATATTGATGGCATTCTTGCCTTGCTTGGGGTGAAATGATTAAAAAAAAAAAAAAATAAAATCTTATTAAAACTCAGGTTTTTACAAATTTTTCAAGTCCCACAATTATTCAGGTGTAATGTTTACTTTCATAATTCTTATTTGTGAAGTGGAAAAGAACATGAATCAGTTTAAAAAAAAAAAAAAAAAAAAAAGTCATGGATTTTTTACAAAATGTAAAACTGAAGAAAAAGAATTTCCACTCTTAAAAATTTTTGTCTGCTTTTTCTTTACATTGTATAAATATGATGTACAGTGTAACCGGATATAAGAGAGTTGTCGAGACCGGAGAAGAAGTCTCTTATATTCGGGTTTCTCTTATATCCGGGTTACGCTGTACTATTAACTGGTTAGGAACTTACAGAGATTTTGTTCATTCAGTGTCATAGAAGTTTTTGAGATTATACAATGAGATGATGGTATGTATGTTTTATTATAGCAAGCTATGAATCTTAATTCTGTTTTCACAAAATCATATTGATGGATTGCCTACTTTTCTCTCATTTTCACCCGGGATAAAAACAACTATGTGTCACACCACGACACACCGTGGGTGGGGGGAATACTATACCCTAACCCTGCCGCCTCACGCTGGCAATTTAATACGGGGAGCCCGAGCGCGTGCACCTGTACCAGGTCCCAAAATAGCCCAGCCACCACCCACACATTTTTATGTTTATACATTCTTTTTATAGATACAAATATCTAAGTAAATGCTCTGTTTATAATAAACAGTATTAAACCACATTTACCGGCCTGAATGTCCGAGAAATTTTCATACAAAATATTCATACTCTGACAGGAATCGAACTTCTATCCTATACGGAACCGTCATATAGCCGGACGTGCCTTTAACTGATTTGACCACAGAGGAGCGTTCGGTCATCAAGGTCGAATTTACTGCGTTTAAACTTCAATCTTCCATGATTCTCTCACGTACATTCATATCTGCTCATGGCGTATCCAAATGTAAACAAATGACGTCACACATTATGAAATGGACAAAGTCCGACAATTACTTTAAGACATTTTTATGTTTATACATTCTTTTTATAGATACAAATACTTAAGTAAATGATCTGTTTATAATAAAGACACACACGCACACACACACACACACACACACACATATATATATATATATATATATATATATATATATATATATATATATATATATATATATATATATATATATATATATATGATCATGATGATTAGGATTATGATGAAATGGATCCAAGAATTATTTTTTTAATTAACAGTATTAATTAAATTTACCAGCCTGAATGTTCAAGAAAATTTCGTGAAACATATGTGCTTCTCCAACAGGAATCGAACCTGTAACCCTTAATGATAACCATCATTTGATCTGATGTGATGTTAACCATTCAGCCACAAAGAAATGTCTGCTTAGCAAAGTCTGAATTACTTAAATTAAAAAAACGGACCACTTACTATCTATTGTATCTGATAAAAATAACGTATAAACAGAAAATATATTAAATAATTGTTGGACTTAATCCATTTCTTAATATGTTGTCAATGTTTTCGTTAAAGTACGTTTCGTTAGCAGATATTATCATTCGGGAAATATCGTTGAAGATCTGTTGTTTAAAAGCAGTAATTTTGACTTTACTAACCAGACGCTTCTCTGTAGCTGAGTCGTATAGCATGTAAGATCAATTGACGGTTCCGTATAGGATACAGGTTCGATTCCTGGTGGAGAACGCATATTTTCTATGAAATTTCTCGAACATTCAGGACGGTAAATGTAATTAATAACTGTTTATTTAAAAACAGAGCATTTATTAAATGGTATCTATAAAAATAACGTATAAACAGAAAATATATTAAATAATTGTTGGACTTAATCTATTTCATAATATGTTGTCAATGTTTACGTTAAAGTACGTTTCGTCAGCAGTAATTCGGTCATTTAAACGTAGAGTAACAATATTTGTACATCTGAGCCAGGGACAAAAAAAATGCTCAGTCCTCACTCATTCTCACGCTGGTTTTGGCATCCACCAAGCCTGATGACGTAGGTGCTGCTGCTGCAGGGTTGAAAGACTAGGCAACCGTGAAAGCTCAAGGTATTTGAATAATTTAGTGCAAAGTGCATAGCAGTAAATGTATGTATAATTCTATATGTCATCACTTCGATGTTGTTTTTTTCTTTCTGTTTTTTTTGTGTTTTTTTTTTGGTCTTTTGTTTTTTTTAAGGTCATCGAAAATATAAAAAAAAACTTTCCTTGATTTCATTCTGTCCTTCCTTCTTTCCCTTCGTCATTCACATCTGTCTGTTTTTGTTTTCTATCCATACTTGCGAGTGACATGGTTCTTGACAATCGCTATCCATTTCAAGGAACCAGTTTTGTCTTTCTGTCGACAATGTACCGATGCTTTGGCTCTCAATTGGCGCAAACAACAAAAGATGAAGAACTGGAATAACACTTCATCTGATGAACAGGTTCAATCTTATAAGTAGACTTATTCTGACGAGATTCCTTCATCATTTTCGGTTTTTTTTATCAAATCATATTTTCTTCAACCATTACATGAAATAAACAAGTGCTACAACTTGAGATTTCTCTCCAAATAGCTTAAGTCTTCTTCTAGCACCCGTCGACGCCCAATACTGTTAGTTGTCATAATGACTCACAGTTCTCATCAGTAATTTCTTCACTATCTTTTCTTTTAACAACTTATTCCACTGTAACATACAATAGCCGTCCATGGCACCCAATTTAGGGAAAACGTTCATTAGAAGAAGAATTATGAAGAAGAATGTAAATTTGTTTGTTTAATTAGAGATTAATTTGCATTCATTAGATTCAAACATTTGGGAAATATTTTTCACACAGTTTGTACTTGAAGCAGAGATTTTTTGAAAAAGTACGAATAAATCTTTTACCAACTTTACAAATATATCAGAAAGGATGTTAAAAATAATCTTATGATAAAACCTGTTCACTGAACTATTCTTTGATTTACTTATAATGACGAGGTATGAGATATATTTCCTTTTTCGCGGTAGGTTTAAATCTAACTACGTGTACTTTGCAATGGAGCAACGAATCAGGACATAAGTTACCAACTATATATATATATATATATATATATATATATATATATATATATATATATATATATATATATTGAACATATATAATACTAATTTCCCCTACATTTGAAAATACTATTAAAATAGTACTGAACACTCTTTTAATTTGGTCTTTGTTTTGGCGAATATCATTTTTGAAAATAATAAAATTCATATATATATATATATATATATATATATATATATATATACGCACAATAATAAATATAAATTTGTTTCGCACAGTTTGGTACAACTGTGAGTTTCATGCAAATTGCAATCATCAGGCACAAACTGAAACTGGAGTTTTCAATTTGTGCCTGACGATTGGATGAAACTCAGACTTGTATCAAATATCAAACGGCGAGGAAGAAATATATATTTATTAGTAGTATCAGTTTTAGCCCTGTTTTTTTTTATAAAATCAAGCACTATTTTATTACAACAGATACTCGCTCTGCACTAATATATATATATATATATATATATATATATATATATATATATATATAGGGAAGTAAAGTCTGCGTGAAAAGTAGTATCTTCGTGCCATTTATCCGGACAAAGTGCCACTTGAGAGTGTATTAACTTGCCCCACAAGAACTATAGTAACAGTAGACAGCTTCTTACATATGGCACCAAAAGTACTCTATAGATTCAATAGCGAGACAAAAGACTAAAAAATATTGAATCTCCTTACATCCTACAAAATCAGTCAGACATCAATAAAAAGAATTCTTCAATGAATAAAAAAAAAACATCTGATTCATAGACTCTTTACTGTAGCACGTAACCAAAAATTCTTCCTGCGTTTGGATTTACTCAATTCAGTTGATAAAATATACCGACACTTTAACATGAACCACTTAAAACAATTTTGATTTTCTTCACCATACTTTCCTTGCATCGATCCCTGATGATGACTCATGTGAGTCGAAAGTATGGATGGCGGCTTGAGTTGGGATATTTCTTTGCATATACAGCAAACAGCTTTGCCAAAGGTTATTCGCCGTTTAGAAAAGGTTTGTAAATTTAATTCATAGTTAATTGATATTTATTTTCATATTTCATTGATATTTAATTGAAATTTATTTTTATATTTAATTGATTTATTTTAATATTTAATTGAAATTTAATTTAATATTTAATTTGATATTTAATTGATATTTAATTAATATTTGATATTTATTTTGATATTTAATTGATATTTAATTCATATTTATTTTGATGTAGAATGCCGAGACGTTTATTGGCTTTGCATCTTTTTGTTTTGTATGCTTTTCTTTTTTGGAAGTAAACTAAAAATAAATGTTCACGGGATTTAGTACATAGATAGCGTAGTAGGAGTTTGCTTTTATGTCAGCATTTGAACTATGCTACATACAACAATATCACTGACTTCAACCACAGACGACTTTGGAATTTCCTGCAACTCTCCTGGATGGTCTCCCTGTTTAAATTGGTGAATGCTGCCATAATCCTTGCCTTCAATTCATCTTTGGTGTTACAAGGGGTTTTGTTGGTCTCTTGCTCAACTGCGCCCCACACATAATAACGAAGGTGAGGTGCAGTTTGGGTAGTTAGGTGGCCAGATGCCAGGAGTGATGTGGTTGCAGAAATTCTCTGACAGCCATGACTGCTTTCGTGGAGGCGACAGTCTGTTTCATGCGTCTAGCATGAAACAGACTGTCACCTCTAAGTGTTGACTTGAATGAGACTGTCACCTCTAAGTGTTGACTTGAATTTTCACTTATATATACATATATATATATATATATATATATATATATATATATATATATATATATATATATATATATATTGTATTGAGGCAGCAGATAATTCTTGTTCGTATAGTGGCTTTAGTTTCGGGAGAAAATAAAGACAAAATTGTCCGACATTGTCATACAATGGTTTTACGAATTTACGACCTGCGTCTGCTATTCCGCGACTGTTATCGTTGCATAGCAATCTTCTATGTCAAAATAACAAAATATCATCATTCAACGAAATTCTATTATGTTTGATCATGAGACGTTCTAAGCTTTCATATAGTTGATTTAATTTCGGGAGAAAATAAAGAAAAAATTGTCCAACATTTGGATACTTTTACATACATACATATATATATATATATATATATATATATATATATATATATAAGGGTGTTCCAATTAAGTTTACGCGTCTAAGGATTTTTTCTTTTTCTTTAAGATTTAACAACTTAAGTCTTTGGCAATTTCAACAATGAAACAATGTGTTAAATTTTCAAGAGTGCAATTGGAAAAATTCTTCGTAAATTCAAACAAACTGTGTCGGTGGCAGATGTGAAAACACAACTGCGTGCTCGTTTACGCCTTTCAGCTGAAAACATTGCTGCAGTGCACGAGAATGTGGCTGAAAATCCAGACACCTCCATTCGTCGTCGTGCGCATGAATTGACCTTCTCCCCAACAACGTTACATCGTTTCCAATTGCACTCTCCGTTGGTCGATTATGTTGACCCAAAAAAAATTGCGTAATGCATTTCTGCTTGAACGTCCATTTTCGCAATAGGCTTCGATAACTTGTTGTTTAATTGTTCACCCTAGAACACTAACCATGGGTATATAGTACCCAGCGCAAATTATCCTATTTTAATTACAATTTTCAGTACCTGATTTTCTTACCTAAATAATGTTTTTCAGTTCCTATTAATGTTAACTCAAAGTACAAAGTTTGAAGTGGCTGCATGTAAAATATTTCAAATAAAGATTTATATTTAATATTTTTTTTTTGATATTTTCAAAATCGGGTAAGATATACCTATGGTTAGTAGTGGGGTAACTTTAATTGATGGTTAGTGTTCTAGGGTTAATCTTTCCATGGTTGAAATTGCCAAATACTTAAGTTGTTAAATCTGAAAGAAAAAGTGAAATAGTTACACAACTATATGCTTATCCAGACGTCTTACGTTACACCTATCTGATCACAGCTCCTTTAGAACCCAATTAAACACACACACAAAATTACCAGACTCCATTAGAAACATACTAGTAGAAAACACAAATATATTAAGTGCATCCACCTGCAAAAAAAGACTAAAAATAATGGTAGCTTTAATAATAAAAAAGAAAAAGCCAACTCTTAACAATATTAACTACGAACACAGCCACAATGTGCTAACCGTATTCGGAAATTAAAAACATCCCTACCACACACTAAAGCATACACATAACGCACACACTCAAGCTGAAAAACCGAATCATCCTTGAAAATGGCTAAATGTATAGCCGAAAGAGCTCGGAAATATAAAATATTTCGATAGTTCTTACACACATTTTGTCCATAAAAGAAAGCTCTTGTTAGAACACAAGAAAAATGAAATAAAAAGCTTAACCGTAGTACCTTGTCTGTCGTTTTTAATGAAACATGGATATGAAATACGTTTATTGCTCTGCCTCTGTGCGTCAGTATGTGTACATGTATGTGGAAAAGATACGGACAGACAGAAAAGAGATACTAGAACGCTATATCCCAATCCACGGTCTTTGATCGAGGAAGCGAAAGAATGTTTCTTCTGTTTTTCGAGTATTGTAGAAATTTTCGGGCTTTACTGACTCGACTCAAGAATTCCGAAGCACAAAGTAGTTGTGGGTCGGGAGGGTATGCGAGAAATTCGAAAATATCTTTAATGTTTTTGTTGCTGACCCGGGATCAGATCTTTGAAAAGATAGACCTGTAAAATGGATCGAGATCTTTGATCTTAGACAGGAACTTTCCGGGTCGGACATGACAAGGGGCTGTGCCGAACAAGCGTAGGCTTGGGCACCGGCAAGATAGGAAGAAAAAGAAAAGGAATCATTTTAAGCTTCTGAAATGGTTTTCAAGTTTGATTCTTGGCTTTAATTAATGCCGAAATAACAAAATTAATTCTTCCTTCTCACATACACGCAATAACTCTGTTTATCTACGAAGAAGACACCAGGAAGTGAAAAGAAAACCATGATAAATTGGAAGAAAAGAATAAAACAAGGAAGAAGTTTGGGAATTCTAGAAGTACTTTTAACAGGTGCAGGTAAGATTCTAAATTTTTCTACCATCATGGTGGTCGCCTGTCTTAAGTCAAAACTAAGCTAAAAGTTGTTGCCGACAAATGAAAAGTTTTTTTTTGGGGGGGAATGGGGAGAAAAAAGAAGAAATAATGAGAGATCATGTTACGCTTTTCTATCGAGGATATTTTTTTTATTTTGGCCACCTCTTGCTGCAAACTCAAAAAAAAAACATCTTTAGTGAATTTGGACTGAATTGATAAAATCTTTTCAACAATTTGGACAAAGACAATGTATGTTCAATAAAAATTATTAAGTTATACATCTAGAATTCCAGATATTTCTGTATACATTCTAGAATTCCAGACATTTTTGCATACCTTTTACAATTTCAGATATTTTTTTCATACATTCTAGAATTCCAGACATTTTACATGTCTCCTAGAAGTCCGGATATTTTTGCATACATTCTAGAAATACTAGCATTTTTGCATGCATTCTGGAATTCCAGACATTTTACACGTCCTCTAGATTTCCAGACATTTTTATACATCTTCTAAAATTCCAGACATTACTTACACCTGGAATACGCGAGAAGTGCAAATAAAAAAAGAAAGAATGTGATAGTAAATGTTGAGAAATGTTAATAATTTCAGAATAAGATCCGGGGTGTGATGGACACACACCCAGGTTAGCAGATTTAATAATACTCCAATTATTATTAATGTTTTCTGAAATTTCAAATGATTTTGAAAATTAAAAACAAGATCTCGATAGTTCAAAACATTCATTGAATATTAACAACAACTCATCTGAAAGTCTCTGACAAAAGCAACAATAAAGATAGATTTTACTTAAAGGAACAATTAGTTAGCTTATCTTCATACCCTGCCTGGTGGCAAATGCTGCTGGTGGCGCCTGGGGTGGCAGTCTCGCCTTAGCCACCGAAACCGTGAGATCACCCCTGGTTGGCGGCTGATGAAGACAGGGTATCGCACGTGATAACACACGTTATATGTTAAAAAAAAAAAAAAAAAAAAAAAAGGTTAGTCCAAAACATTCATTGAATGCTAACGACAGCTCATCTCAAAGTCTCTAACAAAATCTCTTGAAGAACTATCCCATAATTCTCAAAATATGTTTGATAATTCATCTGCTCCAAGCTGATTTGGCTTTATTTATCATTCTGAATTTATTTTTGTCTTTGAAATTAATTTGATCGTTCAAGTTAATATTTTTATCGTCTGCTTATAAATTCCACCATTTCTTAATGTCCTTTTATTTTGTGCTTCTGCAATGCCTAAAATGTCGAATCACTGTTTATATTCTTAACCGTCAACTTTGTGAAGAGAAGGGAACACGGTGTGTTTACTCGACGGAGACAGGTCATAACAGCTAACCCCGAGAGAAGTGTCTAAACCACATTTTCTTTATTCCACACGTGGTAACCATGCGCATTCTCTCTTTCCATGAATATACAAGGCCTGCTCTATTTGATCATGTTGGCCCTCGAGATGGATGCTGATGGTATGGCAGTAGAGGTTAAACCTTCCCATCAATAACCCATATTTTATTTTATTTTATTTTTTATTTTTTTGCTTTGGTGCAGATAGCAACTGACCGGAAGTCTCTGATCTGAAAGTGCGCACAAAGAAGTCATTGAAAGATGCGTTAAAAAATGAACTCAAAGATATTCGTCCCTATTTTCTGAAAATTCATGGAGAGCAAACAGTGGATGTGAGCACGGTTATGCAGTAGGTAATACGTGTCTGGAGTGGGGACAGCGATAAGCGACAAGTCACGTTCTCCACTCAATCACGAAATGAAGAGCGCTTCGAAAACGCATGACTCGTGTTTAGGGACTGTGAGAAAATAGCTCTGTCCGACCGTGTTATTGCGCAACCCTGTGTCGCCCTGATCTCTATTCTGACCAAGCCCTTGCGGCTCAATGGGGTGAAGGGCTGGCTTGTATTATTCAACCCCTCCAAAATCAAATGAGTAACGTTTCACCTATCATGATGGTGAGGGGTTCTCTGAAAGAGGCTCCTTGGCTGAATGCCTCTTGGGCCTTAGGTTCACCCGGACCTCAAGTGGAACTCATATATCCTATCTGTCGGTAAAGATGCTGGTTTGTTCCTTGTACTGCCTCATCTGACTCTTCTTTTTATGCTCTGTCTTTGAAAGAGTGGGATCAAACCAAAAATGAAGGATGACTAACATATCTCATTTCCCGGTTTTGATAACATTGGAAGGCGTCCAAGCGGCCTTGCAAGTGATGAATTATTTTCTACCCTGCAGCCCCTTTCACGCAGAGACGTCGCAAAGCTCTCGCTACTTCATGGCGCTTTCCATCGCACAGGTTCCAACGAGCTGCAAGCCTTGGTTCCACCCGACCCTGACATGGGCACTGTGGCGAATCAGCCTCATCCCTGTCGAATTCCATTAACAAGAAAAGAGTTGGGTTTTTTTAAGATATCATTCCCCAAAACACTACTTTGTGCGACTGACTCCCGAGAGGATGCTTTCCCGATCACTACAATCTTAACCTCTTCAAGTCTAGGGTTAACAGTTGTCTCTCCAGCATAACATCATAAACTGAACTTCTTCCGCCTTTTGTTGTTAAGCCCATACATCATCATCATCCTCATCATCAGTCAGTAAATCACTACATTGAGAGGCTCTTGGGCTTTGTACAAAGAAAGAAAGAAAGAAAGAAGGTAACAAAATAAGTGTGAAAAAAAAGAAGAAAAGAAATAAATGAAAGTAAAATAAAGTAAAAGAAAGGATGAAAGAAAGAAAGAAAGAAAGAAAGACAGAAAGAAATGAAAGTAAAGAAAGAAAGAAAAAAGAAATTAAAGGATTTTGAAAAGAAAGAAGAAAAAAGAAAGAAATTAAATAAAAGAAAGAAAGAAAGAAAGAAAGAAATCAAAGAGAATGGATCGATGCAAAATGATAAATATCCGTACCTCTATAAGTAAGTGTTAAAATGAATTTTAAAAAATGAAAAACTTTTCTTGATACTTTCATTTTAGATTCAATTAAAAGATAAATGATTTAAAATTTACTATTTCCAGGAAGTAAAATCCTCTGAGGTGTATTTCAAACAAAAATAATATTGATCGGAATCGATTTTTCTTTCAGCAAAATCGATGAAATCGATCATTTTGACACATTTGTAAACAAAAGTTAATTCTCTGTTTTAAAAATCTTGCAAAAATAAAATATATCTTTCTGAAACGTTATTTGAGAAAATTTAAAGTTAATGTGATTTGAAACAAATATTACTTATAGCATAAAATGTTGTAGAGATGCATTTTTTAACCACAAGGTCTTTTTTTATCTGACGTCTTGGTCGATTTATAGACAGCCTAATGTGTTGACAAGTTAAGTATGGTAACGCAGAATTGATGATAGCAGACGATAAATTTTATTTCACGGTTTTTCCACAAGTGTGGGGAGGAACAACCCTTAAAACACGTACCTTTTCGCGTACGTTGAAGAATTAGGACACGAAATCAAAATTATTTTTAAAAATATACGGTGTCGTCTCATTGTAATAAGCTTAAGATGATATGATAAGTAAATATAGTTTTTCTTAATAACAATATTTTCTAGATAGATAGATAGATAGATAGATAGAGAGAGAGAGAGATAAGAACAGACTGGATAGATAGATAGATAGATAGATAGATAGATAGATAGATAGATAGATAGAGAGAGAGAGATAAGAACAGACTGGATAGATAGATAGATAGATAGATAGATAGATAGATAGATAGATAGATAGATAGATATGGATAGACTAAGAGAGAGAGAGAGAGAATTATGAACAGACTGAGATAGATAGATAGATAGATAGATAGATAGATAGATAGATAGATAGATAGATAGATAGATAGATAGTGAAAAGACTGTGATTGATACCACGCTCCAACTTGAGAATTCATTGCCTGGTTGCTATTTAATTATCTCAGCTTAGCTTGGCACAAGGCCGGGGCTATGTTGAACTCAGTAAGACTCGAACTCACTACTCATGGTTAACTAATTTAGCTAACTAACCTTTACCCAACCCCATTTGCCTGGTCGGTGATATTTATTATCAGAAATTTACCAAACTTCAGAAAATCTCATTGTAAATCAGTTTTTCTTTCGTCACTCAGCTTGATAGCTTGAAAAAAAATGCATTTATTTTGCTAAAACACTTGTCTTCGTGTGTAAAACACAATTACGTTGCATAAAATGTCGATGAAATACACGACCGTGTAATTAATTTCTCTCAGAAAATACGAGAGAGTTTTTTTTTTTTTTCTCGGTCAATCTTCTCCTTATATATCATTCGTTATTGTATTTTGAAAAACAAACCTCACCCGAAATAAAAAGTAGACGGATTGTTTCAAAATGATCGCGCATTCTAAATTCAGACTTCTACCAACACATGATTCATTATTGTATGCAGATGTGAGACAGATGAAACAAAGAAAAACTAGGACAGGGGAGATACCTCAGTATGTAGGATCATTGACTGAGTTTAACATAATTCGACACAAGCTACAGATTGAAATGTGGGTTGGAAAGAGTATTGCGTCGTTCTGCTCAGAAGAAAACGAGTGATTGTCTGGAAAACTGAGATCCTGGCCTTTAAAAGAGGCCCGAACACCGACCATGTGTGAAATGCACAAGCACTTCAGCTCTCGAGCAAACAATTCTATGTTATAATGATTCTATTATTTTTTGGTAATTGGCAAATATTTCATTAAAATGAGTTAATTAACGACTTTTTTAAAAATCCGGCAATTTACCAACAAGAAATATTTTCGGTTTTGATGTGTTTTTATCCAGATTACTATTTATGAATTTAGTTACTTCATGTTTCTTCCAGCAAAACAGAAACTATGATCTGGGATTGGAATGAAAGCAGTGATGGCACTGATACCCTGAACCCATCATCAAAATTAAGGATGCGGAATTGGTAAATACCAAACAAACACTTCAAATACCTTGGTGTATGGATCAGTTATAAACAAATTTAAGATAGGAGAAAAGGAAATTGAACTTAAATTAGGTTGCATTAGAAGCAATTTCATCCAACATCGAAAAATTGCTACAAAATCAAGACATTAACCTGAAAACTCAAGCCATTTTCTTAAATAACCACATCAGATCGAGACTTTCATATGAATGTCATATGGTGCCAAAACCCAGTCAGAAATATCTAGCTGTATAGAACTGCTTTCTGAGATGAGTGGTTTAAAATGGCTTTGGGTGAGTGAAGCCTGTTGAAACTGGCAACGAATATCCATCTTTGAACATTGTGATTCTGTAACGCCAACGTGGGGCGTAACCTCCACCGGTGGGGTATGGTAATGTTTGGGTGGGGCATGCGTAGAATGTGCACCCTTCGACTTACTATACCAACAGAATAAGGGGTTGGGAATTGTTTTCTAGTCAGTCTAATTAAGAGTGTTTAATGTTAATGCGTATTAATACATACAATGCCTGTACAGTTATGAATACATCAAAAATATTTTGTATCTATGTACGTAGATGTATAATTGACATATATGTAAGAATTAAATATTACAGATGGCACCAGAATTTTAGAATTTTAGATTTTTAGGGAATGGCTCAAAATCGGTTGGGAACCACTGCTGTAGCGTCAGTTCACAAAGAATTATAGCGAATAGCAGAAACCACATCACTTGAATTCATGCAACCGCTAAAATGGATATCACGTGTAATAAATAGAATAAAACATATTAACATAACCAAGATGTTGATGTTCCCCACAACTTCAAGCAAAAGGTTAGGAAGGAAACTCCCCATCAATACTGGAAAGAGCGATAACAGTTACTGAACTTAAGAAAACGATTTTTCTGAAAAATTGTTTTAAGAAAAAGATTTTATGAATTTCAACCGACAGCGGCACTGGCTACTCGGTCAATGAATATCAAATGTTTCCTTATAGGGAAATGGTTGATATTACTATTACCTTCAACGTTACCAACTCTGAGTAGAGGACATCTGAAAAAAATGGCTGTTAATTCAGTTAGGTAGAGAATGCAATAAAAATTCGAATACTGTTTTTATTGGAGCAGGTCTCCATCATTTCTAAAAAGATTTTTACATTACGTGAACGTTTAACAACCACAATTAATGTTATTTCAAATCTATTGTATTTGAGGAAAGAGTGAGAACTCCTCAAAAAGGATGACGAGCTCTAGTGTTGTTACCTAGGGAAGGTTACTGAATAGCATAATCAAACAAAGGTTGGTAATGAACGATAATACTTAGGACACGAACAACACATATAAGAAGTGGTAGGTAGAACTGCTAGAAGTGAGTCAAGTGAATTCCACAATGAATCTCCAACTGCAGGATATCTACCTACCGCCCCACGCGGTCAGATGTGGCACAAGGCCGAATTTAATGTGGGGGATGCGAACCCGTACCCTCGGCCCAAAATTCCCCATAGACCCAGTATAAAACGGGGTTGTGTATCTGTTTCCCGAGACGAAACTACTCTTCGACATAGCCTCGTCTGGGGATCCTCTCTGCCCGGAAGCAAAGAGTTTGACTAGCACAGCTGGAGACGAATCTCCAACTGCAGACCAACATACAGTATTTACTACTGTATCTATGTGAGTGAGGACATACCCATTATCGACCGTAGGCATGCTGCAACACCTAAGAAACATCTTTTCCTTCTCACCAAAGAATATACAACTTAGTGTTATTCTAATGGAACATTATGCTATTTCTATTAACTAACTTCGGCCACTGTTCAATGCTTCTGGCTTTCTGCTCCTTAATTGGGAACAGTACTTTCAATATAGTATATTCAATACAATTAATGTTTGTTCACTCCGCTTGTTACGCGATCTCTTCTCTGCTTCTCTAGTTGTTGTAAGATACCTACTTTTCATCACTCGACACAATTTCTTGAAAAGAAAGACTTTTCCGCTTAATTTACGTGTAGGTGAAACTGTAGTGACACTAAGAGCAGAATCAGAAAGTTACCACTTTCATAGCTGAAAACATAATGACGTATTTCGGGGTTTGCGCAATAGGCTCCGCGCATAACTTCCGGTTGAAGTTGATTTAGTACAATCCTAAATAAATATATGTTGACCAATAAGAAATGAACGCACCTGAAATAATCAACAGCTTAATCGGAGCCGCTTTCAACTTCGCTAACAATATAAATAGACCCCTGACTAAAAGAAAAAGAGGAAGAGATTCCAACAGGAGAGACACACAGAGAAGACAGAGAGAGACGAACACTTACAACTGCGAGCAGATATATCAAAGACATCTCGGCTTCAACAACCACTGTACACTCTTCACACCTCTCTCGTCAATTTCAACCCCTTTACTTCTCTTATACATTCAATCGTCCTGGGTAAGAAGATAAACTACATCCGCATCCTGGGTAAGACGATAAACTACGTCCAACAGCAAGGCCTCTGATCAGGAGGTTTTGAGGAGCGTAGAACCACCTCTTAATTGCTGGTGTTCCCAGGTCCACCCTGACCCGGGGTGGTAGCACCTGTTATGGGCAAATAGTTAACACCCAAACTTGTGTAAGCCTCCTGGGCATGACGATAAACTGCATCCGGGTCCTGGGTAAGACGATAAACTACGTCCAGCAGCAAAGCCTCTGATCAAGAGGTTTTGAGTAGCGTGGAACCACGTCTTAATTGCTGGTGTTCCCAGGTCCACCTTGACCCAGGTTGGTAGCCCCTGTTATGGTTCCAACTATTGGTAAATAGTTAACACCCAAACTGGGGTCAAAACACTATGAAAGTGTAAAAATATGTTTTAATATCAGAAATAATTTGTAAAAAATTATTACCAGCAATAAATTTTTTAAGAAAAAATTATTACCAAGAATAGATTATTAAAAGCAATACTTTATTGAAAAATATTTTACCAGCGATACATTATTGATGAAAAAAATATTAACAGCAATAAAAATTTGGAAGTTGATATCCCGTAAAACAAATCAAACCAAACCATACATTCAACCTCCTTTGTCTCATTCACAGGACACACATTTCTAAATGAAACTTTTATTTAATTTTCCTTAAATTACAAATACCAATCTTGTGTCATCTACAAAAGTTACTATTGTTTTTGTAAATTACAAAACGAATTATTAATATTTATATAAATTATTGTTATACTTCAGACTTGATTGTTTTTAAAATTGTTTTATCGTCTTTATTACTCTTTCATTCATCTCTTATAATGAGATAATCCTAATCTCTTATAATGAGATAATCCTAAGAAGGGCCAAATCGAACCACGAATAACACTCTAAAACATCTAACTAATATGACAAAACGGTTGCAAATGATTTTCAACGTTTGATTTGTATAGTTGGCGTCTGTTAGTTATCCCCTAGACATTCAGTTAGAAATTTCCAGCAGGAAACTTGCAAACCACTTTTGACATGTTTGATCATCCTCATTCCCTTCTCCATTAACTGCAAATATATTTTGGCTTTCGAGTCGTATTTTAACTTTCTTAAAATAAAATAAAAACTAATATGCTGGAAATGTTGTTTAGTTTCTTCCATATTTAATTTTAAAATCAACGAAGAAAAATAGAGAAATTTTATATTTCTCTAAGAAAGAAATATGCAATATAATCAAAATTGATCGTTTTAAATGAAGTTTATTAAAACTAAACACTCCTAATCCCATCTCAAGAGTAAAAAAAAAGAACAGACTCTTTGATTTACATAATATTAAAATTATCTTAATCCGCTACAGTACTTCAGATATGTGACACCCAGTGAGGATCAAACTCACCGAAGTATGAATATTCTCCAAACAATATGACAAGAAAAAAAAGATCCAATCAAATCACAAAAATTAATACGGAACAAAAATCCTCTTTTTTCTTTCTCCGTCAACCGTACCACTGAGCTATTCAGCAGGCATTCTTAGCCCTGTTCTTACTAGGTCTCCCTCCCCCCCCCGCCCGATAGTATCTTCCTACTGAAGAGACCACACTT
>OZ010600.1:96052390-96114890 GCA_963932145.1 Acanthosepion lycidas
GGCAGCTCAACATGAAAATTACAAATTGGGGTTATCAAAATCAGACAAATACAAAAATTTAAATATCTGGGAAGCTTTTTAACAAAGGTCGGAAAATCAGACACCGAAAGCAGAAGGTGGATTAGGATATCAAAGATGCCTTCCAAAAGCTAAGCAACGTATTAAACAAGAAAATCTCATTAAAAACAGGGAAACAAGTACTGAATTGTTATGTAATATCAGTCCTCCTATATTGCATTGAATGTTGGAGAATCTTTTCACAGATGAAGAAATAATTAGAGCAACAGAAATGTAGTTCAAGGAATAATCAAGTACCTATACTGGCTGCAAGCCGCCTGCATACGGATATAAAATGAGTTCAGCAGATATACAAAAATAGAAACATTTGTAAGACGAGGATGTATCTTATCAACGGACAACCAAATAGTGAGGCGATTCTGAGAGAATTAGAAATCCTAACAGGAGTCATTATTTGCGCCCTAATCTTAACAACACAAGATATGCAGATGACACGGTGTTGATGACAGACACGGAATGAAAGTTGCAAAAACTCTTACAGAAAGTAGCAAAGGAAAGTGAGAAGAAAGGACTAAACATCAACTACAAGAAGACAGAATTGCATAGTTGTTAGCAAAATGATGCACCCAAAATGCAAATTACAAATCGTAGGCAAACATCAAACAAGTACAAAAAATGTAAATATCTCAGGCGTATTTTAACAGAGTGCGGAAAGTGCGACACTGAGATCCGAAAACGTATTGAGATGACCAAAGATGCCTTCCAAAAGCTAAGCAGAGTATTAAGAGACAGGAAAAAGAGACGTGATATGTTTTTCTATATGACACTGAATACTAGACAATCTCCTAAAAGATAAAGAAAAAAACTTGAAGCAAAAAATATGTCGTTCTACAGAAGGATGCTGAGGATACCATGGGCTCAACATCTGAGCTACGAAGAGTTTTTAGAGAAAATGGAGACAAAAAGGACGTTTATACTTAACATCAGAAGAGACAGTTGAAATTTCTAGGGCATATAATGAGGAAAGCGGGCTTGGAAAATTTGACACACACTGGATATATTAAAGAGGAGCTGAGAAAACATCTCATTACCTACCTGACGAGCTTGTGTTCTTTTTTACAAAGATGTTCACCCTGAACAAGGCCCAAGAGCCACTCGAGGTAGATAGTTACAGAGTAAAAGGCACCACCCTGAGCAAGGTCATAATGTCATCAAAACGCAAGGAACCACCGGAAGTGAAAGAGAAGGAAAAAAACTTTAGAATGAACTGGAAACCGATTCTAAAATAGGAATCAAGGAATAAGCCGGTACTTCAGCTCATAAGACTGGGGAGGAGTGTGATCCGGGTGTCGCTAGCGCTGTCTAAAGCGAGAAACCCTCTCTTTTGGGAGAGATCACCACTTCCTATTAATGAGTGGCGGAGGTCAAGTAGAAGATAGTAGAATTAAATGTTTCAAACAAGATAGTTGGGAGAACAGGGTTTAGATGAGATAGCAAAAAGAAAAAAGTGCTACAAAGGAAAGGAAATTGTGGAGAGCCATAATCATCACGTTCTTTGTTTCTTCTCCACTTAATAAATAATGCACATGGCTAGACCCAGATTCTATCAGATACAGAATTTGAAGGCATCGTTATTTTCTCCACGTCTGTATATAAATGCAAGTCACTAAATAAAGTTTCTACTTGATTTCTTTGATAAAGTTCCTCAGGGAACGAAACGTGTTGGCATAAAAGGTTTTTCTTCACGTGATTTCTTTTATTAATATTTACTTACCTGCTTTATTTCATGTATTTTCCGTCTATAAACTCGATCTTCGTTCTCAATATCTCAGGTTTACTGCCACGTTAAAACACCCTTTCCCGTACGATCACTGCAGTTAAGCAACGTCGAGCCAGGTCAGTACTTAGAAGGGTGATCGCTTTAGCTGGTGGAATGGATACGGCTTAGAATTGTTCATCGGAGAGCTGAGTTCAAATTCCCGTTGGGTTTGTTATATTCACTTACGCGCAAATAGCCTTGGGAAACGTATGACTCCGCCTTCTGTTCCCCAGCTATGGGTTAATTAGTTAAACTGGTATCACTAAAACCATTTTTATCGAACCAAATCAAGACCTAGGTATGTAACTGGTATTTCCAAGCTGCCATCCATCCAGGTTCAGTGTTGCTTAACTTCGGTGATCGAACAGGAACCGGTGTTTCAACGTCATATAGCCGTAAGCAATCACGGAAGCAAACGTTAAAAATATGAAATCCTTCTTGCCTTTTTCATCTTCCTTTTTCCTTTTATTTTTTCTTTCTTTTTTCTTTCTTTTTTTCTTTTTTCTTTCTTTTTTTTTCTTTCATTATTTTTCTTTCTTTTTCATTTTTTCTTTCTTTTCTCTTTCTTTTTTTCTTGCATTTTTCTTTCTTTCTTCTTATTATGTATACAATCTTCTTTGCACTAAAACCAAACAGCCTCTGTGATATAACTTTTATTTTCCTCTTTTCGTAGCAATCAAAACAAAATGGTCCATTATTTACCTGAGGCAATAACACGGTGTAATGCCTGTGATAACTTCCTAACTATATTAACTAACAAACGATCCAGCAGAATTAATAAATTTTAATAACAAACGAAATATTTAATTGGAAATCGTCAGAAGAAAGTAAAAAACAAACAAAAAACAATTGATTGTATAAATTTTTTATGGAACATCTTTCAGCAGGATAATTTATATGGAAGACATATAGAATATTTTTGTGTTTCTTTTAATTGTCCAGATATTTGACAATGGCTATTCAGTAATTTACCGGATACATATATATATATACATACATACATTTATACACATGTATTACAATCATATGGTTGTTGACAAGATTTAAACGTGGTTTGTTTACATGTAGTCAATATTCACTTTTTAATTACAAAAAACAATTACCACTCATCTTTTATCGTCCACTCGGAAACATCTTTATGAAAAATATATCCTTCCAAACACATCTACGCACATGCGCAGAAAGATATGTACACAATAAAGATGGCGATGCAACTGTTTATGGAATGTATAGAAGTTTATATTATTATTATAATTTTCCGTTTCAAAATGTTTTTTCAGCTGACGAGAATCGCACTCAATGTTTATTCTCTTTTCCGTTTGTTTCTTTTTTTGTGATTTTCTTATTAATCTTCCCAACAGAAACGAAAAGCTGTTTGCCATTTGCGACAAACATCTGGAGGTTATGTCGTCTGCAACTCTTCAAAATCGATTCTTTTCTGGATTTCATCATTCGTGCTTTTAAATAAGTTATCAGCCATATTATTTGATTGTCTGAATCCTTTCGACACTTTTCAGTTATACGAAAACATATTTTAGACGCTAAACTTAACCACGTATAGAAGCCACTTGTATAAAACTGACCATGAGATTATTGTAACTATTAGTATAGAATCTATCTTACATATCTATGTCTATCTTTCATCCATGCTTAGAATATTGCTGCCACATATGATCCGATGCTGCTGATATTTATCTTGAGCTCCTTGAAAGAAGAATCAGCAATATTATCGGTTCTGATCTGGCAGCTCGGCTTCGGTCACTTCCCCACCGCCGTAAGGTTGACTCTTTGTGACTTTTCTATAAATATGTTTACGGTAATTGTTCTGATAGGCTCTTGCCTTTCTTACCTTGTGAATTTAAACGCCGGACTAGACTGGCGTCAAGATCTCATCAATTTACAGTTGAGCTCGCTAGATGTAGCCGTAAGTTCTACGCTAGCATTTTCTTCTCTCGCATTTCTCGTTTGTAGATTTCCCTTTCGGCTTTATGCCTACCAGCCAACTTTAATCTCCAAAAAGTAAATGCAATGTTAATCGCTATCTACTGTCTTCCTGATTACTCTTTTTTGTTACCGTTCATTAGCAATGTTTCTGTTTCTAATTATTCCCAGTAACCATTTGCATCTTAGTGGCTTTACTGCCTTGCAATGAAATCGATTTAAAAAGAAATTAAAATTTTAAGTTTAAACAAATCTAATCGATGTAGTCGGCTAAAGCTACACAACTCCTCACTTGCATTATATGGAGTCGTATTACTGAAAAGTGACATTATTTCTTTCAGTAGATCAGGTTTCATTTATTTGTGTGGGGGAGGGTAATGAGCTCGTGGAAAAATGTCCATCTACAATTATTTGTATTTAAAAGTTTCTCAGGCTTATTTGTTAATTCAATTAATTTCATGACATTTTTCCGGTTTAACAAAAATAAGTCCGTTAAAGTTCAAAGTTAAGACGACCTATATATCTTTTTTCATGACCTTGAAGTCTCAACTGCAAGAGGCATGACTGTTGATATCATGGGTGCTGTTGAATCGTCTCTGGGTAATCCTGCTATCTCTTTCGTGTTTGCGTTGCTGTCTGTCGAAACGGTTTTCTTCATACAAGACACCCGCTGATGAAACAAGTATTCGTGCCCATAAACCTTACGATAAATAAAGCATCTTAATTTATACAAGACTAAATGAATAAGCTGCAGGATTGGAGTGACAATGAATGCCAGGACAAGTGCCAACGCCATCGATGACCAAGGATAATTCCAGTCAAGGATTCCCACGTAGACAATATGGTTTACCGGATCGTACGACCAGTACGTAATATTGAAGATCATGTACATTAATCCGTAGAGGACTGAATAAAGAAAATGATAAAGTCGTACAGGATATGCGGAAAAAAGGACTTCCAGGATAACAAACACCGTGTTGAGGGCGTGAATATTAACATCTTCAAAGGAGATCCCATTTTTAATGGCCTCCTCGCCAAAAGTCGGATAAATAGCCCCAAAAAACACCAACGTCACTATGATGGACCAATTGAAAACAACACTAAAAACCAGCCACGAGAGCTTCATATACCAAGTACTCCGGTCGGCGTTCATATTGAATTCTGACGTCATATCCGCTTCAAGATCAGCTTCAGATTTCCCCTGGAAGTAGACGTCTGGATCTGCTTTTTCGTCGTAGAGACCAACTGGTAGTGTCAGTCGACGAATACTGGTTGGTTTGACTGGATGGGGCGTATTGCCGACTCGACTGACAGATCTGCGTTCGCACCAGATGCAGTAGACGACATTGATAGCGGCAAGGTTGAAATGAATAACAAGCAGGATGTATGTCCACGTGGTCATGTAGACCATCACGTTGTGGGCGACGTCTACGTGGCCGGACATCACAACGACATAATCGATGAGGCAACCAGCCGTGTAGACAGCCAACACTATCCGGTAAAGAAGATAAAGTAACCAAGACCATTGCCACTAGAAAAAAAAGAAAGATACAGAAAATATATATTATTGTCAATGAAAACAGGATTTATAGTTACATGCTGAAAATAAAAGTTCATTTCTTAGTGGAAAAAGTGATTTTTTTTTCAACTAAGAGAAACTTCTTTTGGGTGAGTGGTGGAGGGGGAATTGCAAGCCAATAAGGACACCGGGGAAGGGCGAGAAAATAAAAAAAATATGAAAAATAAAACAATTAACAAAAATATAACCAAGAATTTCAATAAACATTAATAAGAGTCTCTCTATATTCACTGTGCCTCAAGGACACATGGCACAGTGGATAAAGGCGTTGGTTAGATCCAGTGACAGGACCCAAAGAGTGTGAGTTCAATACCTGGTTAAGGCAGTGGAGAACTTTCAGAGGGAAAATTAGCAGGAGATAACTGATAACTGACATCCATCAAACATGGCACTTGGAACAGTCTACCCCAGTGATCGAAATAAAGGGTTCAGTTCGAAATTCCAACCACCTGAAGAAGGCCGGAGCGTACAACGGCCGAAACGTTGTGATAAATATGGCGACAAAGATGAGGACAATAGTCCGAATAATGTAAATACTAAACATTAATAACTCATCTCAAAAGTCTTACGCAATAATTCAACAACGAAGATAAATAGATAGATAGATATGAACAGACTGAGATAGATAGATAGAACGGGCTACGATAGATATATAGTTATGAACATAGATAGATAGATAGATATTAGGTTGGTGCAAAAATAATGTCGTTTTCTCACATATGTTACTATGTGAGAAAACGACATCATTTTTGCACCAACCTGATAGATAGATAGATAGATAGATAGATAGATCATTTATATATAAAATAGACCTGATTCTAGAGTAAAAAAGATTTTGCTAAACTATATTCATAACAAATAATGATCATTCTGTTTGCTTTTTTTCTAATTCTCCTTTCAAATTATTTGATGTTCGTTGTCTCCCCAACAGGATTCAATCGTGCATGACACGTAACAGACACTAATTGTGTTTCCCGAATACATTATTCCCAATATATATATATATATATATATGTGTTTCGGAAGATATACATCAAATCAAAAAGAGTCTTTGAAGTCAATATCCCTCGGTCTTCTCTGCCTTTCTCTCGATGTCTATTTGTGAGATGCGACAATGATCGCGATCTTTTCCTGAACATTTCAAAACTTAATTTAATAAATGTCTATATTTCTGAGAGGAGGTATTGTAACTATTTACACTATTTATTCTTCCGACTATTGTCCTCATCTTTGTTGCCATACTCATGATGTTTCGGCCATTGTACGCTCCGGCCTTCTTCAGCATCTGCCTATATTTCTGAAATGAGATATTATAATTATTTGTACGGACTGTTGACGTCATCTTTATTGATATATTCACCATATTATACCTCCTGTATCTTACCTTTCTTTCTTTCATTTCATTTCCATAGAACCAAACAGCACCTCTGAGATATGTTTTCTTTTGTCTATCCTCGCAAACAAACAAGAATGGTCCATTGTTTATCTGAGGCAATGACAGGGAGTAATGCATGCTCTGAGGAATTAAGAAATAAGCAGAATTGCCAATGACACATGGCACAGTGGATAAAGGCGTTGATTAGATCCAGTGACAGGACCCAAAAGAGTTTGAGTTCAATACCCGGTTAAGGCAGTGGAGAACTTTGAGAGGGGAATTAACAGGAGATAACTGACAACTGACATCCATTAAACATGGCACGTGGAACTAGAACGTTCTACCCAAGTGAGCGAAATAAAGGTTTCAGTTCGACATTCCAACCACCTGAAGAAGGCCGGAGCGTAGAACGGCCGAAACGTCGTAATAAATATGGCAACAAAGATGAGGACAATAGTCCGAATAATGTAAATAATGTGTGTGTGTGGCATAGAGAGCCACATGGTTTGGTGTAAGATGTATCATGTAACTTCACTTTTAAAAGCAAAACGCACAAAGAAATATTAGGAGGGAAAAGGCAGCTCCGTAATGGCGGACCCCCCCCACACACACACACACACCACCACCACCACCACCACGGCACCGTCTGCCAGACGTTCTCTTGCAGTTAATGTGGTAAACCTTATCTTTAACTTCGCTAACAATCTGAGAACTTTCAACGGATGTGGTCGACTCTTCTAAACTTCCTTTCGCCCACCCAAACCATAATAAGAATTTGGAGCACGTTATTATTATTATTATTATTATTATTATTATTATTATTGGCCAAATTTTGAATTCATTTTGTCAATCGATCAAGTTAGGATTTATGACTGAATTAAATCAATAAGGAAGGAGTTTTCAGAAAGATATCTTCATCTATATACTATTTTCCTTCAGGACGTGGGCGGTCAGGGCTCTCCACAATTTCCTGTCCTTTGTAGTTCTCTGTAAATTTTGTGTTTTTACTCTCTCTCTTTCTCTCTCTTTCTCTCTCTTAATCCCTGTTCTACCAGACATTTACACAAAGTTTGTTTATCAGGTTATTCCTTCCTTTCTTCTGACCTTTTTTTGCCTTTAATAGATCCTGTCAGTGTTAAATTTTCCAAACACTCTTTCCTCATTTTCTGCATTCTTTCTTATGTTAAATATAAGTGTCCTTTTTGTTTCCATTTTCCATAAAACTTCGTCTCTGATCATATGTTCAGTCCATGACATTCTCAGCATCCTTCTGTAGATCCACATCTCTGTTGCCTCATGGTTCTTCTTCATCTGTGATGATGTTCTCCAGAATTCACTGCTATATAGGAGCATCGATATGGAATAACAATTAAGTGCCTTTATCTTTGTTTCTAACGAGATTTTCCTGTTTC
Organism: Acanthosepion lycidas; assembly: GCA_963932145.1. Lineage (NCBI taxonomy): Eukaryota > Metazoa > Mollusca > Cephalopoda > Sepiida > Sepiidae > Acanthosepion > Acanthosepion lycidas. The sequence goes on from OZ010600.1 coordinate 96,060,535, forward strand.
CCTGTTTTCCTAATACTTTGCTTAGCTTTTGGAAGGCATCTTTCGCTGTCGAAGATTCCGTTCTCTATTAAATCACTTCCCAGATATTTAAATTGTTGTACTTTATTTTGGCTTTTCAATTTGTAATTCGGATATTAGGCTTTTCTTTTGGATGACAATCCTACATTGTCGTCTTAGAGTTTTCGTTTAGTCCTTTCTTCGCCTTTTTCTTTCCTACCTTTTGTAGGAGTTCCTCTAGTTTCCTTTCTGTGTCTGCTATCAACACTGGATAATCCGTATATCTAATGTTGTTAAGATTGTGCTCGCCAATAATGGATCGCGTTCTGGGTAAGACGATAAACTACGTCCAGCAGCAAGGCCTCTGATCTGGAGGTTTTGAGGAGCGTGAAACCACCTCTTAATTGCTGATGTTCCCAGGTCCACCCTGACCCGGAGTGGTAGCACCTGTTAGGGTCCCAGCTATGGGCAAATAGTTGACCCCCACAACCTGACTCAAAACACTATGAAAGTGTAAAAATAGATTTTAATACCAGAAATACTTTTTAAAAAATTAGTATCAGCAATAAACATTTTAAAAAAGAAAATATTACCAGAAATAAAAATCTTGTCAGCATTAAATAACCCATTGGGGTTAATATGCCACAAAACAAAACAAAAAAAAAACAAACAAACTATGCATTTAAAAAAAAAATATTACCAGCTATACATTTTGTGGGAAAAAAAGGTAATTTTGTCGGTATTAAATAACCCATTGTGGTTGATATGCCGTAAAACAAACCAAACCAATAATGGATCCTGATAAGGGTTCTAAATCTCTGAGAATCAACAAACAATAAAAGTTGAATAAATCTGTTAAGAAGACATAACTCTTGTTTCACGCCCCTTTCTAATTTTGTATATTTACTAAATATATTTTCTCTCCGTATATAGAGAGTTTGCTCACTGTATATCTTACGGATTATTCTACTGTCTTTTCTAAATATATCTAGCTTTCCTAACTGTTCCAGTAGTTGCTGTGTAAAATAAATGTGTTTTTATTTCTTTCGCTTTCTGTCTTAGTGGTTAATGCGAAACACCCACACAGACAAAAACATGCCCATAACGAAATAAACAGCAGGTAAAGGAAAGGTATGTCAATTATCCCAGCCACTCCAACTCCAACTCCACCCTCGCTTCAATTCGTGGCAAGTGATGAAAAGTCTCGTGCCACAAAGCCGTTATAATCTAACAGGGAGAAGGAAAGAAATGCAAATTGTTTTGATGGTAAAAAAAAAAGACGTGAAAAACATAAGCTGTCCGTTGAATTATCTTTCTTAAGGACTTTTAGATTTCTTTATTTGATTTTTCTTTTTAAGGTTGTGTTTATTATAAACAGTTTGACACTTTTTGGTTCTGTTAATGACAATACTATACACACTTCAAATGTGTTTACACAGTCGATATGTATTATTAAATCTGTATAAACGAAAAAAAAACAGTGGCTTCTCCTAAAATTCATGTTTTTACAACAAATGGTTTTGTTTGGTTTTCAAGAAATCAGCACAGCAATCCGCTCAGTTTTGCTTAGTTGTCGGACAAGTTGTTAATGAAACTTAATGCGCTCCAGAAATTGAATTACATTTCAACCGAGAGTTGAATTCTATTAAGGTAGGCTAGTTTAGGAGGGCAAGGTGGAGTAATAGATAACGGCTCGGATTGAGGACTCGGAGAGCCGAGTTCGAATCTATGCATAAATAGTAACACAGAATGGTTGATATAGTCTTGGGTAGCAACCGATCTAGGAGAAGCAAAAACTCTGAATTTAAAACCGAACAGGAAACGCTACTGCGGCTGTTACTGGTCTCGTGGATGAGTCAGACTTACACAAATGATCTGATAATGTGTTCGAACCTCACTTTTGCCAAACTAACCTGACAACCTACAACGCCTCATCACCTAGTGAGGTCAGTCTTGACTAGGTGCTCTAAACTAATGTCTTTCTAAACATACACTTGGCTCCACTCTCAGTCTTCAACGACTGGACAATTTACTCCATGTTATGCTTCCATTTTCATGTAAAAAAAAAGGGCCCCGTGTAACATGAACAACGAAAGGGGAAATTAGCGTCAAGAATGAAAAGGCAAATCCTGTCTCCAATATATGTGGTTGTTTATTCAGGGTTTCACTTGCATGGTTTAGTGGGTGGGTAAGTAACATTTCGTAAAACTTCACTGCTGTCTCTCACGGCAGATTAACAGACCAGATTTTGTCTTCAGCTAACGATTACCCCGATTCTGTCTTACCACCCTTATGTCCATCTTCACATCACGACTTGCGACTCACAACTCGCTCCCGGGTGGTTCGAAACTACTCTTTCATCATTCGAACTGTAACTCTGATCATATAATCATGCGAGCGGAACTTTCTGAGTTCCGGTCAAGTAGCACTTGATACCGAAAGTTTTTATTTTATTTTATTTATCTATTTATTTCCCATTAATGTCTTTTCCTTTCATTTGTTAACAGCGGGTGATTGTTCTGTAGATGCCTCTCTTAGGTTTTACTGCCAATGCAGTCATAAAAAATACGGCGCTTCGAGTTTATATCAAATCATTCACAGAGAGCCCTTTACTTCGTGGGTGTTCTAAGCCGATCTTGTGGGGCCCCATTTTGTCACATCTTTGGACCCAAACTAAGCAACGCTCAGTACTTGACAAGTAGACACGAAAACCTTAAGCCCTAACTTCAATTAGGATTTTTGTATCCATATTATTATGAAGATATGAATAGATGGCATTAATAGGACATGTGTCAGTAAATAATTATTAGCTCAAAAAAATTCTTGCAATCTAAAAATATATTTTGTTTTTTTAATAACCTGCAAAAGGTTGATAAGCCGTAAAAAACAAATCAATCAGATTAAGTAATAGTGGCTGAGCAGCAGGATTTGTATCATTTTTGGCAGACTAACGTGATGGTGAACATTTCACTTGACCTTTAACAAAATTTCTTTTGTGTTGGCTTTTTTATACTAAGGTTTACTCAATACAAGACTCGAGAGTCGCTCAAGGTAGAGGGTTATTGTATGAGGTGTGTGATATGAATGAAATAGGTGGTGATAGGAAGTGAAGAATATGAAGATAAGAATAGATGACGATTGATCACTGTCTTGAAGAGGTTCCAATTTTAATGTTCATCCACGCCGGTGGGGGTAGGTATAGCAATTCTTTGGAAACAAACAATATTCCAGGAAGTAAATGAGTTTGTTTCGACTTCTTGGAAGTAATATGACTGAGTAGTAAAAGTCTGAACTGGTGGAACTAAAGAATGTTGCTCATCTGAACATTTGCCATAGAAATAGCGAAAGAAAAGCGTTAGACTTGATTCCATGACGGAATTTTGAAAATTTCAGATGAGATTTGACTCTTGGAGAAATTTTCATCTCTGAAATGTGAAATCCTTGCAGTGAGTTCCAGAATATTGCCGAAAAAAATCAAGAAAATGAACACAAAGCATGAAAAAAATTTGGACAAACAAAAAAAACTGAGTGTCAAAAGGACGGTTTTTTTGTTGACACCGCTATTATTTTAACTACCTTCACTCCTCATCAGTATTTATTGTTTTAAAAGCGATGACTAGAATTGTAATAAAACTGAAATATATTTGTTCTTAAGAATTTACAACAAAAATATTGAACATAATTTATTTATTATATTATTTATTTAGAAGAATAATTTTCTGTTTACAATATTCTAAAAACTAATAGAATTTAAACTAATGCAATGCAATATCTATCATTTACCAATTTATAAAGACATAAATTATGAAAACAATTTTTTAAATAGATTTATAAAATTTTACTAAATTATTAAAATATGTGAAACAACTATAATGAAATCCTTATTATTTACCATTTCATAAAGTTATAATTAATTGGCAATTAGCCAATGTTTTGCCAACTATTCCAATAAACAATAAAATAAATAGTGTTTACTATTTTTGTTGTAAATTCTCACGAACAAAGAAAATGTATAAATTTACTTTCATATGCTTAGAGTTTATTACAATTTTAGTCATCGCTTTTTTAAAAAATATTGCCGAGGAGTGAAGGTAGTTAAAATAATAACGGTGTCATGGGAAAACCCGTCCTTTTTCAGACTCCGCTTTTTTGTTTTTAATGAGGTCTTTTTGCGGTCACGAAGTGCAAGTTTGCAAAAATGTCAAAACTTTTCACATTAAATTCCTCCAAATTTTGCTTTATCTAATTTGACACAAGCAAAATGAAATTCTGAAATTCCTGATATTTGAAGTGTTAATTGTATTTTTGTTATATTCCGTGCTAAGGGAATAAATACTTAACACCAGGTGAATAATAGAAGAAAGGTTTATTGTACACAACCAGTACAATATGAAATATGGTACAGTTATACACACAAGTCAATCTAGTAGTGAGTGCCACTAATTTGAAGGTCGGACATGCTTGCGTCGTCTCCCTCTCACTCTTTCTCAAGTCTCTCGTAGACAGTTGACTTTATAGGTACTTACTACCTATAGTGTAATCATTCATGGGGGTGACTGGTTATTCCATTACATCAATTTTAGAATTCTCTAACACCTTCAGTCTGCCTAGAATCTGAGGCACATCTTGCATTATTATTTTCCAAGAAAGATTTCTATCAAGTTGAGTCTTATTCTCATCTGTCAGTATTTTCTTCCGCTCAAAACATTTCCTGGCAACATAGGGGCTTTCATTTTGTTGGTATGCCACCATTTTCTTTTTACGTACTTAGCGATTTTCCCACTGTTTTTTCTTGCGTATATATAAAAGTGCTCTATTTTATATTCTTTATAAAGCATTTTATAATATGCTAAAATAATATCATTTTTTTGTTTTATTTTCCCGTTTACAGTAGATTCACGCTTAACGGTTTATCAAAATGGGTGGCCGTTTTTTTAACAGCCTTCTTGAGATCTATTGATCTTTTCACGTCTTTTAAAAGGAATGTTTCAGCGTACCCAATAGTTATAAATAAATAAACGGAATTAAATTATTTCGAACACTCTGATGAAATCGTTTTAAGAAACGGAAAACGAACAACTGATCAAGTGAACATTATTTGAAAAACAAACACCCATTTTGAAAAATCAGTAAGCGTGAAACAGCACTGTAAATGGACACATAAAGCAGATAGATAGAGAGAGAGAGAGAGAGTACAGGTAATAAATCCGTTGGTATATAATCCAAGTGGATCCTAGTAATATCAAATATTAAAACTGATTCACAAAAAAAGAGCTCAATGTATTTATTATAACAGAGCATTTTATTGCGTAATTTAATTTATATGATTGTACTTCGTCAGGCGAGGGTAAACATCGTGTGATAAAAAAAGATTTTTTAGAGAAATTTGAAAATAAATTATCTACAACTTATCTACAACTTATCTACCATCACCTTACCAAATACAATTATAGTATTGAAACCTGAAATCTTTTGTGTAGCGTTTTTAAAATTATTAATCTCTCATAATAATCTGTTCTGTCTCTTATTTGTATATATATATATATATATATATATATATATATATATATATATATATATATATATATATATATATATATATATATATATATATATTACGAAATGGACAAAGTCCGACAATTTATTTATTAAAGACATTTTTATGTTTAACGTTCTTTTTATTATAAACAGAGCATTTACTTAAATACTTGTATCTATAAAAAGAACGTTAAACATAAAAATGTCTTTATTTAAATATATATTAGGTTGGTGCAAAAATAATTTCGTTTTCTCACATAGTAACATATGTTAGAAAACGAAATTATTTTTGCACCAACCTAATATATATATATATATATATATATATATATATATATATATATATATATATATATATATATATATATATATATATATATATATATATATATATAAATATAATAAAAAAGCTTAAACACTAATATTCCATAGTCATAATTGACTCCATTGGAATCGTAAATACGATCCAATTCATGAGACCTAAAAATTCAAAAAGACATTGAGTTCTACCTGGATTCTATCTTATTGGAATTTTTTTATACAAAATATATATGTATGTGTATGCATGTATGTATATATATTTATATATCTTGCATGTGTATGTGTATATTTACCACGAATATTATATATATATATATATATATATATATATATATATATATGAAGAAATATAGTCTTAAGGTGTGCTATATTTATGGGATAAAGTGCTCAATATCAGAGATAGAGCGTGTGTAAATATAAAAGTGAACATTGAAGTCAACACTTAGAAGCGACAGTCTATTTCATGCTAGACGTGGCCTGACGATTGCGTCTAGCATGAAACAGACTGTCGCCTCTAAGTGTTGACTTCAATGTTCACTTTTATATAGATAGATAGATAGATAGATAGATAGATAGATAGATAGATAATATTGGTGGTATATGTACACATAGATATGCAATCATATATCTAAAATATATATACATACATACATACACATACATATATATTTGTATAAAAAATCAATACAAGAGGATAGAATCCAGATAGAACTCAATGTCCGGGACAGAGTAAGGATATAATAAAAAGGCTTAAATACTATTAGTGTTTAAGCCTTTTTATTATATATATATATATAGATATAGATATAGATATATATAGTGCTAGATGGTCAATATACGAATCTTTTAACTTGCTATTAGTTTTGTCCGAGAAACTTTGTGAATTTTTGGAAACAATCGTAAAATTTCGCTGTGATATCTGTTTTCCATGTACCGCTGAGATTTGCCTAAAACCGGAGTGGATTTTAAGAAGTCTATCAGAGTTTAGTAAAATGATGACTTAAATGAGCTTGCAATCTTGATTTAATACGTTCCAGGACTTTTTAAAGAATTTCTAAAATAATGTCCACCAATTTTAAAACCGAAAATTCTCAATTTATCTCAGGAAATATTTGTGATTTGATCTTTAATAAAGCGAAAATATTACACGGGAAGGATTTATTTATCCAGGGTACGTAGGTTGCCTGCCGTAGAGCAATGATGAAAAATGTTGTCTTTGTTTTAAGTAGTCTTCTGTTAAACCATTTCCCCATGCTTTAATTTCAGTTTCTCTTTCAGATCACCCCTCTCTCTCTCTCTTTCTTTCTCTCCCTCCCTCCTTCTTACATTCAGTTCACTCCCTCTCACTCTCTCTTTCTTTCTCTCCCTCTCTCCTCTTTACTTTCAGTTCACTCCCTCACATTCTCTCTTTCTTTTTCTTCCCTCTCTCCTTCTTCTATCTTTCAGTTTACTTTCTCTCTTTCTCTCCTTCTTCCTTCTTACTTTCAGTCTACTCCCTCCCACTCTTTCACTCTTTATTTGTGATCTCTCTCTCCCTCTCTCTCTCCCTCTCTCTCTCTTTATTGCTTTTCTTCCCTCGTTGATTTTTTTTGGTTTAAGCTTCCCCTCTCTCTACTAATCTCACTTTCGCTCTCTCTTTTCTCTCTCCCTTCCTCTTTTTTCTCTTGTTCCCTTTTACACTCTTCTATCTACCCCTCCTCTCTCTCTTTTTCCTCTTCTTTTTCACTCTTTTTTTATCTCTTGATACATCGCCAGTCCACCGCAGATTTCTTCATCACAGTCACTGAAACAAGTCAAGCTGCCAACTAAAAGTCCCCACCCTTCACAATAAGACTGCCTCTGTTGTTATTTTTTAAAAAAATAAAAATAAATAAAAAAAGCTGCATTCTTCATGGCAAAAAAATCTTGGTAAGTTTCATAATCATCGAAGCAGATCGTTTTCCAAATATCACTGGCAAACGATAACCGAAATCGTTTAAATTGCTGCAATGTTTGACATTTAACGAAGAGATAAACTACGCATGCGTAATCCTGATCTTTAAATTAACATGCCGTCATCGAAGAGAAAAATGAAAGAAATTTTTTTTTTTTTTTATGTTCACATAACTTCCTTTCGGCTACTATTACGCAGATTATGTTTAGAATGAAGGACTTGCAAGTTGTTTTTAAATAGAAAATATTTTGGATAGAATGATGTCATTCAAGATGGGGGGTGCGAGTCAAATGCAAGAAAGGATACAAAAAGACAGGTAAAATTGATTTTGGCAAGGAAATTAGAAAGAGAGAAGCGACCGATTACAACAAAATTGGTAAAAGATTTTTAACTTCCGCTTTGGTTTCCTTTTTCATGACAGAAATATTTTTACACGTCTGCCGTCCTGTGCAGCAGGGGGCGGTGCAATAGAAACGCCTTCTTCCATTACAACTTAATATTTAAAAGCGGGAGAATTTCCTCGAGAAATATTTCAGTTTCCGATGTCTCCATATAGCAAAAATTCAAAGAATCTAAATGCAAAATAGAAACACATAAAATGTCTTAACATTAAATCAAAACAAACATTAATAGAATGCCTGCACACAAACGTAATAAGAAATAATAATGATGAAAGCTTCATGAATACCCGGATTAAAGGTGTTTATCATCCTCCCAAATGATATTAGCTCTAATAGGTGGCATTATATATGTATATATGTATATATCTATGTGTGTGTGTGTTTGCGCGTACGCGCGTATATATGTGATTTACATTTAAAAAATAATCGACAAAATATATATATAAGTTCAAAGCGCAACTTAAAGATATATATATATATATATATATGTGTGTGTGTGTGTGTGTGTGTGTGTGTGTGTGGCTTTTTTTACATCAAAATTGTGGTTGAATTTATTTCTGTATATGACTAGTGCAATTGATAAATTATTGTGTATAAGGTCCCTTTTGTGTTCATACCCGGCCGCAACAAATATAACATTATCCACAATAATAAAATTAAACAAAAACAGATACATGACTTTACCTACCAACTCCATAAGATCTTCTATCCAAAAGAACTTATCCCATCTAAACAACATCGAAATAGTCACAACCATTTCTAAAACCGTTATGGATATAATGAGAACCAAGAACCAAAAATAGCATATCTATGAACACAAAACGGGTGCTAAGATTTATGTTAGATAGATAGATAGATAGATAGATAGATAGATAGATAGATAGATAGATAGATATGAACAGACTGAGGTAGAGAGAGAGGGAGTTAATCTGAAGTGATAGATAGATAGATAGATAGATAGATAGATAGATAGATAGATAGATAGATAGATAGATAGATAGATAGATATGAATATACTGAGATAGATAATGAACAGAATGAGATAGATAGATAGATAGATAGATAGATAGATAGTGAACAGAATGAGATAGATAGATAGATAGATAGATAGATAGATAGATAGATAGATAGATAGTGAACAGAATGAGATAGATAGATAGATAGATAGATATATAGATAGATAGATAGATAGATAGATAGATAGATAGATATGAACAGACTGAGGTAGAGAGAGAGAGTTAATCTGAAGTGATAGATAGATAGATAGATAGATAGATAGATAGATAGAAAGATAGATAGATAGATAGATAGATAGATAGATAGATAGATAGATAGATAGATATGAATATACTGAGATAGATAATGAACAGAATGAGATAGATAGATAGATAGATAGATAGATAATAGATAGATAGATAGATAGTGAACAGATTGAGATAGATTAGATAGATAGATAGATAGATAGATAGATAGATAATGAACAGAATGAGATAGATAGATAGATAGATAGATAGATAGATAGATAGATAGATAGATATGAATAGACTGAAATAGATAGATCAATCAACTAATTATGTTCTATGTATAGATACTGACCTACATACTCAGTGAAATTGACCTCAAATACGTATATGCCTACGCGGTCTCTGAATCAGCAGATATAACTATGTCTAAGTTTTTTATCGATTTTGTTTCGGCAAGATACTTAAACATTTGTCCGTTTTACGTCCGCACAATTCGACACATGTGTTTGTGAGAAAGGCTCGCTTTTGACATTCTTGAAATGGTCGGCGCCATTTTCAGCTGTAAACCCATCTATGTTGCTGGTTGGTCGTCAAAGGCGTTAACATCAATAAACACACGAATCAACCACTTATCGCGTATTACACATAGGCCTCCTCCCTTGTCAAGAAAATCGTCAGCTAAATATCCAAAATACAACCTCCACTTAGCCCCCCCCCCACACACGCATGTGAATAGAGGTCTGTGTGAGACACATCTCCACGTCTCTCAGTGTGTGTCCATTAGTAAACGAGCATGCGTTCGCTTTTATTCGGAAAGGGGAACACGCAACGCCCAGATTCATGATGTCGATGTGTGCCATTGTTTTCTGGAAAGAAGATGCTCATGAAACATTTGTCCAAATCAGTGAAAACACCGATACATGTCGTTCGACAAAAAGATGCCACGCCCTTTACTAAGTGGACGTCTGCCGTAGAGCGATAGTTAACAAGTAAAGCGAAACAAATCGATCATGTCGTTAGTTCGATCTTCACTGGATGCCCCTATCATTATAGCCGAATGACAGACGAAAAAGTTTACTAACTAGTAAAATAATTGGAGCGTCTAAACAAATATTGGCATCCACTAAAAATAACGTTTAAAAGTGATATATATATATATATATATATATATATATATATATATATATAGAGAGAGAGAGAGAGAGATGAAAATAGACAGATACATACATACGTATTATATATATATAGACACATACTACATACATACTGATTATAACAACAAACCTAAAGAGCCAGGCAAACCTACGTAGGTTTCGCCTACGCGGCTTTATATTCTGTTCTAATGTTACCTCTTTGGCTGGCGTACCCTGACGATCCGCTTAGGTGAAACCTAGGTAGCTTTGCTTGGCGCTTTAGGATCATAGTTAGATTTGCTCTACTTAGCGTAGTGAGCACTTTACTTAGTTATTTTTACTTTACTCGTGTCGGAGGTTTTATTTCTTTGGACTCTGAGCTTGGATTCTTGACGATTGTTTTCGCCTCAATTACATGTTCTTTGTTCTTTCTTTTCTTATTCCTTATTTTTCCTTGGGTATTGGTTTGTTCATTTACAAACCAATACACCTAAGGTTTTTCCCGGACGAGTATACTTACTTATATTTATAAAATTATTATTATTACATGCATATTATAAATAGATACATACATAGATACTACATACATGCATATTACAAATATATATATATATATATATATATGTGTGTGTGTGTGTGTGTGTGTGTGTGTGTGTGTGTGTCTGTGAAAAAATATATAGAAAATAGGAAAGAACTGGTTAGGCAAATAATCCAAAGTTCTTTAGTATTTTTGTTATTATTTTTTAAAAATAGTGCTGGATACAAAAGTAGAGCATAAATATAATTATTTATTTAAAAATATGATTCCAACACGCTACATAAGAGGTCTCATGTTTCAAAACAAGAGCCGAAAACTTCAATATAATTGTTTGAATTAAATTGAGTTAAAGTAAGCTCTGTTCCATCTTCAAGCGAAAAATTTTTGGAATCAAAAAAAATTTTTTGGAATCAAAAAAAAAAATTTTTTTTGGAATCAAAAAAAATTTCGCTTGAAGATGGAACAGAGCTTACTTTAACTCAATTTAATTCAAATAATTATATTGAAGTTTTCGGCTCTTGTTTTGAAACATGAGACCTCTTATGTAGCGTGTTGGAATCATATTTTTAAATAAATAATTATATATATATATATATATATATATATATATATATATACAGAGAGAGAAAATATTAGTGGTCAATATATATATATATATATATATATAATTTCCCAAGAGGAAAGAATTTAGGTAGAACTCTATGTCCAGGACAGAGTAAGAATATAATATAAAAGGCTGAAACATTAATATTCCATGTTTATAATTTATTACATTGGAATTGTAATCACGATCCAAATCATCAGACCTACAAATTCAAAAAGAAATCGGAAAATATAACTCCGAGTATAAAAAAGAAAATTTTAGCCTGATGAATTGGATCGTAATTACGATTCGAATATAATAAATTATAACCATGAATAATAGTATTTGAGCCTCCTAGCTAAATGCAACCGGACGTCTAGGCACACTGATGAGCTGTGATACAGCGAAACAGTTTGTCTGTGGACGACACAATATATATATATATATATATATATATATATATATATATATATCCCCAGGGTCATGTGGATAGAAATTTGGTACGTTGAGTTACTAAAGGGAAGTAACTAAAACTGTGATATCTGGAAGAGGTATGGCACGTGGAACTAGAACAATCTAGACTGGTGGACAAAATAAAGGGTTAGGTTCGAAATTCCAATCACCTGAAGATGACCGGAGCATACAACGGCTGAAACGTCGTGAGTCTGACAAGGACAACAGTCCGGACTATGTAAATAGCATAAAGAATTATAATACAGACTTACATTGACATCCTTAAAAATGACGATACTTATCACCCATCAGTTCTTAGTATTTATTATTAATTATTGCAGTCCGATCTGTATAAACATATGATAACACCAAGTGTATCTACGTACAGACCCAGGATATATGCGTCAATTAGCTTAATGATGTGATTAGCACATAATAGAATTTTCGCGTCACCATATTAACTGTATGTGTTCTCATTTTGTTTCGAAGAACTTCATGTATTGTAATTGTAAGAGACTTCAAGGTCTCATTATTATGAACGTTTAAAAGGTATTTCGCTATGACAAAACCTGAAAGGTGATTGGTGAAGCCAACCGTAAATACTGATTTATGTTTTACTGCTTTAATTGAATGTTTGTTACATTTTGTTAGCTGATCATGGACGCAAAGCATTTATGAGAGATGAAATGTAAAATTACTGGACATCAAATTCTCAATTTTGGGAAAAATCTTTGCTTAACTCGGGACAACAAAGCGTCTTGTACAGCTTTGTAAAATTTCTCTTGTAGGCCCTGATCCATAGAATATGAGCTTTTTCGATTTCATTTTGAATTTTAATCGGTTCTAGTCAGTGATTTGTCTTAGCACTTGAGAATCAATTAATGTTTCACTCTTTTTCATGAAACACTGCATTTTCTTCAATATCTCCTCAAAGGTTGCAGCACAAAGGATTTTCTCGCCAGAAAATTTGTTTAATCAACCTTAATTATCATCCATTTAAAAACTAGCAGAAGATTTTTCTTTGATAAATGTCATAATTGATTCAATGATTGATAGAATTCCAGATCTTTGACTCTGCATTTTGAAAATTATTGTAGTTTTAAGTGGAACATGTGACGCCTTGTGGGATGAAATATCAATGTTTTTGGACGACCAAATTTTATCTTTTCAATATGAGCTGCAAAGATTTTTAAATCTTCAAAATAAATTTGGTATTTGAAACTCCTGAGATTAAAAATGATAGGTAAATGGTGGCTAAAATATGTTCTTAAGTAATCAAATTCCAAAATTAATCCTAACGTTTGCTTTTAAAAATTGGTTAATACATCGTGTATACTGGAGTATAAGTCGATATTTAAAGATCATGTTTTGAAGTCAAAATTGGGTGTTCGACTATTATAAGATTGAAGATTGGTGAATTCAGGTGAGATTTTGGTTGATCACAAATTCGAAATTAAAATAGATACCAGAGTGGGCAGTGTAGTGTTTCGACCTAGGTAGAGGCAACCGGGCGTCTAGCCACACTGATGAGCTGTGATACAGCGAAACAGTCTGTCTGTGGATGAGAATATATATATATATATATATATATATATATATATATATATATATATATATATATATATATATATTACATAATGACATTCGTATCTGTCAAAAATGATAGCATTATTTACGCATCGATTGTCACTCCTGTTTGTGATCAGAGAATTTATATGCTCCGCTTCGGAAACATTTCTAAAGGTGGTAGAAAAATAGCAGCCATCTTCAATCCGCGCTTAAAGTGGCTGGCACCTTCTGTTATGCTTTATTTTTGCTAGCGTCAGATTTAGACGCCAAATGGCGAATTGTTGCCATATCTGAACGGGAAAGCTGCTCAATACTCCTTTTTCAACATTTGACAGATTTCAAAATCTTTTATGCGTTTCTGGGTTATTCTCCAGTCTGCAACGTGTTTCACACAGACACCACGTCGTAGGCCTGATATCGATTCTGCTACTATTTCCCTGGCAAATAATCAAATAAGCACCAGTCTTTACTTCCACCAGACCAAGGCAATTAAGACATCCTATGCTACATACATGAAGTCGAAGATTCCACTCAGAAATACTCCCGCGTGAGTACTTCCCTGCAGTCCGAAACACTTTAAGTAAAAAAAAAAAACACTATCTGTCCTTCTTTACCATCATATTTTTCTACCATTTATTTCTTTCATATCACTCCCCCTCAGTTATCATCCTAATAATTTTAACAGTAGATCTCTTCCTTCGTTTCGCAATTCGCGTGAGCACCTTTACCATTAAAAAAAAACTTTTAATACTCCATTTCCAGTTTTAAATAAGGTGAGGTTGATAGCAGGAGAGAGATATATTTGATATACGTGGCTTGTCTAATAGCGAGATGTTTCCGGTAATGAGATTTATATAGAATTTTTGTGTTCAGCATCAGAATTTTTCTTAAGGATTCTTGTAAAACGGAAAAACGTAAAGATGCTGGAAAAACTAAATAAAAAATTAATTAAATTTTATCCCATCGCCAGTAATAATTGTCAAAAAAATACACAGGAGAAGCATCACGGAATCTAAATAAAAGTTCATATGAAAACAAAAGGGACATTTACAAAATAATAAGTTAAATGCGTTGGTTACCCACCGAAAGGAGACTGGCCTCAATTTAGGCATAAAAAAAATGTAACTCTGAACGAAGGAGAAAATAATTCACTACAACGAAAATGTCTAGAAAGTGGCTTAATCGCAAGATCGTCTATAGTAAATTTGTGCCCTGACTGTTACAGAATTCTACCATTCCTGGCAGAACTTCTAATATCACAATGTGGAATACCTGCTTTAAAAAAGAAAAAGACTCTAAATGAATTCGGTTAGATAAAAAAAAATCTAAAATCGCCACCAACCCTCGTTCGTGCGCATGTGTAGTCCTACCAACATAACAAATTTAGTCCGATGAATCCTGAAACGCGTTAAAAGAAAACTTTTTCCACTTTGTCATACAATTTCACCAATATATATATATATATATATATACATATATATATATATATATATATATTGAACAATAAAAAATTAAAAAATTAAAATCCTCAGACACACTGGGTTGTAGATTAATATTCTTTCGTTTTTTTTATTATTATTTTATTTAGATTCCTCGACTAGTTTCGGCCGAAATGGCCATCATCGGGAGGAGAAATATTTCTGCTTGCTGCTAGCACTAAACTACAGAAATGAAAACTACAGACAAAAGTTCATTTTCTCCATCAAGACATTCATTTCTGTAGTTTAGTGCTAGCAGCAAGCAGAAATATTTCTCCTCCCGATGATGGCCATTTCGGCCGAAACTAGTCGAGGAATCTAAATGGAATAATAATAAAAAAAAAAAACGAAAGAATATTAATCTAAAACCCAGTGTGTCTGAGGATTTTAATTTTTTTAATTTTTTTATTTTTTTATTGTTCTATATATATATATATATATATATATATATATATATATATATATATATATATGCTGTTTAATCAGCACCCGACGATTACATCATGCATGAAAGTCAAATTCGGTGTTGTTATACCGTCGAGGGTAAAAAAATGTATATTTATTATTAATATAAATTTTACCTTTTTTTATACCTCGAGTACTGTTTTTTTACCACCAGCACTCAATGTGTAAATATTACACATACACACATACACACACACAAACACACACACATACACACACACAAACACACACACACACACATATATATATATATATATATATATATATATATATATATATATATATATATATATATATATATATATATATATATAACATTAATAATCTCATAAATATAAGCAGCTATACTCGTCCGGCAAAACTTTAGGTGTTTTAGCTTGTAAAGGAACAAACTAATACTCCGGCCTTCTTCAGGAGATATACGTTGGAATTTCAAACCGAACCCTTTATTTAGTCGACGGGGTTAGATTCTTCTAGTTCCATGTGCCATGCCTTTTTTTTTTATCTCCCTTTAGTAATTCTCTAGCAAATAGTGTAAATAATTACAACAATGTCAGAAATATAGACACACATTTTCTTTATTAATTCATATACATATATACCCACACGAATATACACGCATCATACTCACCCCCTAATGAACCAAATGATAACACACACCCATAGTAATATACACGCTTACACACATCATACTCACTCACTCCCTAAGAACCAAATATTAGGTTGGTGCAAAAATAATGACGTAATAATGTCGTTTTTTGACGTTAAAAAATACGTCAAAAAACGACATTATCGCGTCATCTACAAAAATATTATCGCGTTATCTACAAAAATATTATCGCGTTATCTACAAAAATATTTGCACCAACCTAATAACACACACACACTTAACAGTGACACATTCCCTCTCCAGAACCAATAAAACTGTCAAAATGACCAAGGAAATTCAGAGCAGCATGAATCCATCCAGCTCTTATCTCAAATAAAAACTTAAAAGACACTGTTTGACCAACACAAGGGCTGTACAAAATTCATGTTAAAAAAATAAAAAAACAAATGAAAACTACAAATTCATTTTCGCCATCAGGACATTCATTTCTGTAGTTCACTGCTACCAGCAAGCAGATTTTTTTTCTCCTGATGATGGCCATTTTGGCCGAAACTAATCGAGGAATCTAAACGAAATAATAATAAAAACGAAAGAATATTAATATACAACCCAGTGTGTCTGAAGATTTTAATTTTTTTTCATATTTTTTATTGTTCAATATATATATATATATATATATATATATATATATATATATATGGAGGGGCATGTGTGTGTGTGTGCAAGCGTGGTAAGGTAATATTTAATCCAATTTATTACTACTAATCGGGATTGTTGTAATCTGTAATCGACATATTATCTGAATCTTTTTGTTCTGATGAGAGTAATAAGCCATCGCCCGCCACGAGTCGGGTTTGAATGTCTTCTTGCGAAATTCGCACTTATGGCTGGTGCCTGTCTTCAGGAAACGAAACCCTATGGCCGATACTTCCGCCGTGTGTCCTGTATTCTTGGGGAGACACGTGTCAAATAAGTTTGGCCTGCAATAAGCTCTTTATTCGCCCTGAAAACTTCGTTTCCGGTGCGAAGGTCAATGAGAAGGTTTCCCATTGGGTACATTTCAAGAAAGTAATGACAGTGATCCATTTAGATTTGGGAGGGAGGGACCAAGTGAAATGTTGACCGGGAGAAAAAAAAGAGTGGTAAGCAACGAAGTAAGCAAACAAGAAAGGATGAGTAAAGAGAGGTTAAAAAGTTTGACAGAAAGAAAGAAACGAATAAAGATAAAACAAAGAAATAATCAAAAGCTACTAAATTAGAAATGCAATCCCTAACGTTTAAAATTAATTTTAAAAAATAAGAAATATTTCTGGAAGCTTTTATTTTAATTTTAATTTCATGCTAACAAATTAAATTTAATCTTTCTAATAAATCAAATGATTGATGTATTTCAAAATGTATTTAAATTTTCTGGAAGGCGTTTAGCGCCTTTTTTTTTTTTTGTTGTTGTTGTCGTTGTCGGCGTCCCCGATTTTACGGTGGAGTAATGGATAGCGGCTCCGACTGAGCAATCAGAGAGCCGAGTTCGAATTCCCGTCGTATCCATTACATTCACTTACGTGCTAATACCCTTGAGAAAGCTACGAATCCTCTTTTTCTCTCCCCGTCCAGCTATGAGTAAATATCCGGACAGACCTGGTTTTATAGCCTTGGATGGCCTCTGGTCTACAGCAGAAAGATATGGCAACCTACTACGGGAAAAAATCTACCTCGTCAATCATGTATCTTTCGATACATGATCCTCATATCGTGTATCATGGATGGCATATAACTAACTGACTGATTTTCCAGTCGAATCCATTACATTTATTTACGGGCTAATACACCTGGGAAAAATATGAATCCTCTTCTTCTCCCCTCATCAATGGGTAAATAGCAGGACAGACCGGGTTCTATAGCCTTTGATGGCAACTGGTTTACCACAGAAAGAAATGATAACTTACTGCAGAATAGAAATCTGCTTACTCTGTCATGTATCGAAAGATACATGATCGCCTAAGTGTGTATCACGCATGGCACATAACTGACTGATTTTAGCGCCATTTTTAGCCTTTCGTCATCGAAATGTAATACTCTTTATTAAAAAAATCTTTCACAAATAAAATATACTTTTCTGAAACTTTATTAGAGGGAGATTAGCTGATTTGAAGATTAATTAATCTGATTTGAAACCTATATTACTTACTTTAAGTTGGAGGCACGTTAGCATCATGGATTGCAAAACCGGAGTGTCGAGTTCGAATTCCAGTCTAAAAATTTTTTTTTTAGTTTGTAAGAATTTTTTAGAGATAATAATGATTTATTCATACAATCCTACTAATTAACCCATAGCTGGGGGTAGAAGACCGGATTCATACTTTTCCCGAGGGTATTTGCACGTAGGTGAATATAACGAACCCGACTGGACCTGGAACTGGAACTCGGCTCTCCGATTTCCAAATCTGAGACATTATCCATTGCACCACCCGCACATCCAAGCTTACAGTACCCAAGTAGTCACCCATTGACCAGGCTCGACGTTGCTTAACTTAGGTGATCTTACGAAAAACGGTGTTTCAATGTGATATTGCTGTAAGCTAATCTGGTACAAAGGTAGAATAACGAGGCAACATATGATGACTAATTTTATAGTTCCGGCCTGTGAAACTAATTATTAATGGAGGTTCAAAACATTTGAAAGCGCCAAATTGCAAAGAGCCAAATAAACTGAAAATAAAAAGGACAGAAAATGGATTTCTTACGAGAAAACAGAACGAGCGAAACGCTTATGAACACAAGACGGTGGATTATTTTATTGATGTACAAATTTGTATTAACTGGTCGATAAAACGTCATTATGAGTGACAGGACCTTAAAGAAAGGGATTAAGTTGATAAGCGTTGTCTCCCGACTGGACTAGGAAGATAAGGACGAGATATTAGAGAGACAGTAAGACGAGACGCTTGAGCAAAGCAAGAGAGGTTAGCCGCCATCAAAAAAAAAAAAAAAAAAAAAAAAGAAATTATAAAAGGAAATGGGAGAAAAAGCCAGAACAGCGGAAGTAGATCTTTGCAAAAAGAGAAAATAAAAATGGCTCACGTCTTTATTTTAGTAACGAATCCAAAATGAAAGCCGATAATTCGAAAATAAATGTAAATGCAAAAAATTTGATAAAGGAAAGTTATTAATATTCTTTCATGGATTTTCCGAATAAACTCAAGCAATTTGATAATTGGCTCAAATAGAATTCAAAAGGTTTATTCAATTCCAACTAAAAAATTGTTATTGAAGAAATAAACGCAAAGAAAATGGCTCCTTAACTTTCCTTATGGTAAAATCATTTGATTTAATTCTTAAGGCTAACGAGCTTGATCAGTACCTAGATGGGTGACCGCTTTGGAATACCAGGTGCTGTAAGCTTGGATGTGCGGATGGTGTAATAAATAATAGCTCGGAATTGTTAATCTGAGAGCCGAGTTCCAATTCCAGTTGGGTTCATTATATTCACTTTCGCACAAATATACCTTCTCACCCCATCAATGGGTTAATTGGTAAAGACTTGTAACACTAAATCATTATTACCTCAAAAACATTATTAAAATCTAAAAATATTTTTTGGCCTTAATTAATCTGCAAAGGGTTGATAGGCCGTAAAAAAGAATCAATCAATGAAATATTGATTAACTACACAGACATGCCTTTTAGATTTATTTACATTCTCTGGAATATAAATCGATAGAAACTGATGTGGTCAAAAAATGAGGGATCAGTTTATATGTTGATTGTAATATAGAATTGATCCTTCACTATATATCCATATTATAATTTCTTGTTTGTTCATCAAATTCTGATTAGATACGAATCAATCTCTTCTCCCCCAGCTATGGGTTAATTAGTAATATTTGTATCTCTAAACCATTATTATCTAAAAAAAAAAAACTTCTTACGATGTATAATCTTTTCCGGCCTTAGTTAACCTGCAACGGGTTGATAAACCGTAAAAACGAATCAGTCAATCAATCTTAAAGCTAAATGTTGACCATAAACAGGCCCTCGGTTGAATCTATTTTTTAAGACGGATGATTTTAAGGCAGGGATAATTTTAAGATAGGGATTATTTTAAGGCATGGCTGATTTTAATGCAGGGATGATTTTAAGACAGGGATGATTTTAATGCTGAGATTATTTTAAGGCAGGGATGATTTTAAGATAGGTATTATTTTAAGGCAGGGATGATTTTAAGACAGGGATTATTTTAAGGCAGGGATGATTTTAAGGCAGGGTTGATTTTCAATGGTCTCCTTTCATTTCGTGTTTATTGATAGATTTTACAAGAAGTCTTTCTTTTTGCGATAATCTACAATATTCATACTAATGTATGCATTTGATAATTACATAACTGATTGCAAGCGGGAAGGTGTCGAAACAGAAGAGCAGCTTTTCTTTGTAAAGAACAATTCAAAGTTAATGAGCTTGACAGATTAGGCCCTGGAAATGTGACCTCACAGCTCTAATTTAATGGCGTCCTTGTAAAGTCAGTGTTCATACCTTAAAAGTTATGTGTCATACACGTAATTGCTCTGACATCTTTGAATGTAAGTAGTTTATATTCAAAAATATTCGTCATGGAGTGCTTGCTTCTCATGACGATGCAGAATTTAAGTGGAGTGACCACCAACGATAACAACTGTTTCGCCTGTTGGGATTTTTTCTCTTTCAAAAGATCCTAGTATCCAGCTATATTGGATATTTAATTTTACCTTACCATTCCACGCGTTTATTTGTTTTTTTGTTTGTTTGTTTTTTGTTTTTTTTTTGTTGTTTTTTTGTTGTTGTTGTTGTTATTGTTTTTAAGCATTCCACCCCAAGCAAGGCGGGAAGCCACTAACACGGAAGGGTTTACAGAGAGTTGGGCCGAGAGCAAATAGGGAGTGATAGAGGAAAGGATGAAGAGAAGGATAGGGGATAGATCAGGGCATCTTGAAAAATCGATTGACATTACATTTGAATAGTTGGAGATTATAGCTATCAGGGAAACAGGAAAAGGGGAGGGAGTTCCACAGGCGAGAGGTGCGAGATATGAAGCTATTGGAGTAGAAGAGGCGGCTACATTTAATAGTTCCAACAGTGAAAGTGTGAGAGCGGGATGCCAGCCTCGTAGGGAACCAGCGAAAGCAGCTCATCGGTGCACTTACCATGAGAGTATTTGTAAAAAAAGACAGAGGGAGGCGATGGCACGTCTGTGAGAGAGCGACTGCAGGCGAGACGCCAGATCAGGGCCAATTACGTTGCATATCCATCTCTGGATCTTATCAAAAACCTTGAGACAAACAGAAGGGGCTCCAGACCATATATGGCAGCAATACTCCATGCAAGGGCGAATGATTGATTTGTAGATTTTCCGGCGAGAAAAATTTCCTGGTGCCGCACAGGGAGACAACTTTCCTTGCGGTGGACGAAGCTATTGACTCACTGTATTTGTTCCATCTCAGGTCAGCAGTCAATGCGAGACCGAGTAGTCACAAAGAGGTGCTCTCGAGGAGTTGAGCGTCAGACATTCTAATGGAGAGCAGGGATGGTTCTCTGTGGTGAGTAATAGAGAGCAGTTTTGTTTTTGAGGCATTAAAGTTAACCAGTCAATTCAAGTTTTGTGAAGTTATGTTAAAAAAATGAAGAAAGAAAAAAAAATGTCGATCTGTCAGCCTCCGCTAAAATTCAAATTTAACTCAGTAAGGTTTCTATATATTCCCAAAGTAAAAAAAAATCCCCGTCGAAAAGGGTTTCAGACCGTGGGTAACTATATCGGGCAGAAAGGCTTCTGGTCGGGAGACTGAACGTTTTGAGAATCATGAAAACTACCACTTAATTGTTGTTCCCAGGTCTACCCTCACCCGGGGTAGTAGCACCTGCTAGGGTCCTAGCTATGGGCAAATAGTGAACCCCCAAACAAAACATTATAAAACTATAAAAATACATTTTAATACTAAAAATATCAGTACACACATTTTTATATATAAAAAAGTTACCAACAATATATTTTTATCTGTAGCCATAACATTGTGTTCAAAACATTTACAGTTCGGCTTTAAATAACCCAAAGAGGTGTTGATATGACAGAAAACAAAATAAAAAAATGAAAAGACCGTGGGCGATATTAAGGAGAGCATGATGAAGCATTTGATAGCAGTCTCGAAAGATTATTTTCAGGTTGTTTCGAAAAAAATAGCAAAATACTTGAAGCAATCTATTTCCAAGGAGAATACTTTGAATGGGGACTAAGACGCCGGGGCCATTTCCCTAAGTAGGCTTTTTTCTTTTTTTTTTGTTAATATTAAATAGATAGAAATTATAGACAGACACTCGTCAAGTACTCAAGCGCCATGTTTTATCGTTAAAGGAGGAAAGATTGATTCGTTTTTTACGACTTATCAACCCTTTACAGATTATTTAAATCAATAAAATAGTTTTAAATTTTAAGAAATTTTTTAGTGATTCAAGTTAATAATTAAACCTTAGCTGGGGGAAGAAGATGTGGATTCATGCCTTTCCCATGAGTATTTGCGTGTAAGGGAGTATAATGAACCCAACTGGAATTGGAACTCGGCTCTCCGATTTAAAATTCCTAGCCATTAGTTATTTCACCAGCCGCATATCCAAGTTTACAGCACCTGATGTTCCCAAGCAGTCACCCATCTAGGTACTGACCAGGCTCTTAACGTTTGTTATCGTGTGGGAACCGGTATCTCAACGCAATATGGCCGTAAGTCAGAAAAACAGGAATAGTTGTTGGGATAGTTAAGGTGTCATGGAATCATACATCGTTTCGAAACAGGAAGAAAAACGAAAAAGAAACGGTAATTCTTACTCATTCAGGCTGACCACTTCCTGGTCATCGACAATCCACACCTTGCTGTTGACCACTTAAACCGATCAAGTGTTCAGGGCTCGACTCAGTCTCTTAAGGAGATGGACAGTGTGGTTAACCAAGTGATATAGAAAGACAATGTTTACAAGAGAGAGGGAATAGAGAGATTTCGGCCAATTAAACGGTGCTTTTAGTTGGTAAGACCTGGTTAACAAGCGTAAGGAGTGGGCTGACCCTAAAAGCGGTCGATGACGTCATAATTGCAGTAAAAGTGGCAGGCCAGTTATTAAAACGAGGCCGGGCAGGTGCACGTTTTTTAAGTTAGTCAAGTAGCTTTTTTGACATGAGGAATATCACGGCGAACTGATTTCAAAGACATTTCATGTCACATAAAATAATGTTTCTAAAAAATTAATTACATACAAGTTTCTTTTCGGAGATAGGATATTATATAAACAGTGTTGCTAAACTATGTTCAAACGATATATATATATATATATATATATATATATATATATATATATATATATATATATATATATATATATGAAGTGAAAATGAATGGAGTTCAATTCCGACATTCGTAACATTCAATTTAAAAGAGAGCTCAATACAAAAGTAGAGCAATATTCTTTATTTTAGAATATTACATCAAAACATGTAAAAGACACTACACAAATGCAGTCATGATTCAATGTGCATGTACGCATCATACCAAGCGTTATAAAACCATATATATTGAAACATGATTACATTTGTGTAGCGTTTTTTACATGTTTTGATGTCATATCCTAAAATAAAGTATATATATATATATATATATATATATATATATATATATATAACACAACAAAATCCAAAATTATCTCATATGGAGGAGTAAAGATCTATTTCAACCAACGACGAGTACGTCAGTTTTATTCAACCCTGATGTTCGTATTGGAATTAGAAATTTAAATATTTAACTTTGACAGCAGACGAAAAATTGATACAGAATCTATAGATCTATAGCCCCTATATGAATAGGATCCACTTGGATTATATATCAACGGATTTGTTACCTCTACTATATATATTTGTTACCTTTACTATATATATATATATATATATATATATATATATATCATGCGCAGACCGAATTTTGAATGGCCAAAGTGCCGAATGGAAAAATATTCGAACTGATTAAATGACGAAAGATCAGAAATGTGTTTAGAATAGCATACCTTTTACTTAGAATGCAAGTATCATGACGGTAAATAATTATTTTTAAATTATAACCTAATAAAAAAATCCACGATGAAAAAACTTTCTGCATAATTGCTAACATTTTTGAACGGGGATCTGCATTCTGTATATATGTAAAATAATACCAATTGCTACTTACTAAGGAAAATTCAAAATACGATTGAATTTTCCTTAACCTTAATAACGCATATTAATTATTGTCTGCGCTTATAAATTAATTAAATTTCTTAGAAAGTTATTCCTAACATCGCTTGACAATGGAACGAGACTATGGATTTTAAGTTTAATTTTTATAATTAAATTTATAAATTGAGTTTCAGTTTTGAAGCATAGAAATTTCTGTGTAGCGATGGAATCATATTTTTTAAAAAGAAAATAATTATAATATTTTGCTCTACTCTTTGTATCGAACACTGATTTTTTTTTAAATAAAAATAACTGCCAAGAACACCGGATTATAAATTTTACTGTTTCTTATTATTATTTTAATATATATATATATATATATATATATATATATATATATTGTTTTGTCTACTAAATTGATTTTCCCTTAATTCAAAACAATTTATAAATATGACTTCATCCAGCAGACATGGAAGCAGACCCTTGTATGCACTTCTTTTACTGGTAGATGTGACCACTATATCCCCTTACTCCAAATTATGAAATCGTGTTGTAGTAAGCACATTAAAATAATACTCACATTTTTAGAACTACCATAGCCCTTTTATTCCAATCGCTAAATTGTATTCTGCCATCCTCAACTGAATCTGAAGCATCTACTGAATATCAAAGACATAAGTATGTTTGTGTGCATTGAAGCGAGTCAGATCTCAACGGAAATATAAAACTCCTGTGGCCTGTCGATTTATTCACAACAATATGATTATGCAATCTCCAAATCGATAACTGTATAATTGAACCTGAAGCGTGTACAGAATTTACAAAAGCCATAAATGTATCTTACAATGTCTACTGAAGCAACGCCCACAGCTACTGACAGGTTTAAACGCCATAGCTTCTCAGTTGATTCAATTTTATTATAGCAGTTCTCATATAAATGGGATATTCTAATAGGAACCACCATTTCCTGGCTACTGTGTGTTGCTACAATTGTCAAATAGACTCAATTGAAAAAGTATTTGCTTAATCTCCAAAGCATAAATAGGCCTTACAACAGTGTTTTTCAACCTTTTCTATTTCAGGCTACACTCGTGAAATAACTAAATATCTGATGCACACATCAAGTTTTAATAAGGAAAAATTAGTAATGATATTTGAAAATAGGAAAATAATTTCGAAGTATCCTGAAAGAAGTATTTTTATTTTTAGGACCTTGCATTACTTATTCACTCTAGCTTTTTTAAAATAAAGATTTTTTTCTAGATATGAAAAATAATTCATAAATTACTATTCTGTTAACTTGCGGCACACCTGGCTATATTTCAGGATGCATTAGTGGGCTCGGGTCCCACCGGTTGAGAAACGCTGCCTTACACTATGCCTTGAAGCACGATCTACCCTAACCTCCTATTTCAACAACATTATTGTCTCAATGAGAAAGTTTCCCGCTTCGTAGTGATTTTTTTTTCTTTATTGACGATTCCCTGTAAAATGGACACCGAAAAACTCAAAACAAATATTTAGGGATTTCCAAAGAAATGTAATACCTAAGGTTTAAAATGTATTTTAAAAAATGAAGCTTTAATTCCAAGCTGATAGATCGAATTTAATATTTCCAATAAGCAAAATACTTTGCTGAATTTCGAAACGAATTTAAATCTATTGGAATTCATTATTTATCAATAGTGTCTATAAAATATCTTATTCATAAAAGTAATTAAAATGTTTTCTGATTAAATAATGTCCTAGTTTTAATGCATTTTGTATTTTACGATTCAGAACAGATCTTTTGGTAATTGTGAATGATGTTTTACAAAAAAGAAATTGATTATTTAAATTCTCCAAGGACTTCTGCTTACAACTAATAAGTCATCAACATTAAGTTATGCAAAAATGAATTTCTGGAAATTCTATAAAATTAAATAAGGAGACGGTGGGGAACAAAATTTTAAAAAAATATATATTTTTACCAAGATTTTCTAAAAAAAAAAAGATACGTTTATAAAATAATTTACTTCATTTTTGAATAATTCTTGACAGTTTCATTAAAATCCGACAATTGTTTGATTTTTGCAAAGATTTCTTAATCAAAGTCTTTTTCATCGCCAAAAGACACTAAAATATCTTTATGACCACCCACTAAAGTTTTAAAAAAAAAATAAGTTAAAAAATGTTAGCCAAAAGCTTGAAAGTTCTAAAAAGGATTTCTTCTTGGTCATTCTTCTTAATAAGAACATAAAGAATTTGACGATAAAACTTTGGTTTTATTAAATTTGGGCATTTTTTCATTATGGTATGCTCTCTTTTTAACGAGTCTTTGGAATGAGAAATATATCTCTCAAAAGGAAATTGACAAACAAAATATATTTCAAAGAAATGCACAAAGAAATCAATTTCAAACAGAAACAACAATTTGGAACAAACTCAAAGAAATAAGAAGACATATCGTGTCTTACAGGAAACTTTCAGACTTAGTAGAAGAGAGCAGATAATTACAGTGTTGTCTCGTATCATCAACAGTCGTGAAAAGTAAGACGCGACACAGTGGACAACTGACGGGTCCTTAAAATTCACTCCTTCCTTTTCCAAATAAAATAGATTATTTACATTGTCCTCATCTTTGTCGCCATATTACAACGTTTCGGCCATTCATTTTTTTCTTTTCGAAGAAGGTGGTTGGAATGTTGAACTGGGGTAGACTGTTCTAGCTCCACGTTTAATGGATGCCAGTTATCATTTATCAGGGTATTGAACTCACACTCTTTTGGGTCCTGTCACTGGATCTAACTAACACTAACGCCTTTATCCACTGCGCCATGTGTCCTTGAGGACATCTGTGTAAGAATTTCTGGGTATTATAAACCTAATGTTTTCAGCAACCATTTTTTTACCAGTGCTCATATTGCAATTTTTGCTGTTATTATCGCTTTTCTCTGGCACTCATTATTACTGGTTCCCATATTGTATTAATTTCTATGCCGATATTCCAACCATTTGAAGAAGGCCGGATCGTACAACGGCCGAAACTTTGCAATAAATATGGCGACAAAGATGAGGACAATAGTACGAATAATGTAAATAATATCTCATCTCAGAAATATAGACAGATATCAAAAATACATAAATAATTTGTCTGATATTATGCATCACTATCACTTCAGTGACTATTACGCGCTATAATACGACATTGCTTAACTCAAAATAACCCGGGAGGAATCTTTCAAGAAAAAAAATCATCACAATTAAAAGAAAAACGTTCTGGGTACGACGATAAACTACATCCAGCAGCAAGGCCTCTGATCAGGAGGTTTTGAGGAGCATGGTACCACCTTTTAATTGCTGGTGTTCCCAGGTCCACCCTGACCTGGGGTGGTAGCAACTGTTAGGGTCCCAGCTATGGGCAAATAGTTAACCCTTAACCTGGGGTCAAAACACTATGAAATAAACTTTTGAAGAAAAAATTATTACCAGCAATACATTCTTGTCGACTTTAAATAATTCATTGTGGTTTATATGTCTTAAAACAAAAGAAACAAATCAAAAGAAAAACATGGCCAGAAATTCACAACAAGCCTTCAGTTACGTATATGTAACTCGATGATTTTCAACATCAATGACAACGCCCTTCTCTGTGGGCGCTATGAACCCTCAAGGAGGCAGTAAGACCTCAACGAAATTAGAGGTCGCTATAATTTTAAGAGGACCCCTCATTCAACATGTTCAGCTCTGCATTTGTTTCTCTTTTTGCCAATATAGTTACATCTTTAGACATATTTCAAATATTTAGCTGCAATTGCAATATTAGTCATGGCAAAAGCCTGCAGGCTAAAGTCCGGCAACTTCTACGGCATGATCCGGTGAGTGCCACTTGGTTGTCCCCGCTAAATTTTTCTTCCGGTGACTGATGTTGTCATAATTGCAACTAAACGTAAACAAGTGACATTGTATTAACTCTATTCGATTTACCAATGTCATTTTAACATAGAGGGCGCCACCAGACACCCCCACCGTATCACTCAGGAGAAGAAACGGTTAAGAACAACAGATTTAAATGCTTGATAAAATTTAATTTCACTCTGGTCATGTCTGATGTACTGGCTGACCCGATAGGCTTTATTTTAATTTTGACTTTCCCTCGTTGAGTGAAAAGACAATCTCGAAAGTTTACCTGATTAGCACAGCTGATTCTGATGAAGGCGGAAATAGGGCACCGGTCATGGGAGGAGGAAGAGGAATGGCGCCATTGGTGGGGAGGGAGCGTGGATCAAGGGACTAAGGGTCGGAAGCTGTAATGCGTACGCGACACAAGATTATCTCTTTTATGTTTCTTAATCGTCTTCAGATTCTTCCGCTTCTCGGCTCGATTCCCAAATTTGGTTGAAATATCTCACATGTCCACCTGTTCATTACGTTATCTTTCTCCCTAACTCGGAAGATAGATGGATAGGAACAGGCTACGATAGATAGATAGATAGATAGATAGATAGATAGATAGATAGGAACAGGCTACGATAGATAGATAGATAGATAGATAGATAGATAGATAGATAGATAGATAGGAACAGGCTACGATAGATAGATAGATAGATAGATAGATAGATAGATAGATAGATAGATAGATAGGAACAGGCTACGATAGATAGATAGATAGATAGATAGATAGATAGATAGATAGATAGATAGATAGGAACAGGCTACGATAGATAGATAGATAGATAGATAGATAGATAGATAGATAGATAGATAGATAGATAGGAACAGGCTACGATAGATAGATAGATAGATAGATAGATAGATAGATAGATAGATAGATAGGAACAGGCTACGATAGATAGATAGATAGATAGATAGATAGATAGATAGATAGATAGATAGATAGATAGGAACAGGCTACGATAGATAGATAGATAGATAGATAGATAGATAGATAGATAGATAGATAGATAGATAGGAACAGGCTACGATAGATAGATAGATAGATAGATAGATAGATAGATAGATAGATAGATAGATAGGAACAGGCTACGATAGATAGATAGATAGATAGATAGATAGATAGATATGGACAGACTAAGATAGATAAATAGATAGATAGACAGATAGATAGATAGATAGATAGATAGATAGATAGATAGATAGATATGGACAGACTAAGATAGATAGATAGATAGATAGATAGATAGATAGATAGATAGATAGATAGATAGATAGGAACAGGCTACGATAGATAGATAGATAGATAGATAGATAGATAGATAGATAGATAGATAGGAACAGGCTACGATAGATAGATAGATAGATAGATAGATAGATAGATAGATAGATAGATAGATATGAACAGAATAAAAGAGAGACATAAAGAAACTTAGATATAATCATAAAAAGTTATATTTACAAATATATATATATGTGTGCGTGTGTGTTTGTGTGTGATAAAAAATAGTTTTAATGTATGCTATATTTATGGGTTAAAATGTGCTCATTATCAGGAATCGAGCCTATGTAAATATAAAAGTGGACATTGTGGGCCCAACGGCGACAGTCTGTTTTGTGGTAAACGCAATCATGGTCTGACGACTGGGTTTAACACAAAAAGGACTGTCGCCGCGCTAGGTGTTGAATTAAATGTCCAGTTACATATATATATATATATATATATATATATATATATATATATATATATATATAAGTATGTGTGTGTGTGTGCGTGTGTCTGTGTGTGTGTGTGTGTTGATCTTGCAAAATGCAACATTGGTGGAATCGAGTCCTTCTTGATGCAGTCACAACTTCACTGGGTTGATCATGTTGCAAGTATAAGTAACAACAGAATATCTAAGGACCTCATTTACAACCAGCTTGACCATGGCCAAAGGACTGTTGGATAGCCATGGTTTATGTATAAAGACAAGCTAAAGAGTAACCTCTCAGCTGTCAATGTGCCTCATACAAACTTCAAGTGAGTTGCCCAGGGTAGAAATAACTGGAGATATTTGCCAGGATGGTATCAGAAATTTCCAAATCAGTCATATTGACTGGCTTAGAGGCAAAAGACAATAATGAAAAGTGTCAGCAGATATTCCTGTAGTTATGTCCTGAGATCCTTGCTGTTGCACATTATGTGGACTTGTATGCAGGTCATTAGCAGGGCTGAAGTGTCTCATAGGACATATGAGCATAACAAAACTGAATGAGTTTGTTGGATCCTCATATTTTGAAATTGACAGGAGTCCATATATATATACATATATATATATATATATATATATATATATATACACACACACACATATATATATATATATATATATATGAAAAGTAGTTTAGTCTTATTCAAACCAGTGTACAGACAGTTCGTACCGGAACTAGAAATTTTAAATTTAACCTTGTGTAATTTATATGGTCTGCTATAATAAATACATTGAGCTCTTTTTCAGTTTTAATATCTTTTTTAGTTTTAATATATATATATATATATATATATATATATATATATATATATATATATATATATATATATATATATATATATATATATATATATATATATATATATATATATATATTACGATAGATGTAACACACAATTTACTAAATAAAATTATGGTGTCTATTTCGAATCCGATATATCCCCTACAGTAATAAAACACACACATGTTTATATATATATATGTATATATGTATTCGAACCTGTATCCTATACGGAACCGTCATTTAGCTTTACCGATTTGGCCACAGAGGCGCGTTCGGTTAGCAAGGTCGAATTTACTGTCTTTAAACTTCAATCTTCCATGAATCTCTCACGTACATTCATATCTCCTCATGGTGTATCCAAATGTAAACAAATGACGTCATAAATTATGAAATGGACAAAGTCCGACAATTATTTTAAGACATTTTTATGTTTATACATTCTTTTTATACATGCAACTATTTACGTAAATGCTCTGTTTATAATTTGTCCATTTCGTAATGTATGACGTCATATATATATATTGAGAGTGTTGATATATATATATGTCGAGAGTGTTGATATATATATATATATATAAATATATATGTATGTATACATATATATGTGTGTGTTTGTGTCGCTGTGTGTACGATAAAACTAACATGCCATTCTCTGCCCCAGTTAACAACAGACTGCAGGTTATTTTGGATATCAGATGCCAATTGGATCTTATCGAAGTTATCAGATTTACTATCGAAACAGGAGTAAAGGGTTATGTCATCGGCGTAGATACCGAGTTGAAAGCTGAAGGAAAGTCGTTGATGGTAATTAAGAACAAAATTGGTTCAAGGCTAGTACCCTGGATAGATACCTGCATTTGTACAAAAAGATCTAGAAGTGTGCACATTTCGCAATTTGATAAGAAAGACCAAATCAGTTCAAAGATTCGTCCGCTAATAACGTTTCAACTTTGCGAGACTGACCGCTTATGCCAAGCCCTTTCGAACACTTTCGAAACGACGTTTCAAACGACGATTATATTGATTTAGTTATCAACAGCTCATAATAACCCCCAGCTCTTTGAAAAAAAAATGTATTTCTGCGATGTATTAAACTAAAAGTAATATTTGTTTCAAATCAGATTAAGTTTCAGAAAATTATATTTTATTTTTGAAAGATTTTTTAATTAAGAGAATTACATTGTGTTGACAGATGGTTAGAAATGGTTAAAATCAGCGATTTTTAACGATTTAAAAAAAGGAATTTTTCCAATCAATATAAATTCTTTTGAAAGTACAGCAAACTATTTTGCTTATTGGAGATTTTAAATTTAATCTATTAGCTTAAAATTAAAACTTAAATAAATGCGTCAAGAAAGATTGTTCATTTTTCAAAAATCCATTTTACACTTTAGTTATCGAGAATTTATGGAGATATATAAACTTGCAAACAAGCAAAATATTGTCTTATTAAATAACAGAGCAAAAGATAAATATTAAACATTGAAATTGAGTATTAGTTTCTCACAGATAGATAGATAGATAGATAGATAGATAGATAGATAAAAATGAACAGACATAGATAGATAGATAGATAGATAGATAGATAGATAGATAGATAGATAGATATGATCAGACCCACATAGATAGATAGATAGATAGATAGATAGATAGATATGATCAGACCCACATAGATAGATAGATAGATAGATAGATAGATAGATAGATAGATAGATATGATCAGACCGATACAGATAGATAGATAGATAGATAGATAGATAGATAGATAGATAATGAACAGAGTCAGATAGATAGATAGATAGATAGATAGATAGATAGATAGATAGATAGATAGATAGATATCACTTGCATATCTTTGAATTTTTGTATATAACACTATTTTTTTCTATTTTGTATTTTCCCAAAGTGGTTACCTTTGACCCCTCACTAATGCACTTGTACGGGTGCTCACCCCTATCAATGTCCAGATATCTGACTGGAACCGAAGCTGTCCAATTCATTAAACCGATCGCAATCATAACCTTCTTGCTTGTCTCTCGGGAGCTGTTGTCAAAAAAATAAGCGATACTGCCTGACAAATCATATTTAAACATACATAATCCTCTTCCGCTGATATATAGGCCCTCAAATGACCCTTATCCGATATTTTTCAAGAGTGAAACCTGTAATTGATCTTATGTTTTGTGTTGATTTAAAGCATTAGAGGTACACAGACATTTATAGACAGAAATGTCGCCATTATATTCAAATTCCATGATATTTCTTTTCGCCCTTGGAAATTTATGTTTACTGTAAGACAAGAGTTGGGCGTATAAATCATAGTGACAATTCCACGTAAGCAAGCAACACATTTGAGATAGCTTCGTGGTTGAAACCTTCAACTGCTGGTCAAAGTCTGGCTCTGTTTTGAACAGGTTTTTGAGTTTATTCGTTTTTATTAAACTTGCATTATTTACATTATTCGGACTGTTATCCTCATCTTCATTGCCATATTCACAACGTTTCGGCCATTGTATGCTCCGGCCTTTATGTCTATGTCTCTCTATATATCTGTCTATATCTCTGAGATGAGGTATTATGATTACTTGCATTATTTACATCATTCGGACTGTTATCCTCATCTTCATTGCCATATTCACAACGTTTCGGCCGTAAGTAAAAAAAATCATCTTTGATAATGGCTAAACGAATAGCCGAAAGCGATCGGTCATGCAGAAATTTTAGACATTTTTTACACATTTAGCCTGCAGAAAATAAAAAACCAGTACGAACCAAATAAAAATGAAATAAAAAACTTAATCGCAGTACCTTGTCTGTCGTCTTTAGCGAAACACACACACAGATATATATATATATATATATATATATATATATATATATATATATATATATATATATATATATATATATATATATAATTTTTAGTAAATGTATTTGCATTCATAAGTCCAGGGAAAAACTACTTTCCCATGGACGAAATGATCATCTGTATGATGTAAATTTTTGGATCGCATTCATTGTAATTCATTTATACGCTCTATATTAAAAATGATATTGAGCTCACTTTTGTGGATCAGTTTTAATATTAATAGGATCTTGTTACATTGCTTACCCACGGATTTTTTTACCTATATATATATATATATATATATATATATATATATATATATATATATATATATATATATATTGTATTTAAAATAGACGGAATTTATATTTTATATTTAAAATAAACTGGGATTAATGGTATTTAAAAAATATTTTAAAATAGACGGATCTAAAACTGAAGATTGCGTAATGCTTCATGCTCCCAGTCGTGCTATCGGTGAGGAATAATATATATATATATATATATATATATATATAGAGAGAGAGAGAGGGAGGGAGAGAGAGAGAGAGAGAGAAAATAAAATGGCTTAAACACTAATATTCCATGGTTATAATTTATTCCATTAGAACCTTAATTACGATCAAATTCATCAGACCTACAAATTCAAAAAGAAACAGAAAAAATAACTTCGGGAATAAAAATAAAATTTAGTGAGAGTGTGTGTATGTATGAGAGTGGGGGACGAATGTGAGAAGTAAATGAAAGCTCTAAAGAGGGGTAACAGACGAAGGAAGAACAGGAAGGCCAAAAAGTGAAGGTGGGGATTAAAATTTAAGTTTTAAAGAGAGGAGTTAAATGACGGTTTAAATGAGTGAGATACAGATAAATATGAATTATTTTCCGATACATAATTCATTGCTGAATCGCTGACCTAAATTAAATTAAAAACCGACACCGGAAATGGTGGTATACATTTGTGGTGACACTACGCACAATAAAAAAAGATATAATCTAAACTTAAAAATCAGAAGATGAGAAAGAAAGAAAAAAAGAAAGAAAGAAAGAAAGAAAAGAAAGAAAAGAAAAGAAAAGAAAAAAAGAAAAAAAGTGGGAAGATGGTGAGGCCAACTAGAACCAAAGGGCATTTATTAAAGATCTGCTGTGCAATCAAAAAATCTGACAAAGCAAATATCACCTACAGGTTACAAATTTAATATAAACATATAAAAATTAACGAATATTTAATCTAGTAAGGACCTATTATTTCTATGCCCCAAAACACATATCTTCTGATTTTTAAGTTTAGATTATATCGTCTTATTACGATTCCAATGTAATAAATTATAAGAATGGAATATTAGTGTTTAAGCCTGTTTATTATATTCTTACTTTCTCCTAGACATTGAGTTCTATCTGGATTCTATCCTCTTTGGAATTATATATATATATATGTGTGTGTGTATATATTTATATATATTATATATATATATGTGTGTGTGTGTGCGTGTGTTTGTGTATTAACCACTAATATTACCTATATATACACACACACACACACACATATATATATATATATATATATACTTAATAATCTCTGTGTATTACATCCAGCACTATTTTGTTAACACTGTTTACAATGTATTAGATTTATGGGTGGGAGAGAGTGCCAATTATTGGTCACGGAAAGTTTGCAGATATAAACAGTTTCTACATAGACATGAACACTGCTATTATTTGACCTGGAAGAAGGTGGCATTACCCAAAAAACACGAACATAGAGATTTGTATAAATATTGGATATTTTTATTACAAATCCGTCGGGAGAAAGTGACAGGGCATAATTGAGTAGATTTTAATTTGAACATTATGTTTCGAAATAAAGCATTTTATTTTCTGTTCATTACAGCTTTATGATGTGAGTCAACCTAATGGATGTAAGTGAGTGTGTTAATGCTTGTAAAGTACTTCTTAACAAGCCATTGCAACCTTGACAACAATGGCTATAGTCCTTGGTTTTGGCGGAACAATTATTTTAATTGATAAATATAAAATGTTGTTTAAAAATGTCTTTATTTATTTCCTCTTCATGAACAGCAATTTGTTGCAAAAGAAAGTTATTTCTGTTGATAGCAATGTTGCGATGGCTGTAGGCTTTCTTCATTTCGGAGCGATTATTTAAAAAAAAAAGCAGAAATTTTAAAAAAAATATATTTTGGCAATCAGTCAGTAACAATCATGCAAGAATATGTATTCATCTGTCCAGCACGATGGTTTTCGAATCTGGAATGGTTCAGAATGTAAAAAAAGAAGACTTTTAATCAATTAAGTTTGTAGAATCAATTTTGTCAAGGACTGAATTACAAAATAGAGTGTAAAACTTGATCTATTGTGGTACAAGGCTAAATTATTCGAGCACTCAGTGAAGAGGGTTATTTGTATTACAAACTCCATTCGGAAAGGATCGGGTTATCAAATTGAGCAATTATTCTAAACTAGAAAGGTCCGTGAAAATTTTACGGATTTCCTATTTTAATATTCTGATGAATCTTAATTCTTCAGTTAAGGATTAAATAAGGTCATGGCGAGTTCTATGATAAAATCCCCATCGCATCATTAAATATTTGAGCTTAACAAAATATTGGAATAACAATCATCAATATGAACTCTGGTTGTTATTTTAAGAAGTAAGGGGATTCATTTTGAAAAGAAAGTCGCTTTAACTTTCATTGATCATTCATCTTGTTCCTACTGCTTCCTTTGCAGTGTCCTGCCATCTTAGTCGTTTTTGTCGTCGTGTTTTGTGCACACCAAGCAGGTGCCGTCATTTGTTTGCTCGCCCCTTGCCTGTTTCACTCAGCTTGTCGTTTTCGCTGGATTCCGCTTTCTTTGAAGGAGAATGCTTATCTGCACAAGCTCCCCAAGTCGTTTGCGTGGACTCTAGAAAGTTGTTTGCAGATGGAGAGAAAGTGCCCTTTCTATATTATCAGTTATTGCATCTAATATACTGCAGTCTTCAGAAGAGGGTAAGCAATAAAGGAAAAAGTGATAGCTGATAGTTTGTTAGTGAAAGATGGAAGCACATGAAAGTGTAGTCTGTGGCCCCAATAGACAATTTCCTGACTATCAGATTATCCCGGATGTAAACACCAAGACCATACATGTGAATGCTGGGATCTTTTTCCTGAAGGGGAAGATACCCTGGAACCATGAATTTATTAGTAGCAATAGATGTGAAAATGTTAATATTCTGATGAATTTTTATTAAGTTAATGATTGAGTAAACCCATGGTAAGTTCTAGGACAATAAAATATCCATAGAAACTCCCTTATTGCATCATTAAATATTTGAGCTTAACAACTTTAACAAAATATTGGAATAACACTCATCAATATGAATTCTGGTTGTTTTTTTAAGAAGTAAGGGGATACAAATAAAAATAATTGAAATTGAAAACTTTTTCCACATTCACTAAAACAGCCGTTAAGTACTTCTATCCTCGTCTTACGAACATTTCTCTTAATAATAATTTTAAAATAATTCAGCACTCGGTGTTATTTCATTTATGGTAACTGAATTTTTAGCGATTGCCTTATTCGGTTTCCATCGTTCGATTCTGTACGTCTGAAAAATGGCGCGTTTATCGCCGTCGCATTCGCGTCTCAGCCTTTTTGTTAAGATCGAAGTGTAGTATCTGTTATTATCAGCTTAATCTGATTCTCTCTCTCCCTCCCCCCACTTCTATTTTCCCTTTTTTCTTTCTTTCTTTCATTAATTTTCTCTCTGAAACCAAGAAGTGTCTTTTTCCCTCTTTCCAATCAATCAAAACGGAATAGTCCATTATTTATTAAGTATTGGCAGGACATAACGGTCGTGCGAACTAACGAAGGGCGGGACAAGGACAAATATCATAGGATTTGAAATTTCAGATTTCGTTACGTTTACTTCCCGCTTATTTGATGGGGACCAAAATCTGATGGATATATTCTGTAAAATTGAACAAATTCTTTTAAACTGGAACAAATTCCTGATAATCTACCGTAAGTGTAAACAATAAATATAAGAGCAACATTAAGCTTGGATTTTTTTTTCTTTAGAATATTTATTCAAAGTCTATAAGAAAAGAAAATATTGTTATGCATTGAACTCTAGAATTGTACATGAGTGAAGAAACGGTCTCAAGTCTTAAAATAAATTGACATCAATTCCGGTTGTGACATTCTTAAGAGTTGGCATGCATCAAAACTTATCTGCGTTGACGCGTATTTGTAAAATGTCATCAAAAAAAATAATGTGGAATCACATCCGATTGCAAGTAACAGAAACATTTGGCCATTTGTTTATTGTTAGAATCTAAGATTTAAATTGGTAGTGCCAAGCAAAACTTAGATTGCAAAGAAACTGAATCTCATTGATCGACCACCACCACCACCACCACCACCACCGCCACCCAAAAAAGAAATCTCTGTGATTACTTAGGATATCAGAAAGGATCCCCAGAAAATATAGGTGCCTACTCTGTTGCAATGGACAGCAAACTTATCTTCTAAACCAATTCATTAGAGTAGTGGATTCGATCTTGGTAAAAAACCTCGACTTAGTGAAAAATTATCTAGGCGCCAACCGTGATGTTATGGCTAGTTAACTAAAACACAAGGCCAATTCCCTTCTGTAGTGAGTTCGATCCTCATAGCTATTCTAATAATGTGATCCTAATGCGAAGGAATATATCAAGGAAAATACATAGGAAACATATACGTATATATATATATATATATATATATATATATATATATATATATATATATATATATATATGTGTGTGTGTGTGTGTGTGTGTGTGTGTGTGTGTGTATACAGGGTGTCCATAAAGTTCGTGTGCACTTTAAAAAATTTATAAGTTTATTTGTATTTGTGATAGAAATAATTTGTAAAAAGTATTAGAAAGAAGTAAATCTATGTTTTTTAAGGTTTTATTGAAATTTTATTTAAGTTTTCACATGTCCTCCATCATTAGCAATACAAAGGGTAATACGATTTTGCAGTTCACGGAAAACATTTGCCAACTGATTTACAGTAATGCCTGAAATCACATTAGTTATTTTAGCTATACTTAAAACTAGGTACATTAAACATTATAACATTTTTTACAGATTGTTTCTATCGCAAATACAAATAAAGTTATAATTTTTTTAAAGTGTATATAAACTTTATGGACACCATACATATATATATATATATATATATATATATATATATGTGTGTGTGTGTGTGTGTGTGTGTGTGTGTGTGTGTGTGTGTGTGTGCAGGGTATATAGAAAAATATTTGAATTTTCGCTTGAGAATGAGACAAGGCTTGTTACTTTAATTCAATTTAATTTTAATAATTATATTGATGGTTTCGGCTCTCGTTTTTGAAACATGAGAACTCTTATGTAGCGAAGGAATCATATATATATATATATATATATATATATATGCAATTTCTTTGAAAACGACTGACAAGGTGCTGTGATTGTGTTTTTTTAATATAATTTCTCATGTGTTCTTATATTTTTTTCTGTTCAGGTCATAAATTATATAAAAAATTGCCCGGATGTTTTCCAAGTGTTTTTAGCCATTACCAAAGATTTTTAAATTTAATTTTAGCTGTATATATGCATTGTTTTATGTATGTATCTAGAGTTATAGGAATGTTTTATTTTCCAAAGACGGTCAGCACATTGTGGCCGTGTTCATAGTTAATATTATTAAGTGCCGGACTTTTCTTTTTTATTAATAATGCTTCCATTATTTTGGTGTTTTTTTCTACATATGCTATTATATTTGTATTATCAACGAGTATGTTACAGATAGAGTTTGGTAGGTCACCAGATGTATTTAAACGAGACACAATTGAGCCATGGTCAGAGAAATGTAACATGAGACTTCTAGGCATGTTGTAGTATATCCAATATATATATATTTACAAATTTGGATTGGTCAGCAGCACAGCTTCTTAAGGGACATATAAATTCGTAGACGACACACAAACCAACACACACACACACACACACACACACACACACACACACATATATATATATATATATATATATATATATATATATATATATATATATATATATATGAAGAAATACAGTTAAAGGTATACTATATTTATGGGTTAAAGTGCTCACTAAGTGATTGTTTCCTGCTAAAAAAAGACGCAATGTTGAACAAACGCAAATATTCCTGCGAAAAGGATTCGCTAGCCTCATTAGCCGAAAGGTGTACTTGGAATATATATATATATATATATATATATATATATATATATTCGGTTGGTGCAAAAATAATGACGTAATTATGTCGTTTTTTGACGTTAGAAAATACGTCAAGAAACGACATTATTAAGTCATTATTTTTGCACCAACCTAATATATATATATATATATATATATATATATATATATATATATATATATATATATATATATATTGAGTGCGATGGGTAAATTGTTGCCCTTTTATATTTTTCATTTCGCTCATGCGCGTTGTTGGTTTTTGATTTTGTCGGCTGCACAAATATAGTAGCGTCAGTTGGGCACCGTCTTTGAGAAAAAAGAAACACCATGTCGCAATTCTTTCGGCTAGAAATTTAAAAATGACATCCTGTTCTGCTTGGCATTCGCGCCGGAAGCGCCCATATCTAAATTCAAAATGTTTGGGTGTCAATCTGGGGGCAGTGCAAAGGATTCGGAAAGAGTTGGATGAGTTGGATGAGTCTAATGGTGATTACGAAGGTACGTTGAAAACTCACTCAGATCGTTCTTTTATACAGCAATTTATCCATCGCACCCTATATATATATATATATAAAAATGACAATAGGAAACCTGTAGTTATTGCTGACGCGTTTCGTCCAATGTGGACTAAAACATTGGACGAAATAACTACAGTTTCCCTATTGTCATTTATATTTATAAATATTGTCTTTTATATATATATATATATATATATATATATATATATATATATATATATATATATATATATATATATATATATAGTTTACTGAGAAGTTCCCGGACCAAGCAAGAAGGAATGCTCAATAATTTTTCTTGGTCATTTGGCTATAATTTGGGTGTGGTCACTCTTCACCACCACATCATATGTCTTGTAAGA
Source organism: Acanthosepion lycidas (assembly GCA_963932145.1). Classification (NCBI taxonomy): domain Eukaryota; kingdom Metazoa; phylum Mollusca; class Cephalopoda; order Sepiida; family Sepiidae; genus Acanthosepion; species Acanthosepion lycidas. The sequence goes on from OZ010600.1 coordinate 96,101,479, forward strand.
GAAGTAAATAAGGCTTCTGTCTTGTTATGAGATTGTATTATTTCCGTCTGTCTCAGTGGAACAAGTGGTCGACGTTCAAGCCCAGGTGAGGGGTAGGGAAATCATAATTGCTGACGCAACATAGTCTTCCTGAATTCCTTTTTATTTTTTCAATTTAGACATGTGACAAATAAATCTAATTATACTAAACATCTGTCGCAAAACCATTACTTTTTGGCCTATAATTTCAATATTCAATATATCTGTTTATTCCCTTGGTACCCAAAATTATTGTAGCCTTGTACCTGACTGCGTTTAGTAAATACCTATAACTGTTCAGATACATGAAAGTTTCTATTCGCGAATTTTTTTTCCCCTTCAATTTCGTTAAACGACAAAAAAAAAAACCTAGGCGTGGCTCACATCAAGAATCTAGTCCCTTCCACCCACCTGCACTAAAATTTCACGATTACTCACGTGCCTTTACCCCTTCTCAATATTTCTTTGTCTCCCAGTTTTCTTCACCTCCAAATTTATTTATAGCTTCTCTCAGTACTTTCCATTCTAGACACAACTGATGCACAACGTGTCACTGAAATAGAAATTCCAACCCTTAACTGATGCCGTAACCCAAAACACTTCCAGTTATACGACCCGTTTTACTGCCTTTAACGGAATATTTATTGACGTCAATGGGGATCATTTATAACGAGATGAATATTTCAGAAGTGGTTAGCAACGAATTGACAAAAAAAATCCTATTATTCATAACTATTTTTTTAGAATCTCAAACTTCCAAATAATATTTGACTTTTCTTCTCAGCCGTTCTTGTCAAGTATTTCTCTCCGTTACAAAAAAATATCTACATCAGATATATCATCTCATAAATCATTAAGTTTAATTCGACACGGCCACTTCGGTGTGATATAATGGTCAGCAAGTAGTTCTCAATTACGACTTAGTGAGTCCGATCCTCACTTAGTGCTCCCTACTTCAGGCCTTGTGCCACATCTAAGCTTTCGCTTAGTAAATCAATATATTTCATTTGACATTCAAATCTGATTTATTTCGAAATGTATTGTCAATAATTTGTCTAAAAAATTGCATTACTAATGATTTTACTATAAAAATTCGTTGAAATTCAGTATTATGGGTATTAAAAAAAGCCTTACTGGAAAAAAAGTGCTATTATAAGTTCATACAGTAATGTCTTAAAATACGAGCGTATTTTTTAAGATACGAACCGGAGTTCAGACGTATATATAATACGTTATAAGATTCACTTTCTCGGTCCTGCACCGATAGCTTAGAGGTAGAGTCTCTGACAGATGCCAAATCTGTCGAGTTTGAATCCCAGCTTGAAGCAATCAGATGAGCTGCGAAACAGTCTTCTCTGTCTCTCTCTCTCTGTCTCTCTCTGTCTCTCTCTCTCTCTCTCTATATATATATATATATATATATATATATATATATATATATATATATAGTCTACGCCAGCGAGCGAAATAAAGGGTTCAGTTCCAACCACCTGAAGGAGGCCGGAGCGTGCAACGGCCGCAATGTTGTGATAAATATGGCAACAAAGATGAGGATGATAGTCAGAACAATGTAAATACTGTACGTAATATCTCATCTAAGAAATATAGACACACACACACACACACACACACACACACACATATATATATATATATATATATATATATATATATATATATATATATATATATATCAGAACGGCAGAATACAGGCAAAAGAGGTTTCCTGTCTCTACCCAGGAAACTATTGTAAAGCGAAAATAAATATTCTCAGCTTGGTTCGATATTGGTTAGTTTATTTTGTGTTCCCTTATGCCACATTTTCCCCCACTGGCCATTTTTCTATTCATTAGGCAAATACTGTATCCAGTGAGGATGGAACCCTAATCCAGCTTCACTCAATGGTTGTTATTTTCATTGGCATCAATTCCGAATCCAGATGAATGAAATTGGAAGATTCGTCCTGATACAGATGTGTAATGTCGGCATCACCGATGTGACGTCAGTTTGACGTCATTCTGACGTAATGTCCACCATGATGTCATCTATGAGATTCGTCAAGAAAAAAATAATGAGCTAGAATGAGTCACTTTTTCAAATGTCGAATTATTTTTATTTATCCATTGTTTTATAAAGATTCGTTATTTTGTGGATATTTCAACTTTATCTGAAAATAGTCTTTTATATTATAACAATTTTGTAACCATGTCGAGATAAATTTAGCTTCTATTTGATCTGCTGATAGTACCTGATAGTGTCGTATTTCCTGACATATCAGATGCACCAGCGTATAAGGCGCATCTTTAATTTAGCAAAGAATATTGAATATTTAAGAAAGAAACTAATACTGAAATGCTGACATATATATATATATATATATATATATATATATATATATATATATATATATATATATATATATCAGTGGAATCTTCGGGGGTGGGACTTGTTGGGCTCAGCCCGAGTGAATCAACAATATCTATTTCAAAGAAACAAAATCTTTCGTAGTGCATAGTTTTCATTCTTGACTTTAGCTGAATCCAAAATTGTCTTAACTCCGTGCCTCGAAATATTGACCGAAATACATTTCTTTGATATTATTCATAATAAAGAAGAAAGAAAGAAGAAAGAAAAATACAAAACAGAAAGTAAGTACAAAAAGGCAATGAAATAAAATTAACACGGCTAGTCGGGTTGCGTAAGTCTGACCCTATCTGAGGTAGAGAAAAACTTAATAGGCAATGTGTTTCTTGCTTTAATATTATACATAATCATTTTGAAATATCTAATGACTTCTATGCTCTGTTTTTCATAGAACTGTTTTTATTTCAACTCATTCTTTTCAAATGCCCATTCTAAATAATTTATTCCTTTCAGTGTAAGTTTTTTAGCGAAATTTATCAATTGGAAAAATGGGCAAATTAAATTTAAAAATCAAAAGAAGTACAGCCTTAATTCGTCGACTAGAGGGTCGTGGTGCTGACTGTGATTTGAGTAGTGTTGAGGAAATATGATATCAATCAGTAATACTAATCATAAACGTACAATAAATTAAACTAAAAATTCACAGAATGATACATACTAATTAGATTTATATACGCACCCACAGACACACATGCACACGCACCATGACCCATACACAATGTTTCTGATTTTAAAGAAAGGAAGACACCATCATTGACTTGATAATCAGCCCATAAAACAATAAAAAAAATGGAAAGGGAGGCAATAAACAGACAAACATATCAAAATGTTTGTCCTCAATATTTTTTCTTTCGCGGCTGGAAAAATCTTTTAAAATATATATTTATTTTTATAGAATTATTCCAATTAATATGAAAATAACAAAATGTGACTTTTTTTTAATTTCATGCAGATTTTAAAAAATTATATATTTTAGTTAAATTAAAGGAATCATTTTAGCATCTAAGTTATACCAATAGTGTATTTTGTTAAAGATTGTAATGCGCCTGACAAACCTTGATAACCTAGAATAGCCACTGATATATATATATATATATATATATATATATATATATATATATATATATATATATTTGGTTGGATTGATGTGAGTTTGTGACCCTAGGTTTCGTCTGACGATCGCAAAAGCGTGAAACCCAAGGTCACAAATCAAATTCACATCAATCCAACCAAATACGTTAGCTCTATCTCTGATATTGAGCGCTTTCTAATAAGCATCGTGCATATAATATATAAATAATAATATATATATTGCACACACACACATATATATATATATATATATATATCGTCGACTCTCCCGTCGAATTCGACGTATGAGGGTCAAGCAGATCAGTTCCTAGGTAACCGACAGCCCGACAACAGCACATTAGATTTGATTATAGTGGTGAAGGTTTCGTGCAGGACCATCCACACTTTTTGAAGGGCCGAATACAGAGACCTGGTACACTATGTGGCACAAGGTCCCCAAACGACACTCCGCAGGTTTTGAATTCAGAGTTGTCCTTCTCCTAGACCAGTATATATATATATATATATATATATATGTCTTAATTATAGTTATGGAGGAGTTGTGCAGAACCATCCACACGTTTAGATATTTCTGAACGGGTCTGGCACCATACATAGAATCCATATGAATATCTCAACCTGACGAGGCTCTTGAATAATATGTCTCGAATTTTCAGCTTGATATTTTGGTTTCGGGACAATTTACAATGTTAAGCAACCCTACCCTCTGGCGTAACCTATTCTATGTTCAATTTTTTTTTCTCCTCGACTTAATTTGTTATAATGGGACCCATACGCTGATGTATCTAAAGTGTTTAGTATTTACTAATTGCACATCCTCAATTTTTATCATGGATTCAGGGTCGGTGTCATCACTACAATTCCAAATCATAGTTTTTGTTTTGGAAAGGTTTATCTTTTGATTTGAAAGGTTTATTTTCCATTTTCAATGGTAACTAACAAAAAATAGATGACCTTATGCAAGGGGTCAAATAACAAAAAATAGATGACCTTATGCAAGGGGTCAAATAACAAAAAATAGATGACCTTATGCAAGGGGTCAAATATCAAAGAAACAATTAATAAATTTAATTTTATTAAAATAAATAAAGTATTAGTCGAATTACATATAAATTTTTAATGGCAATCCTAAAAAACGTAAATGTTATCAAAGGAAGTAGTGAATGTGCTAATGTGTCAAGTATATATCATATATATATCAGAAGATATCATATATCTTAGTATCACAATAAAAACATCTAATGCAGGGTTTTAACAAAAGACTTATAGCCTTCAATTCAAGTAGCCAATTGTTACTGCAATGAATTGGTTGTAGTAGCCACTTTGTGGGCGGACATATTTCTAATTACTCAGTATTTTTCCTTTAATTCTAAAAGCCACTTGCTTATGCCGAAAAAAGCCTTCAGGTTAATGTTGGCTTCTACGAACAACCTCAACTCAGTACCACAAATGAAATTGGAACCCTAAGTGTTTAGCACTGAAGGCGCCCTCTACAATACAAGACCTAAATTTCTAATGAGACTTGTGATACTGTTTCTTTGAATTCACCAAATTCAAAATAAAATGGTTCCTTACCGCCCGTTATAAAAGAAAAGGTTATAAAACTAGACACACCATCCAAACGCAAGTGGGTGCCACCTTCACAAAAATGCCAAATCATTAGGGCATTGTATGAGAAAAGCTAAAATTAGCAAATTGCTTCCTGCGTGTCTATCGTGGAGTTATGGTTAACAAGCTAGTTTTGCAAGCCATTGTTAGTAAGTTCTATTCTTATTTCTTACTTGTACGGTCCCCGTCGCTTCACTAACGACAGGGGTATTGAATCAGAAATCGAAATTGCTTCCAAATGTAATATTTATTAGAAAATATATTCCGTTTAAATACAGAAGGACTCATAAAAAATGCTTTCATGCTTCGGTTTATACACTTTTCCTGTTAACCACTGGCTGTTATCACCTCTACACGCAAGCCGCCAATCTGCCACTGGGTGGCATACCACTAGCGTTTACTGCTGGTGGCACGCTGTCGGACCGCCGGCGTGTTCGCCTCGGCAATGTTTCCACTGGGGGCGGGGACCGCTAGAGGCCCACCGGCGGCCTGCCGGTGGTTGCCATCAGAGGACCGCTGTGTAGGGCAGACAGGAAGGGAAATTAATCCCCTCAGCCCAGATGACTGTTTCCATTTCATTCAAATTGTATGTATGTACATTTGCTGTTCTTTTATAGTTCTCTCGCCTTAATAATGTTTTGTTTTTCTCCTATCGCCTCTCACTCATTAACCCCGTGGCGTCTCAGTGGCTTTATTGCCTTGTGTGGTAGTAGTATCCTATGCTCCTGTGTACAAATAATGGACTCACTCCAGTTGGCTATTTAACTTGTAACTCCTGTTTTCCTTTTGTAGCTGAGTTTTGTTTGGTTGAATAAAGTTTTGCACTTTCATTTTAGTCCTGGGTTCTGTTTACTCTGAAAATAATTACAATTTGCTCGGGGGGATAAAATGATTAAAAAAAAGAATAACAGAAAGATAAAAAGAAAATTTTAAAGAATATTTCTTTTTTTAAATTCAATAAAATATAATATTTATCTGATTTTTTAGGAGTATTTTCTTATTTCTAAATATGATATCATTGTTCAGCACAGGATAGGAATTGTCCAGACTGAGTGAAAAGGAACTGCATTGTTCCAATGTCTTATTTCAAACTTAGTTATATTGTGCATTTATGTGTCCATGTGCCTGTTCTTATGTGTATATAAGACTGCACAATCACATGTAAGTCACCCACACTGAATGCAGACATAGGTGTATAAATTACATTACATAAGTTAGACGCAAAAAGTGCGTGACGGGCAGAGAATCGTCTCTTCTTTTTATCCATCATGAACCTAATTCTGCCTACCATCAGTATGACTGATGCTAACCTCCAGTTGAAGGATTACATTGAACCAGTTGCTCCGTCTACTGCTCAGAAAGTTGGTTCACTCTGTCGTACCAGACAATCATTCTCGTCAGAGTCTATCTTAGAAATTTATAAATCTACAATTTGTCCGTCCATTGAATACTGCTGCCATATTTAGTCTGCTGTTCTTCCTGTATATCTCGAGATTCCTGATAAAATCCAAAGAAGAGTCTGCAATTTAATCGGTCCTGACCTGGCATCTCGACTTCAGTCACTTCCTCATCACTGTGACGTGGTTTCCCTGTGTCTTTTCTATAAATATTTTCATCAATTGTTCAAATGAGTTTTCTTCCTTGGTATCCTGACTGCATGAATTTAAACGTTCGACTAGATTGGCTATTAGGTCTCATCGTTTTACTGCTGAAATAGCCAGATGTAACCGTAAATTCTATTCTGATAGTTTCTTTTCTCGCACTTCTTGCATGTAGAATTGCCTTCCGGTTTCTTGCTTCACTCTTTATTTCATCTAAAGGTTCTGGAGGCACTTTACATCGGGTCCCTTAAGCCTTCTTTGTGTAAACAACGTGAGTGTTTGTTGGGGTTCGCTGTCATTTGTCTCTAGTTCCTTTTGCTATTTTTTTTCCTCCCACAACTTTCTTTTATTGTACATTTTTCTGTGTTAATTTTAAATTAAATCTCCCGTTGAAGCCTGAAGAGCGGGAGCGAAACCGGTTGCTTCTCTTGTTTTTAATATGTCTCGTAATATTAAGTTTTATACTTTTATTTCGATCATATATATATATATATATATATATATATATATATATATATATATATATATATATATATAAGTATGCTCGTAATATTATATTAAAAGTGGTGACCAAGATTTTTTGTTTTTTGGTTTTTAGTTGATATGTGGGAACGCGTTAAAAATTTTGGAAATTATAAAATTTTCGACTATACCTACCTGTAGCTTTCTTTAGCACTTGTATTTGAATAGTTTGCTTGTTTGTTTGTTTCTTTCTTTCTCTCTTTAAAAAATCCAATAGCAAACACCTTAGAGGTCAAGAGGAGTCGCCGAAAATTCTATAATTTCCAAACTTTTTATTCAGGTTGAAATGATTAAAATATTAATAAATATCGGTTTTAATATTTTGACTTTAAACAATTTACGTTTATTAAATATAAAGAGATTAAAATTATTCTGTAAGAAAATATTTCATAAAACGTCCACCCCATTTAATGCCCTTCTCAGACTGAAGGAAATGAAAATATTCACTGTATTCAGCAAAAACTATCAAGAAGAAAATGGCTGTTCTTTAAGTGAGTGAATGCTTCTGGAACTTTATCCATGTCCTTTGTTTGATTCTCTTCCTAACAAAATTCTTTTACAAATTTATGAAATGTGACGAGGGGAGGTTTTTATATGAGATTAAATACATGTAAATATAATCTCGTAACTTAAATTAATTTATAACAAAACTTGCAGCATTTTTTTTTTTTTTCGGGTGGAGACAAATACAGGGTGGGATGACGTCAAAAGGAAACTAACACTGACATCTCATTTTAACAGATATACAGGGTGCGATGGATAAATTGTCGTCTAAATGACTCAAAAATGAAAATAACACTGACATCTCATTTTAACAGATATACAGGGTGCGATGGATAAATTGTCGTCTAAATGACTCAAAAATGAAAATAACACTGACATCTCATTTTAACAGATATACAGGGTGCGATGGATAAATTGTCGTCTAAATGACTCGAAAATGAAAATAACACTGACATCTCATTTTAACAGATATATTTACCAAAATTACGAAAATGAGTAAATGTATTCAATAAGTCATTAGCTTCAGCGACGGCCTCCAGACGACTTCTGGAAGGTCTCTTTTTGTTTAAGTTGGTGAATACTGCCATAATCCTTGCCTTCAATTGATTTTTGGTGTTACAAGGAGTTTGGTTGGTCTCTTGCTCAACTGTGCTCCACACATAATAATCAAGGGGATTGCAGTCTGGGGAGTTAGGTGAGCAGATGTAAGGGGAGATGTGGTCACAGAAATTATCTGACAGCCATGACTGGGTTCTCCTGCTTTGGTAGCATGGTGCAGAATCATGTTGCCAGACATAGAGTCTTCTAACAGCCAACCTCATGACCCAGAACAATACTCCCTCCTCAAGGCAGTTGATGTAGTCCTCCGTGTTGAGTCTGAGGCCCGCACCAACAAATTCGGGAGTTCTTATCAGAACGACCAGAGTTAGTTCTCCGACCTGCCGTTCTTTCGTAATCACCATTAGACTCATCCAACTCTTTCCGAATCCCCTGCACTGTCTTCAGATTGACAACCAAACACTCTGAAATGTTCCGAGTGGAGCTTCCGGCGCGAATGCCAAGCAGTACAGCGTGTCGCTTCCAAATTTCTAGCGGAGTGGATTGCATCATGGTGCTCTTTTTCTTACAGATGGTGCCCAACTGACCCTACTATACTGTAATTGACAAAATCAAAAACAACGCGCATGCGCGAAATTAAAAACAAAAATGGTGACAATTTATTCATCGAATCCTGTTTATTAGGATGTTTGGAAAGTAATGACGTTTTTACTTAAAAGTTTATAATTTTGCATTAAAGTTTATAATTTTAAAATAAAATGTTTTATTATTATAAAAATAAATTAAATTTACATTATTCGGACTATTGTCCTCATCTTTGTTGCCATATTTATTACAACGTTTCGGTCATTGTACGCTCCGGCCTTCTTCAGGTGGTTGGAATGTCGAACTGAACCCTTTATTTCGCTCACCGGGGTAGACTGTTCCACGTGCCATGTTTAATGGATGTCAGTTAACAGTTATTTCCTGTTAATTTCCCTCTGAAAGTTCAACACTGCCTTAACCGGGTATTGAACTCACACTCTTTGGGTCCTACCACTGGATTTAACTAACGTCTTTATCCACTGTGCTATGTGTCCTTGAAACATGGCATGTGGAAATAGAAGAGTCTATCCCAGTGAGCAAAATAAAGGGTTCAGTTCGACATTCCAACCACCTGAAGAAGGCCGGAGCGTACAACAGCTGAAACGTTGTAATAAATATGGCGACAAAGATGAGGACAATAGTCCGAATAATGTAAATAATGTACATAATATCTCATCTCAAAAACATAAGCAAATTAAATTTATTTAAATATGATTTATCAGAAATATAATTATCTTCATTTACAACTAAAAGTCAAATGTCTGAGTCTACGTTTAATTTCTGTTATAATGGGAGAAAGCACTCGGCACCGGAGATTACAACCCGGCGGCAGCACCTTACCTATTGCGCTATTGTTTTTCTTTCTCTATTTATTGAACAGGTGTAGACGTTTATCTCTTGTTTCCTGTTTAAGATTGGGTTCACAGTTACTTCTCTCTTTCACACCGAGTAACCTTATGCGTCTTAGTGGCATTATCGCCTAGCTTGGGGTGAAATAATTTTAAAAATAAGAAGCGAAGTAGTGTTGATGTAGCATTAAAGTCCAGCGTGACAATATTTGCGGTAACTGGGTGTTTATTTTCCTTGGTCCTTATGCATGTATATGGGCTCCCCGCGTAAAAAAAGACCCTGTGTTACACCCCTGCTTTACTAGGGTGCGGTCAGGTAAATAACAAGAATCAATGTGTCGCTTGTAAACGTAAGGCTTCTGTTTGTCGATCAAGTTACTGACAACATATGTAGTGGTGCTTATTCCATATTCCAATAGCTCCTCACGGAAAACTCTTTTAATATTCCACCAGATACAAAGAAAGAACTTCTAGGGATGGACTCAAAGATTTGTTACTGCTATTGTTTTTTTCATTTGCGAGACTTTTTGAAAAATGGGTTTTGTGATAATGTCACTAAGACGCATAAGGTTACTCGGTGTGGAAGAGAGTTAGAAGTAACCGGAAACCCAATCTTAAACAAGAAAGAAGAGATAAACGTCTACACCTGTTCAATAGATGGAGAAACCCATGCAAAACCCATTTTTCATCACCTGTAAGAATGCTATACAAAAAAAAAAGGTTAACATTTCTGGTTAAAAGTCTGCTACAGAATAGTAAAACATTGTTTTCGTTTCTCAAACGAAAGCTCTGAGAAACCTAAAAACCCTCTTTGAAAGTTTTCTCAATTAAATTCCTAAATGCTCTCGGATAGCAGACCCCTCGTTTTGGGCGCCGTTTCAAAACATGATTCACATTCAACCACTGCTTGGTTTCTATTTTAGCAGTATCGTTGTAGAAATTAGATTTTAAAAAATTTAAAGTTTTTTAAGTGTTTACGTATCCTTTCAGTATTAAGTATCCGAGTATGCCTGTCTTTTAGCCAATCCCTACTGAAGACACCTTCTCAGGCACATTCGTTCAATACTCACAGAATTCACCTGTAACTATGCCAAGCGGACGTCAGTTAAAGTTTTTGGGAAAGAGTGTGTTGCTTGGCGTGATCAACGCTCTGAACAAAGCCAGTGCACTAAAACCATCGGTCACGATGACTTCATGATAACACAACCAGCGACGGCTCCCAAATTTTTCTGTATTCCCAATTTCAACCACAAGAATTAGTTGGGGGTTGTCAGCCAGTGATATCGTTTTCATGCAGTTTTCATGTTGTGGGATCGTCTCCCCGATAAGATCAAAGTGTTAATTTCCTAGCAAATCGACTATGGTAACATTTGATCCTGAGTCTCATGGTCGGCCACCGACCCATTTACCCTTTTGGTAATCATTTAGTCAGAATAAGTAAGTAATTTAGTATTAGGTTGGTGCAAAAATAATGTCGTTTTCTCACATATGTTACTATGTGAGAAAACGACATTATTTTTGCACCAATAAGAACAAGTAAGTAATTTAGTAAGAAAAAGTAAGTAATTTAGTAAGAACAAAGTTATAAATGGCTTATAGTCTGGTCTGGTCGTATATTAATCATCGGCCTGTTTCAGTGCATTTTGATCTGAGTAAAGTTTAAACTATATTTCGCTTTAATTAAAACAGCTTTTCTTCTTCGGTTGAAATTGTGGGAATGAAGGTTCCGGGGGCATGCCATTGCATTGATTGTGTTGTTTAGTTTTAAATGCTTTTTTTTTTTTTTCTAGAAACCTCTCGAGAGATATTTTTTGTCAGTTTTTGGTCTCTTTTTTCATTTTTCTTCTGCTGGTTTTCAGCAAAAGTTAAAATGTTAAAAGCTTCAGTTGGCTTTGCGTGATTGAAGAACGTAAAGATAAAATCAGGTTGACTAATTTCGTTAATAAGACGATGAAATGTAAAACAATAAAAGGTTGGCAGTAATTGAAACAGAAAGAAAGAAAGAAAGAAAGAAAGAAAGAAAGAAAAGAAAGAAAAGAAAAGAAAAGAAACAAACCAAAAAACAAAGAAAAAAGAAAAACAAAGAAGGGAAGAATGAAATTAAGAAAGAAAGAAAGAAAGAAAGAAAGAAAGATGGAAAAATAAAAAGAAACAAACAAACAAACAAAAAAAACAAACAAACAAAGAAAAGAAGAAAAAAGAAAAACAACGAAGGGAAGAAAGGAAGAATGAAATTAAGAAAGAAAAAAGAAAGAAAGAAAGTAAAAAGAAAGAAGGAGAAAGAAGGAGAAAAAAGGAAAAATGAAATAAAGAAAGAAGAAAAAGAAAGAAAGACAGAAAGAAAGAAGGAAAAAGGAAGAAAGAAAGAAAGCAAGCAAGAAGAAAAGAAAGAAAGAAAGAAAGAAAGAAAGAAAGAAAGAAAGAAAGAAAGAAAGGAAAAGAAAGAAAAGGAAGAAGGGAAGAAAGGAAAAATGAAATAAAGAAAGAAAAAAAGAAAGAAAGAATGGAAGAAGAAAAATGAAAAGAAAGAGAGGAGGGAGGAAGGAAAAAAAAAAGAAAGAATGGAAGAAAGCAGGAAAGAGAAAAAAAGAAAGAAAGAAAGAAAGAAAGGAAAAATAAACAAAAGATTGTCATCAGACATATTCTCAAAAGATAAATGTAGAAAATTAAAACTCCGTGTCAACATTTCAAAACAGATGTGCAATCGAATAAAATTACCGAAATGAAATGGTGGAGGGGGAGGGGTTACATCGACGTCTAAACACGGACACACGCGCACACAGACACACACGGACACACACGCACGCAGACACACGCAGACACGTCTCTGGACACACACAGACACACAATTACAGAAAGAAGAGCATTCGGCGAGAGGAATTGAAACTGGAGAGAAAATGCATGAAGCAAGACGCTATCTGGATTTCTGTGTCTGCCCCTAAAACTAAGACAATGGAATTGACAAAAGGATAAGACAAAAAGAAAATGTCAATTGGAAAGTTGGGGGGGGGGGCGAGGATGATCCCTAATTATAAAAGAGGAACGAAACAAAAATTGATCACGTAAAGAAAGAAAGAAAGAAAGAAAGAAAAAATCAATCAATAAGACAAAGAAAGAAAGAAAGAAAGAAAGAAAAAATCAATCAATCAATCAATAAGACAAAGAAAGAAAGAAAGAAAGAAAGAAAGAAAGAAAGAAAGAAAGAATCAATCAATCAATAAGACAAAGAAAGAAAAAAAAGAAAACAAGGAAAAAATTGATCAAAATTTTAGATCTCCTCACACGAAGCAAAGCAATGAAAACCACCAGGACGCAAGGGGTTACTGAAACTGAAAAAAAAAAAAAAAGAAAAAAAAAGAACAGGATTCAAGGAGGCAGATGATGATGATTGATATTTAAATTTTTGAAGATTGTAGTTGACTAGATATCAGGAAGACGGACGAGAGTTCCACAAGTGAGACGTACAGTTTTTTCTTTGCGTAGAACTTACGTTTACAACTAGCAATTTCAACAGAGAAATTATGAGACCTATCTACCAATCTAGTACTGCGTTTAAGGTCGTGAAGTAGAGACACCAACGCGGAAACCTCATCAGAACAATTGCCGTGAAAATATTAAAAGAAGAAGGAAAATGAAAGAAAGAAAGAAAACG
>OZ010600.1:96117390-96162390 GCA_963932145.1 Acanthosepion lycidas
TTTCGACTTCAGCAGTTCACATCCTCTACCGACTTTGAAAATCGAACCCGGATATATATATACCAGTTGCTCACAAGTAGCACAACTCTGACTTTCATGACGGTTAAATTTACAAATCGGACCTAACGATTGCAATAATCGTTAGGTCCGATTTGTAAATTTAACCGTTGTAAAATCGACATTAATTACTAGTATAAATGTATCTCTGCTATTATGCATCGAGCACTACCACCAGCACTCAGTGTGCGATACTAAACAGAAAAACGGATAAATCTCTACTCCTGTTCAAAAGACCGAATCGGGCAATTGGCAAACCTATCTACTCCTATTAATATGTATATATATGTGTGTGTGTGTGTGTTAAGGAACAAGAAACTTTCGTTAGAAACAAGGAAAAGTTTGCTGAACTGTTATATTGTATCAATCCCCTTCCATAGGAGTTAATACTGGGCTTGGATAAAGAGTAAAAGATGTAGTTCTACAGAAGGATGCTGAGAATGCTATGAACAACGAAAGAGTTTTAAGGAACTATTTTGCGTAAAATCAAAAAGAGACTGTTGAAAATTCTAGAACCCACAATGAGAAAAGAAGGCGTGGAAAATCTGACACTCTTAAGGCAAGCTGGGAATTATCTAGTTTGTTTAAATGAATGGCAGAACAAGGGATAGTAAAAAGTTATTGTTAAGAGCTACAAAGAATAGGAAATTGTGGCGAGTCATGATCGCCTACGTCCTGAAGGGATATGGCATACTCGGGAGGAACACCCTTGCGAAAATAGTCATTCTAACGTCTGTCCTCTTACAATCGCACAATTATTGAGAAGAATTTATTTCTCATTTAGTGTAAGGAATTGCCGGTCAAGTTTTTGGCAAAAGGCGAATCGTTTTTGGCAAAAGGTCAAGAAATAGGACGGGTAATTGATTTTGGCCGCTTTCAGTTATTTAGGCGCGAAATCATTTTTTTTTTTTTTTTTTAAATGTTTAACTGTATGCGCGTATGTTTGCGCATGCGTGCGCGTATGTTTGCGCATGCGTGCGCGTATGTTTGCGCATGCGTGCGCGTATGTTTGCGCATGCGTGCGCGCATGAAGGGTGTTTTCCACGCTGTTTTAAGGACATTCTATTGGACGCCGATTTTCAATCGATCTGTTTAATTATAAATAAATATAGGCACTTAGGGATATCACTCAGCCCATCGAGTTGTCAATATATCGATCTCTCAATTTATTGGCACAACTGATTTCTTCAATCTGGCGTCCACATATTGGGAATCGTTGACCGAAAAAGGACACAGACCCTAAAAAGAGATTTTTTCCCGTTCGATTATCGCCCCACCCGGAAATTTAATGGCAGGGTTAATAAACAATTAAATTATGGAGTGAATGCGAACCCCCCTTCTTTCAGCTCCCAATCCCGTCACCAGCTCATGTAGCATTTTGTCCCGACTAAAAGCTCAACCGTGTAAATTCTAGTTCTTTGTCGCCAACTTTACATTCTTTTTTGCCCATTTAAAATGCGCACAGATAGATAGATAGATAGATAGATAGATAGATAGATAGATAGGAACAGGCTACGATAGATAGATAGATAGATAGATAGATAGATAGATAGATAGATAGATAGATAGATAGATAGATAGATAGATAGATGAGCAGACTGGGATAGATAGATAGATAGATAGATAGATAGATAGATGAGCAGACTGGGATAGATAGATAGATAGATAGATAGATAGATAGATAGATGAGCAGACTGGGATAGATAGATAGATAGATAGATAGATAGATAGATAGATAGATATGAACAGACAAAGAAAGAAAGAAAGAAAGAAAGAAAGAGAAAAACTCGCAGAAGCCAAGGAATTTTTCAAAAACCGTCCTTTCTGCATAGAAGTTGTACTTTTCCCACAATCCAACTCTTCGCTTCCCCCCACCCCCAATACGCAAAATCTCGTTTATAAACATTATTAATGCAGTCTCCTTAATGTATCTGATCTGGTTCCAGTGACAAAGCTGAAACGCACTAAAAAGCCATCCACATATTCAGTCTTTTTTCCTTCAGCTGCACAACTACGAAGCATTGATAAAAACAATTCTATAATAAGCCTCCTTACTCCCTTCACAACCAGCGAGTGAGCAAAACGCGCGCGCGCACACACAAACACACACATACACAGAGTCTGTTTTTATTTTTATCTTATTTATTGTTTACTGACCTGGCAGGTCTTTTTGTGGATCAGTTTTAATATTTCATATTATTAGGATTCATTTGGTTAATTTACCTGTAAAATGGTTGTATCCTTAAAGGGGTTACTCGTGAAAGAACAGCAACAGCTGCGTAGATGAAAGAAGAGAGGTTTATTGTAAAAGAGAATACACTAATGAAAGACGGGTAATTCCCGAAGCAAGGATATCTACCAACCGACCCACGCGGTCACATGTGGCACAAAGCCGAATTTAATTCGGGGTAAAAATTCCCTGTAGACCCAGTAAAAAACAGGGTCGGGTAACTGTCTACCACCGCAGACGAGACTCTGCCCTTCGGCATAGCTTCTTTTGGGTTCCTCTCCGCCTGAAGGCAAAGAGTTCGACCAGCTTAGTTGGAGACGAATCTCCAACTAATTGCCGAAGCAAAGATATTTGTCAACCGCCCCACGCGGTCAGATGTGGCACAAGGCCGAATTTAACGTAGGCTCGGGCCAAAATTCCCCGTGGACCCCATAAAAAACAGGGTCGGGTAGCTGTCTACCACCCCAGATGAGGCTATATATATATATATATATATATATATATATATATATATATATATATATATATATATATGAGGCTATATATATATATATATATATATATATATATATATATATATATATAGCCTCATCTGGGGTGGTAGACAGCTACCCGACCCTGTTTTTTAATAAAAATATATATATATATATATATATATATAGTTAGCCCTCCCCATTTAGAGATAATATCGATGCAAGATCCTCGCAAAAATTTACCCTCGTCTTCATCTCTCTTAATGACGCACACGTTCATAAAATGAAAATAAAAGAATTTTGAGAAACATCTGATTATTTATTTGATTATGTCATAAAAAAGTTCAGCGCTTTTGAAAATTGATTTTATTTATTGAAATTTTGGTTACTTCTTATTGCACCATGACACACGTGTCGAAAATTGATTTTAACTCTGCCATTAGAAATCTTTCAGAAATAAAGTAGCCGTTCTACGAAATAGAAATGAACAGAAATTTAAGACATACTTCATTGGATTTTCAAATAATATTTAACATTTACTTTTTGCAATTGCAAATTACGTTTGCTTACAGCGAGTGTCTGTTGTCGTCTTAACTCAGTCATAAAACTAAATCCTTAAATAGAATTGCTTAAATATTTTCAAATAATATTATTTACCATTTACATTTTGCAATTGCAAATTACGTTTGCTTAAATATTTCATGAATTTTGATTAGTTTTCCATTTCATCAAGTCTGCTATTTTTTTCATAATCGACAGCAAAATACAAAATTTTTTATTTATTTATTAATAGCAATCATTTAATCCGTAAAAGTTAAACCCATAAAAGTCGAAGTTCGACGGCATAAAACACGCCCCTCGATTTCAAGAGGACATATTCAGATATTAAGACATTGTAGTGTTTATAAGCGTATCATTTTTAAGGGCAGTTACAAGAACGCTATAGCAGAAAATTTTACTGTTTTGCCGGTGTATGCGTTTAGAGATAAACACATGTGCCTCCTGAATTGCCCACAACCAACATGGAGGACTCAGGATGTGAGTCCACGTAAAAAAATGTAAAGAAACAACAAGAACTAATATATATGTATAAACAAATGATAATGTATTAATAAAAATGGTTTACAAGTGACAAAGACAAAAATGTGTGTAACAAATGAATGTGGAAGCTTTTTGGGTGTGAAGTATGTGTAGTGAGTGAATGTGCATACATACATGTGTGTGTGTATGTATTGTTTATGTGTTTCACAAAAGAGAACGCATTATAATCGCGTTCTTCCGCGAGAAATTTCCATATTAACGCAAAAAGAGGCTGCGAATAATTATGGCGGAGTATTTATAGTGCCTGAAACCGTCCTCTAGTAGCGGTTTTGAAAATTAGGAGGAGGTAACTCGACAACTGTATAGAAAAAAGAATGTGGTTGTATTCAGCAAGAAATCCCAAAAGTGAAACTATTCTAAAGTAGCGGTAACAACAACAAAGCCACCAAAACCGCCACCACCACCGCCGCCGCCGCCACCACCGCGACCAACGGCAGCAGCAGCAAAAGTGTAATTTGAGTAAACAATTCAATAAAATCTGGTTAGGTATAAGTGATCAATGGAAAATGATTGCTTATTGTAAGAGTTGTGGATAAAATTAGCTTACAGGAAATCTCAGCATCGATTCTAAAATGCATGCTAATATTTTTTTGCCATTTAAAAGTAGTACACGTTATATGACGTATATTACAGTAAATATATATATATATATATATATATATATATATATATATATATATATATAGAGAGAGAGAGAGAGATAGATAGATAGATAGATAGATAGATAGATAGATAATATTAGTGGTCTCTCTCTATATATATCTATATTTATATTATCTATCTATCTCTCTCTCTCTCTCTATATATATATATATATATAAAGAAATATAGTCTTAAGGTGTGCTATATTTATGGAATAAAGTGCTGAATATCAGAGATAGAGCGTGTGTAAATATAAAAGTGAACATAGAAGTCAACACTTAGAGGCGACAGTCTGTTTCATGCTATATGCAATCGTCAGGCCTGAAACAGACTGTCGCCTCTAAGTGTTGACTTCTATGTTCACTTTTATATATATATATATATATATATATATATATATATATATATATATATATATATATGTATGTATGTATGTATGTATGTATCTATAAATTTCCAAGAGGATAGAATCCAGGTAGAACTCAATGTCCAGGACAGAGTAAGAATATAATATAAAAGGATGAAACACTCGTGATTATGATTCCAATGTAATAAATTATAACCAAGGAATATTACTGTTTGAGCCTTTTATATATATATATATATATATATATATATATATATATATATATATATATATATATATATATATATATAATTGTAGTAAAAAATGTATAGAAAGTGCTTTAATTGCTCGATCATCGGCAATGAGTTTGCGTCGAGGTCTTTGGAATATTTCATCTTTCTTGACAATTCTTCTATTATCACAATGGGACATAATTAATAAGAAAAGTGCAATATTTAACTCTGTTTTACCACATTTAGCAGCAGGACTGGTGCAAGGGTTTCGTGATTCCCCCCCCCCTACGAATCTATTATATATAATCCCCCGCCCCACACTACTACATCGCAATTTCATAAAAAATACAAATTTTTATTGCAACCTAATTATGTACAATAATGGATCATATGCAATATAGGTGAATAATTCAACTAGAAATATTGAAAATAAATACAATGTATTTAAATACAAATTAGAGACCTGTCATAATAGATCATTCCAGCTTAAATAAATCAACAATGTTTTACAGCAATTTTTAACATCATCTTGAGATTTTTCTTGTTAAAATGTTGAAGAATTTTGACACAATCAACATTATACATAAAGTATAATGAATTTTATGATTTTTTTTTTTTTTGTCCAAATCCATGCTAAATGTAAAAAAAAAAAAAAAAATCTCAGAATGGTATCAAAATCTGCAACAATTTTTGATCCTTTAATAGTCAGTTGTGCTTAGTTTAATTTGTAACATAAATGTAGGTAGAAAAAAAAGCAAATATTGAAAAGATAGTGATGGTCACAAAGCACTGCTCGGAGTCATCAATCAGGTTCCCCACACTTACATGAGCAAAACAAATTCACGGATTTGAATGTAAATAAAAGACCCCCCCCCTCCAGAATGATGTAAAAAATCGGCGAAAACGTTTCGTCCTTTAATAATCAGTTGTGCTTAGTTTAATTTTGAAGCTTATATCGTGACGGTCACAAAGCACTGCTCCCCCCGCCCCAATTCGGCTCTGCCCAACACAATACAACAAAGCGGTGCACCCAGTGAACTTGACTGATTTGATTTTTACAGTTTATCAACCTTTCGTAAGCTATTTCAAACCAGAAAATATTTTTAGACTGTACGGATTCTTTGGGCATAACAATGATTTACTGATACAAGCGCTACTATTTAACCCATAGCTGGGGAAGAAGAGATGGGTTCTTACCATTTTCTATGCTATTCGCACGTGATTAGAACGAATCCAACTGGAATCGTAATTTTGTTCCCAGATTTCCAATGCGCCGCTGTAAACCCATTACACCACCCGCACATCCAAGCTTATAGCACCTGGTATTCTCAGTCGTTTACCTATCTAGGTACTGACCAGGATTGACGTTGCTTAATTTTGATAATCGGACGAGAACCGGGTGTATTGAATGAGGATTGAACTCACAAGTAATCGCTTAGAAAAGTCGTCTGTTTAATATTTACCGAGTTTAATCTGTCTGGCACAAGACTATAATAAAGGAGTACTTATTGGAAATCGAAGGTTTAATTTTTGGTTTTTTTTTACAGTAGTCGAAGAAACTACTTTATTAGCCAGCGCGTTCATAACCCAAATCTTGGCACTGCCCACCATTGACGAAAAGGCAACTTATTGCTGACATCTGGCTAATAAAGTATTATAAGGTATAATTCTTGTATGCAGGTACGCGCATGCGCGAGTGTGTTTGTTACCATATTCCTGGAATCCATTAATGCGTCCAGGAGGAACAAATTAGCCTTGACGTGAAAAGATTATCCCAGAAATATGAAACTTTAAACAGACTTCCATTTTTCCAAGGTAAAAAACATAGCAACTACAAGAGTACCTAGACGCAGATGAAACGAACACTTTTTGTTTCTTTTTCGTTTTTAGGGAGATTTCTTCTTTCTTTCTTTTTTAGAATAAAGAAAACAGATGTCTTTACTGACAGGAAGATAATAGACGTTTCGATGACTTCGTCTAATAAGTATTTATTTATTTATTACAGTTTCTTTCGTAAACTTGAAATTCCAAACATCTGTTTTTCCTGTATTAGGAACTTCTTTTTTCTTTTTTTTTGGGGGGGGGAGGGGGAATATTTCATAGTTTTTGTCATAAAATTAATGGTGGAAGTGGGTTTTAGCAAATTTTCTTTTTCTATTTCAATAGCGAAAACCCTATTATATGTAACTGAGCTGCAGATTGTGTTTTGTCTAATAAGAAAACAATTATATAACCGTCCAAGCGGTTTCGATCTCTGTTCTGCACTAATGGTCAAAGGAAAGGCATGAAGCCAAAATTCCCTAAAAGTTCGCAACGAAAAGCCAGAGTAGATACAAACTATTCGTATCTCAATTCGACGTCACAATGCTAATCCCTAAAAAGGCTTGACTGAAATTTGTTTATGCCAGTGATTTGGCTCATATGTTTGTAAAATTCGAATACACTGATCAATGTGTGTACCCAGTGTTTCCCATGTCCCGCCGGATATTTCACTCATCTCTTGAAATTATTACGTGGAAAGTGACGAAATTCATATTTTTATCAATTTTTCGATTTATTTACGGAGGCCATTTTGTTCGTTAATTCCTAAACCCATTGGGAAGCACCCCTTGTCGTAATATATATTGAGGGAAAAATACAAAGGAATGATTGAGACGTTAATGGGGGAAGTTTAGTGGTTTTAGGGAATTGCTGGAGTGGTGCAAAGGAAGGTACAGGAATGGTGTTGGTGGGGAGCGAATAATTTCTACTTTTCCTCTCGACTGGAGTTACTTCTAATAATGCTGGCGGTAGGTGCATCAGGACTGAGGGTGATGGCGACAGCAGTGTGAGGGCGGGGTCGATGCGTGAATGGTGGAATGCAAATCATCTGAACTTTTTCTTTCTTCTCTCTATTTAAATAGTATCAGTTTCGATTCTCAAATTCTATCTTTGCATTAAAAGCAGTGAAGACGGTACACAAGCGCAACAGAAGAAGAAAATCCACAAAGAAATATGTATACAGGCCCGTGTTAATGGGGTGGCGGGTGTAAAGAAGACATTTCCGGAAATGAAACACCAGATAAGAATAATGCGGTGGGGGGGGGACTGAGAACAGAATTCGCATTGACGTATTTTCCATATCGATGTTACACGTTCATAGGATTTTCCTCGATGCAAATAATCACTTCGGACTAATATCCCCATCTTTCTTATTTGGATTGAAACATTTACGATTGTTGTGCTTCCCATATTTGTTTGCATTGTTTCACGTAGACCGCCAAAATTATACTTTTATTATTCATTCATAATAATGTCCCCCATATGTTTTATTAATTCCTGAGGGACTTTCGTCGAATCTCAGCGATGTTTTAGTCCAAATTTTCAAAGCAGGCAGACACGCCTCTCCTACGAGCAAACCTCATGCAATATAGACAGCAACTTTTCCAATTTGACTAAATGCGCAAATAAACAAAGCATTATGCGTGGTTTGCCTTTATAGGAACTTTAAATTATATTACTCGCTTGGGTCTTTCTTTCCGCAAAGGTTTGTCGAAATAAGTATATATGTATATACGTGCGTTTGTGTGTGTGCGTGAGTGTT
Source organism: Acanthosepion lycidas (assembly GCA_963932145.1). NCBI lineage: Eukaryota > Metazoa > Mollusca > Cephalopoda > Sepiida > Sepiidae > Acanthosepion > Acanthosepion lycidas. The sequence goes on from OZ010600.1 coordinate 96,126,056, forward strand.
TGTGTGTGTGTGTGTATGTACACGTTTTCGTGAGCGTGTGTATCTATTTGTATTATAAATGAACTGGTAGTTTGAAAGAACAGGCGAATAATCCTGTATAAATATGTATAGACTTCAGAAAATCCGACATAAAATAGGAAACGAAAAAAAACAACTTTTGCTGTCCACTTGAGGCGGCCTTTGTTTACTTAGAGAATTCGGAATATTTACGCTTTTTTTCATGTATATTTTTACATATATCCTTTCCCATAAATACTGTTAGTCATAAAAAGACACACACATTCCGTAACATACTTGTAAAATATACAAGGATAATAGCCTCAACCGCATGTAAAAAAAAAAAAGACTAAAAATAATAGAAGCATTAATAATACAAACGAAGAAGGCAACACTCAATAACATCAGCTATGAACATGGCCACAATGTTCTGACCGTGTTTGTAAAATTAAACATTCCTATAACTCTACAAAGATGCATTAAAAAAATCCATAGATTCAGTTAAAAAAAATTATAAAAATCGTCGATAATGGCTAATAGAATGGCCGAAAGTGCTCGGATATTGGAACATTAGGAAAATATTTCCACGCTTTATGCCCAGAAAAGAAAACGTTTGTACGAACACAAGAAAAATTAAATAAAAAGCTTAAAGGCAGTACTTCATCAGTCGCCTTTAATGAAACTTGTATAAAACAGGGATTGCTGCCCAAATACATAATCATATATATATATATATATATATATATATATAAAAGAAAAACAGACCACTTTAAGTTACCATTATAATAATTTATTTCACCAGAGCCCTTTTAAAGGACGCCGGATCATCAGAAATATATATATAACTTAAATATATATATATATGTGTGTGTGTATTTAGTTGTATTGATGTGAGTTTGTGACCCTGAATTTCACGCTATTTGCGATTGTCAGACAAAAAAGTGTTTGCCTGACGATTGTATATAGCGTGAAACCCAGGGTCACAAACTCACATCAATCCAACTAAATATGTTAGCTTTATCACCGATATTGAGCGCTTTCCAATAAGTAATATAAAAAAAAATTGCATATATATATATATATATATATATATATATATATATATATATATATATAGTTAAGTTATAAGGAACTTGGTAAACCGAATTGGTAAATCCAAAGAGGATGAAATCCTGAGAGCTCAATGTGAGGACAGAGCTAATATGTAATGAAAAACAAACCACTTTAAGTTACCATTACGATAATTTATTTCACCCAAAATCCTTTTTTAAGGATTCAGGATCATCAGGTAAAACTTCCAACAACGAATTGAGAGGAAAAAAATTTTCCTCTCAATATATATACATATATATATACTCCTAACCGTCTGGGAGACCATGTAGCACTCCCTACACTAGCAATTATATGCACTTTTATGCAAAATTGTATTATAAGGATTATAACAATAGGCAATTTTTGTATACAATGACAGCTAAATATACCTTAGTCTGACAGAAAGGCAATAAAGCTACTAAGACGTTACTGAAGTGGAAAGAAGGAGACAGAAGATAACGACTGACATTGCATTTACATTTTGAAGATCAAAGATGACGGGAAGCAAGAAGCCGGAAGAGAGTTCCACAAGCGAAGATATGTAACGTATGGCTATGTCTGAGAGAGAGAGGGGGGGGAGAAAGAAAGAGAGTGTCGATGAGTGAATTCATATTGGATGTTTCCAGTGTTCAAGCCAAAACGATTGACGCTACATATTCTTCTTACCCACCATTTTTCGTAATATTACCTTTTACCTGAATAGCTTAGTAAATATGGTATAAAACTGTTTCTCCTCACGAATGTGTATGCGTTTTTGTGGATGTCTAAATGTGTACCACGTATATGCGTAGTAGGTAAATTCTTCCGATTTTCGCAATTTTACAATCCAGAATTTACTACCGATTATTTGATTGTTGAAGATTTTGGGTCGGTTTCATTGGACGAGAGCTCGATCGATGAATGCTGACGGTCCTTATTTACCGCTTTCTTCATGGCGACTAAAATAAACAGTGTGTAGCGGACCGCCTTTCTTCTTCTTCTTCTCCCTGTTTTTGGGCGGCAAGAGGTCATAGATTTACATGACAAAGATATATGATAACATCTCCAGCCCTGCTACGTACATAATATCTAAAGGAAATAAATGCCAAGTTGCTATCAAGTATAAAAAGTATTATAGAATGTTCACGAAGAATATTTAGATTATGTTACTAATAAAACAGGTCAACAAAAAAAAAATTTGAAATAGTGTCGAGACACCAAACATCATTTTTAGGTAATTTGAAGGAGGCGTTGAATCTGAAAATGACTTTTTCTTGGTTAGCTACAGCTTTTTGCTGGACAGAAATGCCTTTTTTTTTTTCATTTGTTTTCTGTATATGATACTGACCAATGGCAATATTTCTCCAAATAAAATTGTAGAAAAATCTCAATTCGTATTTAAACCAACAAATATTAGTCTGCTTTTTAAGAAATACTATTTTTGCAATAACAATCAGATCCTAAGTCTTTAAAAAATAACACGATTGAATATACCAACATCAACAAGTATTTTCAACATTTAATAAACTAAAAACAGAAATAATTGAAATAAGAACTATGGTAAAAAAAAATTCTCTTTCTTGATTGTCTGTCATGTACAATGTTATTTAAGTCCGTTTTGATATTCCAGCAGTAATATGTACAAAGGAATTGGGATGTCTTCAACTGGGATGTCTTTAGCTGGAGTTTCTTTCCAAATGTGAAAACAAAATGTTCTCAGTGTGCTTGGTTTCCTTCCGTAGTGAAGGGATAAAGTGATGGGATAAATTTATGAATATCAAACAAAAGATTTTAGGGTTTCATTTTTTATGTCACCTTAATTATCAAAAAATTACTAAAGTTTATTATTGATAAATTTTATCAGTTAATTCGAATTTTGGCGATAAACTGTAAAAATTCGGTACTTCTGTTTTAAAATATTTGACTCAAAAAACACTTTTTTTGCCATGATCACGACATCGAAGTAGCAAAGGGCTACTATAAAGGTCCCTGCACTTGGAAAGGGTCAGCCAATTTGGTTTGTAGATTAGTGTGCACATGCGTGTACGTGTGTAGATGTGCTTATGTGTGTACGAATGTATGTGAATGTACGTGCGTGCGTGTGTGTATGTGTTTGTTCGAGAATAAGATAAAATGTTTCTGATTTCTTTGGAAAGTTCATTTTGTTCGGCGCAGTTTCTTTATTTTTTTTATATTGCAGGAGTTTTTTTTTTTTTTTTAGTTGCTTAGGCAGGTAAAATAATTATAGGAAAATGGTTTTCCCAACAAGTGACTTCATCAATCGATCAATCGATCTAAGTTTATATATGTTCATATCTCCTATTTATCTATATCATTCAGTTCTAATCTATGTAGCTATCTCAATATGTAAGTATCTATCAATATGTATATTATATATATATATATATATATATATACATATATATATATATATATATATACATATATATATATATATATATATGTGTGTGTGTGTGTGTGTGTTTGTGCGTGTGTGTATCATTCTATTCATATCGATATAGCTATCAAGTCTTAACTTTTTTGTCTAAGTATGTTCATATCTATCTAACTATATATCTCTCACTCTGTTCATATCTATCTATATATCTATTTATACCACTCTGTTGCTATCTATCTCACTCATTTCATATCTATCTATTTCACTCTCTTCATATCTATCTACCTATCTATCTCACTCTGTTGCTATCTATTTCACTCTGTTCATATCTATCTATCTATCTATCTATCTATCTATCTATCTATCTATCTATCTATCTATCTAACTCTGTTCATATCTATATATCTATCTATCTTACTCTCTTGCTGTCTCACTCTCTTCATATCTTTCTATCTATCTCACACTGTTGCCATCTATCTTACTATCTTCATATCTCTCTATCTCTCTATCTCTCTATCTATCTCTCTATCTATCTATCTATCTATCTCACACTGTTGTCATCTATATATCTATCTTGCTCTCTTGCTGTTTCACTGTCTTAATATCTATTAGGTTGGTGAAAAATAATGACGTAATAATGTCGTTTTTTAACGTTAAAAATACGTCAAAAAACGACATTGTTACGTCATTATTTTTACACCAACCTAATATCTGACTCTGTTCATATCTATCTATCTTACTCTCTTGCTGCCTCACTCTCTTCATTATCTATCTATCTATCTCACTCTCTACATATCTATCTATCTATCTATCTATCTATCTATCTATCTATCTCACTCTCTTGCTATCTATCTCACTCTGTTCATATATATATATCTTTCTATCTATCTATCTATCTATCTCACTCTGTTCATATCTATTTATCTATCTATCTAGCTAGCTCACTCTGTTCATATCTATTTATCTATCTATCTAGCTAGCTCACTCTGTTCTAATCTATCTATATAACTACCAAGCGATGTAACTTTTTATTTATTTATTAAATCAACTCAAATGAGTTTTTGATATTCGCTTTAAGATGCGCACCTAAAAAAACAAAAAAAAAACCAAAAAAAAACACAAAAAACAAACATGAATGCCAATGCAAATGCCCGTCTTGGAGAGAATCACTTAAGATATTTTTTCAAAGCATCAGAAATTATTTCTACTGACAATTCATCTATTATTTTAATCCGACGCATTTGCTTTTGGGGCTCAACCATTCCCAAAGACCCCTGGTTTTAAGGGATAAAAATCGGTCATAGGTTCACGGGTGTAAGGGGACCTGAATATTCACAACCTGGTCAATAGATTCGGGTTAAACAACAACACATGGCTAGAAATTTTGACGTGGATTCTAACCGACACGCAAGTGCTGGAAAGCGTTTTCGCAGCTGCGAAGAGCAAATGAAAACCAAAGGAGTATTCACTTCCCCATGATACCCACCCTACTGGTCAAATGGCTACGTAAGATCAATGAATGAACTCTATGAAAAGAATCGGCCATGACGGTCTGTTCGTGTTATTTAGTCCTAAAACCTTCCCAGGCTGGGTTTACGGACTTCTTCCCCACCCCTTCTGCTCGAATATTTTCATTTAAAACAATGAATTTGGGTTTCGACTGCCAGATGCAAAAACGATTACCACTTCAGATAATCGGAAAACTTACTTCAAATATCTGACAAAAAAAAAAAAGAAATTACTCCCTGAGAGGTTGGGTAAACCATTCTCCCATAAGTACCACACATGCGCAAACGCAAGCAGCAAAAACGTTTGATAAGAAACACAGTTTTAGAGATCTTCGACGTGGTGTAATGGTTAACAAGTTTGTCTCGCGAGATCAATTACGACTGAATAATGATCTCGATCCTCAATGACTGCTCCATGCTTTCGGCCTTGTGTTACATCTAAGCTTCAGGTAGTAAATCACTATATATATATATATATGAAGAAAAATATACGGAAAAAACAAACAAAAATCCTTATATGAAATTATGCTGTTTTAATGTTAATATAATGTCAACGTCGGACTTATCCAAACAGAAAACTGAAAGTTTTATATGATCAGCGTTCCGTTTGTTCTTATGTCCATCGTCTTTGTCATGTTGAATTGATAATATTAATTATATTTTATGAATATGTCCTGAAGATGGTTTATTAGACCGAAACGTCCGACGTTGACATTATATTAACATTAAAACAGCATAATTGCATATAAGGATTTTTTTTTGTTTTTCCGTATATTTTTCTTCATACTGTCGGATCTATATCCATATATTTGCTTACATAAACATAAAAGATTAAGAAAAATATTTGTCCCAAAAGATGATCAATATATATATATATATATATATATATATATTGATCATTTTTTGGGACAAATATTTTTCTTAATCTTTTTTTTTTTCAGACTGGCTGCATGTTTCATTAACTGAATTGCTGAAAAAATTTTAACGCTGTTAAGGAATTACCCCTGCCTGACATGACCCTTGCCCATAATCTCTATAAACAGAAGTGGGTGGGGTTCAGACCATTATTTATTCACACGATTCATTATATCGTTGAGTTTGGCAGTGGTTCACTTAACATTGATACCAGTTTGTTGTTACTGCTCACTAATGCCAATGTACACGTCTGCCTCTGTGTATATATGTGTACGTATGTGTGTGTCTGTGTGCGTGACTGCGACTACATATGTACCGTGACAGCCGACTGATATACATATATATATATATATATATATGTATATATATATATATATATATATATATATGTGTGTGTGTGTGTGTGTGTGTGTGTGTGTGTGTGTGTGTGTATTATGAAACATAATTTTAAGCAAAACAAATATATATACAAATATACACACACGTAGATTCACACGTAGACAAGGTACTACGATTAAGCTTTTTATTTAATTTGTTTAATTAATATGTTCTTTTTTATTTACATTGAATTTGACAGACAAGGACATTTTCCTTACGTTCTGATGGCTAAAAAAGTGTAGAAAATGTCCGTAAAGATTATTGCGCCAAGCACTTTCCGACAATTCATTAGCTATTTTCAAGGAGATTGTCGATAATAGGTTTTCATGTGCTTATATTTTGGTCGAACGAAGAGCTCAACTGGCCACACTTTTCTCTTTTCTCTATCGATGATATTTCATCAATGGGACATAATGTCCCATTGATGAAATATTTTATTAGTATATTTGGCAATGTGATCGTGTGCAGGGAGATGTACATTCATGCCTTTTCTAAAGAAACTATTGCGTAGGGAATGTAAATATTCTCAATTGGAACTTCAGCAAGCATACGTGATAAATAGATAGAAAAAGAGAGAGAAGAACACATTGACACAGACAGAGAGAGGCGGGGAACACATTGAAATAGAGGAACCAATTGAGATAGAGAGAGAGAAACACATTGAAATAGAGAGAGAGGGGAACACATTGAGATAGATAGATAGATAGATAGATAGATAGATAGATAGATAGATAGATAGATAGATTGAGTGAGTAATAATTATGGAAATGAGGTTGAACTCTTGAACACTTATCTGAATATTTTCACCGTTCCGTCCTATCTCCACTTTTGACCCCGCCCCACTGTATTGAGGGGGGGGGAGGTCCGTCATCCCCGATTGTGTATTTGACAGCTGAAGGGCTAAGAAGGAAGCGAACGCGGCTCTCGGCTGATTTTTTTTCTCTCTTCACTGACAACCTTACAATACGCATCTCAAAATCAAACAAGGCAACAATAACAACAACAATAACAACAACAACAACAACAACAACAATAATAATAATAATAATATTAATAATAATAATATGTACTCCTAATTACAGCCCACACATTACAAAGGGCTTTATGTAAAATATGTGTCATCTTATGTGTTTGTTTTCTTTTTTATTGTTTTTTTTTTTTTTGGTGGGGGGTTCCGCAAAAACTGCTCATTGGAAAACTTCATGATGCTATTTCTGACCTTAGGGTCACTGTTCGGAACCCAGAAAGAAATGAGTACACACCAGAAATCAAAGGAAATAATAATAATAACAACAACAATAATAATAATAATAATAATAATAGAAAGAAAGAAAGAAAGAAAGAAAGAAAGAAAGAAAGAAAGAAAGAAAGAAAGAAAGAAAGAAACTGGTATGAACACCACCCAGACCCGGTTACGGAGATAGGACCTGTTACAATTCTATGGGACTACACAATACACACTGACAGAACAATCAAAGCCAACCCCCCAGACATTGTTATTAAAGACCCCAAACAAAAAAAGTGCCTCCTTATTGATATGGCAGTCCCTGCTGACTGCAATGTATCTTTGAAGATATTCAAAAAGCTGTCAAAATACAAGGACCTTGAAATAGAAATCTCAAAAATGTGGCACATGGGAACATCAACAATCCCTGTTGTAGTTGGAGCCCTAGGACTGGTTAGAAAAGATTCCAGTAGACTAATTGAAGGGATTCCTGGAAGTCCATGCCTTAAAGATATACAATAATTTGTTCTTACGAGTACAGCCCACACCTTACGAAGGGCTTTATCCATGTAAAGTATGTGTGTGTGTTTTTAAATTGATCAATGGAAAATGTCATGACGCTATTTCTGACCTTAGGTCTCTGGTCGGGACCCGGAAAGAAATCAGTGCACATCAGAAATCAAAGGAAATAATAATAATAATAATAATAATAATAATAATAATAATAATAATAATCCCTGTTGTAGTTGGAGTCCTAAGATTGGTTGGAAAAGATTCCAGTAGACTAATTGAAGGGATTCCGGGAAGTCCATGCCTCAAAGAGTTACAAAAAATTGTTCTGACAAGTACAGCCCACACACACCACAAAGGGCTTTATCTATGTAATTTTTTTTTTTTTTTTTGTCAGTGGAAAGTGTCATGATGCCATTTCTAACCTTAGGTCCCTGGGGGGCGGGACCCGGAAAGAAATGGGTAAACCCCAGAAATCAAAGGAAATAAAACAATAGATAAATAAATAAATAATAATAAAGATATCTGGGTACTCAACCCTAACTCCCAAATGAATGTAAATATCGACACCATAGAGAAGGGATATATTTTCATTGGAATGTTTATAATCTTCCCGGTGCAGAAAAAATGTATGTCGACAAATTCTCGCCAGTGCTAGAAGGTAAAAATGGAACTTCATGCGTGCTGACTTCTCTATACAACCCCAAAGACTAGATTTAATAAGAAAGAACTTATGAAATATAAATGATATCCCAGAGACATAACTGTCCTGTGGGATAAAAATATTTCAGTCAAAGAATTTGACAAACTTTCAAATTTTTTTTTTTTTTCGTTAGAATTTCATCGGTCATTGCCACGTCTACACATGCGCACATAAGAACGTCATCACGTCTACACATGCGCACATAAGAACGTCATCACGTCTACACATGCGCACATAAGAACGTCATCACGTCTACACATACGCACATAAGAACGTCATCACGTCTACACATGCGCAAATAAGAACGTCATCACGTCTACACATGCGCAAATAAGAACGTCATCACGTCTACACATGCGCACATAAGAACGTCATCACGTCTATACATGCGCACATAAGAACGTCATCAAAGCCCAGTCCGATGAAATCCTAATGAATGAAACACATCACAAAAAACCTTTCCAGTTTGTTATATTTTTCTAAATACTGTTTGTTGATATATAACATTATACAAAAGTATATATCGTTATATCACACACACACACACACATAGTCATAGAGCGACATCTTAAATTTAAGACCTGCGTCTGCTATTCCGCGACCGTTATCATCACATAGCAATCTTCTATGTCAACATAACAGAATATCATCTTTGATGATGAATATGAATGTTTAAATATCTGCATGTGCTCATGTAAGCCGAAAGTTTAGATCAAGGAACAGTTTAATAAAAAAAAATATCCAAATGTTGGGCAATTTTTGTCTTCATTTTCACCCGAAATTAAAACAAATATATGGAGTTTAGAATGGCTCATGATCTAGCAAAATTGACATTCATGTCTGTTAATATATATATGAGCCGAATGATAACACACACCCATAATAATATACACTTACACACATCATACTCACTTACTCCCGAAGAACCAAATAACACACACAAACACACTAAACAGAGACACATCCCCTTTCCAGGAACCAATAAAACTGTCAAAATGACCAAGGGAATTCAGAGCAGCATAGATCCATCAAGATCCTATCTCAAATAACAACTTAAAAGAGACTGTTTGGCCAAAACAAAGACTGACCAAAATTCATCTTAAAAAATAAAAAAAACAAATGAAAACTACAGACAAAAATTCATTTTCTCCATCAAGACATCCATTTCTGTAGTTCACTGCTACCAGCAAGCAGATTTTTTTTCTCCTGATGATGGCCATGTTGGCCGAAACTAGCCGAGGAATCTAAATGAAATAATAATAAAAACGAAAGAATATACAACCCTGTGTGTCTGAAGATTTTTTTTAATGTATTTTATTGTTCAAAACACGCACACACACACACACAAACACACACACACACACACACACACACACACACACACACACACACACATATATATATATATATATATATATATATGACACTATGGGTAAAATAAAACAAAACTCATTGTGTAAACATCGCTATCTCACTGGCTAATGTTATGATATAAAAATATAAGGAACGTGAATATGTGTGTGTGTTTGTGTGTGTGCTGTGTGTGTGTATATGTGTGTGTGTGCTGTGTATGTGGATAGATTTCAAGGTTTATGACACCCTTTTTCCTTAATTAGTTCCGTTCATTGTGTTAAGCTGTCTATTTATCTTAGGATTAATGAGTTTATTCACTGCCGCATTCTTGTTTGTAAAGCCTCGTTTTGACCTCATAGTCTTTTTATTACGAAAGAATATATTTCTAGGGAAGTACATCTGCTTTTATATTATTTGTTTTAGGAGCCTTTATGATTATATTCTGAAACTCTTATGAGCACGTGTGCAAGTGCGAAATCCCATGCAACAATACGTATGCAAAATAACAAATGCGTATATATATATATATATATATATATATATATATATATATATATATATATATATATATATATATATATGAAGCTAAAGAGCCAGTTAAACCTATCTAGGTTTCACCTATACGGATCGTTGTATAAGTGAAACTTAGGTAGGTTTACCTGGCTCTTTAGCTTCATAGTTAGGTTTGTTCTACTTAGCGTATTGAGCACTTTACTTAGTTACATTTGCTTTACTTGTTTTGAAGGTTGTTTTTTTTTCTTTGGACTCTGAGCTTGGATACTGGACCGATTGTTTTCGCCTCAATTTCATGGTCTTAGTTCTTTCTTTTTTATTATCCCTTATTTTTCCTTGGGCATTGGTTTGTTCAATTACAAGCCAAAATACCTAAGGTTTTTTCCAAACGACTATATATATATATATATATATATATATAAAGAACAGTAATATATATAATCCGCTGTTCTTTTTGATATTTTTATTTTTACAAAACAGTGCTCAATGCAAATTTACAGAGCATAAATATTATAAATTAACTGATTTAAAAATATGTTTTTCGCTACACAGTAATAACCGTGTCTCAAAAATAGAAGCTAAAAGCTTCGAATTTAATTTTGAAACATTGTTATTACTGTGTAGCGAAAAAAACATATTTTAAATCAGTTAATTTTAAATCAGTTAATTTATAATATATATATATATATATATATATATATATATATATATATATATATGTAACGAATAAGCGCTTTAATAAATATGTCCGTACGCGAATTGCCCGAAATCATCCTTAAAATAAAACATGAGATCGCAGTTAACGAAAACTTTTCAATTTCCCGAGAGAAGTACTGCGGTTGAACACCAGCTGTTGGGTCTATTTTCATTCCACTTCTCTTAAAAATCAAAATATGTTTTCTATTCTTAAGCGATGTCGTGTTGTGTTCCACTTCACGACGGACGACATTGTCCCCCTCATTCAATAAACAACCTGGGGTCACATTTTGCAACTGCGAGGGTACAGCTATCTTCCTCTTTGATGAGAACTGTCGATAAGATAGAAAATAAAAAATGAAAGGGTCAAACGGAGAAAAATGAGTGTGAAACTCGATCGTCTGTTAAGTCGTTTAATTGGAAGACCTCCAGTCGGTGGACCTGAATTGAGGGGTCAAAACCGACAAAGAGTTGATTTATTTTCTCGGGGTCAATAAGTGCCATTTTTTCCGCGGAAACTTGTCAAGGCAAAAAGCGGAATCGTCTGTCTTACTAGTTAGGAAAAAATGGTAGAATGCTTACTTCCGAGTCGATGGACGTTTTTACTCAAGGTTTTTAAGCAGTTCTCCTGCCATTATTTTTATTTGGCATATTCCATGACAGATGTCTATAAATATGATATTTAAAAACTTACAATCTAAATTTTGTTTTCTTCATCATACTCTTCGGATTTTGCCGCTTGAAGTCACTTATTAACAAATTCTTTTAGAATTCTTTACGGCAGCGAATAATGGACGATTTCCTCAAAGATGAAGTATAGTCTCGAGGCGACAGAGATGTGATTCTACAGAAGGATGCTAAAGATATTATGGACCGAGCGGGTGAGCAACGAGATCCTAGAGAGGTTGCAAACAAGGAGGAGGCTTATATTTAACATCAGGAAGAAGCAGCTGAAGTTTCTGGAACATGTAACGAGAAAGGAGGGCCTGGAGAATCTGGTACTCACAGGTTGAATAGAGGGAAAGAGATACAAGGGAAAACAATGCATGACATACCTGGCGGACTTTAGATGACAGAACGTGGTCTGGGGAGGAAGCAGAGGGATAGAGAGAGGTGGAGAGCCATGATCGCCCACGTCATGAAAGGACATGGCGCATAAAAAGAAGAAAAAAAGAACTGACTGTGAAAAAAAGTCGGCTGCAGCAAAACCATTCGTGTCTGACGTGCTTTTACCGATTGAGCCACAGCCGAGCGTTTCGCTTAGCAAGGTCGATTGTCGCTTTAAAACAGTAAAATCGACCTTGCTAACCGAAACTCTGTGGCTCAATCGGTAAAGCACGTCAGGCTATATGACGGTTCCGTATAGGGTACAGGTTCGATTCCTGTCGGAGGACGCATATTTTCTATGACAATTTCTCGGCTATTCAGGCCGGTAAATGTTGTGTAATACTTTTTATTATAAAACAGAGCATTTACTTAAATATTTGTATCTATAAAAAGAACGTATAAGCATAAAAACGCCTTAAAATATATATATATATATATATATATATATATATATATATATATATATATATATATATATATATATAAAAGTGGAAATTGAGGACAACAGCCAGGGGCGACAATCTGTTGCATGCTTAAACGTAATCTTCATGGCCTGAATATTGCGTTTAAGCATGAAACAGGTTGTCGCCGCTGGATGTTGACCTTAATTTCCACTTTTGGATTTACAGGCGCTCTAACACTGATATTGGACACTTTGGCCCGAGAATGTAGTATACCTCCATATATCTATATATAAAGAAATATAGTTTTAAGGTGTGCTATATTTATGGGATAAAGTGCACAATATCAGAGATAGAGCGTGTGTAAATATAGATATAAAAGTGAATATTGAAATCAACACTCAGAGGCCACAGGTGAAATCGTCAGGCGGCCTGAGGATTGCGTCTAGCATGAAACAGCCTGTTGCCTCTGAGTGTTAACTTCAATGTTCACTTATGTATATATATATATATATATATATATATATATATATATATATATATGTGTGTGTGTGTGTGTGTGTGTGTGTGTGTGTGTGTGTGTGGTGTCCAATAATGATGGGACACACTTTAAAGATGAATATTACATCCCTGAGATGTTCACCTCTATGATGTGAACATGCACAGGATTACTCTCGCATTTCAAACAAAGACATTATGAGACCCTCCTTCAGCAAAACAATTATCTGATTCCTGTAACAAATAGGAAAATCTTAAATAATATATCCTCGTTGATATATATATATATATATATATATATATATATATATATATATGATTGTCACTTCTTGACAAAAGAAGACCATCTCCACAACAAATTTCTTTTTTTTAATAACTTTCAGGCTCAGCGATCATGAGAGCGCAGATGACTTTTTAACCACCCTTGCTTTTGCAAGCGTTTGCGCAAAGGTAACACCTAAAAAGGAGATATCTATATATTTGCTTGTATGTGTGAAGTTGCTGAAATGTGTTGTAGATAGTAACATACACAACATTCCCTAAATCCCTGTCGTAGATAAATGCAACAGACTGTCGCCGCTGGTTGTTGATTATATATATATATATTGATTTTCTAAGGGAAACTTAGATGCGGCACATGGCCGAAAGTATAAGGGAACCAGTAAGGATCGAACTCATTATTCAGTTGTAACAAGACCAGCTTGCTAACCATTACGCCACGCCGAGGCGCCCATCAGATTTTCCAAGCGTAGCTTAGATGTGGCCCAAGCCCGAAAGCATGGGGCATCCAGGGAAGATCGAACTCACTTTTCAGTAGTAACTGATCTAGCAAGACAAGCTTGCTAAACATTACACCACCCATTTATATACATATATAAGTTTCTATATACTTACATATATATATGTATGTATATATAATGTATATATATATATATAATGTATATAATATAGATAGATAGATAGATAGATAGATAGATAGATAGATAGATAGATAGATAGATAGATAGATAGATATGTAAACGGAAAGTATTTACCCAAAAATATTTTCTTCCATAATAGCACTTACCATCCTTGGCACGATCATTTCAAAATAAAATTCCTACCTTGATTATTTCCATGAACAACTGCGTAGTAAGAATTATTCGAAACGAAAACGAAGCCTATTCCAAGATTTTATTTTAACCTCCCACCACTACCATATCGCCATAATGCTTTTTCTCTTCCTCGTTTTTTTCGCCTCCTTCATTAGGAATCTCGTTTAGCTTTAATGATCGACCTGTATATTTTCTTCTTGCTTGCAGTACCTTTTCCTCCCTTTTATTTATGTCATAAGTGCCTCCTTGCTTGTAGTTATTGTTTTATTCAAAAAATAATCGGTTTTAGATTCTGTAAAGCGACTTCTGATTTCTGAAGTTAACTGCTGATTATGTTGGCGAAACGAAACAATGCGTTCTGCTAAAGTCGGAAAAAAGCTAAACGAATTTTGAATGCGTGAGCGCCAGAAACAAAAAACAAAATGGAAAGCAAAAACCAAAACGAATCGCTGAAATTTTTCTACAGGAATATTTTTTCTTTTACTTTTTTTTTTCTTTTTGAAATTGATATCTCCTGGAAACGTTTCATATTTTAACTTTGTTCAATAAATTAAAGGCATTATTTTTTATCGAACTCTCGAACTACCTTGATATTTCCAAAAATTAGGTTAGTATGGCATGTAACAAAAATAAATAAATGAAAAAGAATACAGGAAGACTGTGTAGCGCTCATCGTCCAAGTTTAGAGGGGGGATGCCTAACCTTGAAAATCAGTATTTAGATTCCTGTCTTTTTACGAGTACTCAAATACCATCCACACAACTACCTCAACCCCAAGGCAGATTACGTAACTGCCTCAACTCCCGGCAGGTAATGCATCTACCTTACCCCCAGAGCAGGTCACGCAACTACCTTACCCCAATATATTTCACATTAACACAAGGATCCACTGGCCCACTGGATAAAGACGTTGATTAGATCCAGTGACTAGACCCAAGTAGTTGTGAGTTCAATACTAGGCTACAGCAATGGTGAACCAAAAAACTTGGAGATTTGAGTTAAAGGGAAATAACTGAGACATCCAGAAGAGGCATGACACGTGGAACCAGAACAATCTACCCCGGCGGACGAAATAAAGGTTTCGGTTCGAAATTCCAATCACCTGAAGAAGTCCGGAGCGTACAACGACCGAAACGTTATGAATTTGGTAATGAAGATGAGGATAACAGTCCGAATAATGTAAATAATGCAAGTAATCATAATACCTCATCTCAGAGATATAGACAGATATATAGAGAGACATAGACATAAAGGTCGGAGCGTACAACGTCCGAAACGTTGTGAATATAGCAATGAAGATGAGGATAACAGTCCGAATAATGTAAATAAGCATCTGCATCTTTATACAACTTTTGAATTCAGAGTTTCCTAATGATCACCGAAGTCAAGCAATTATATTACGTTCCCACTCACTACGGTTGCTTATGCAGTGCACGGAAGGAAAGTGTGTAGAGTGTGATCACTACACCACCGAGGTTCCATCAGTGAACATGGCTTGCGCAACGGGTTTTAGCCAAGAATAATTTTACTCGGGACTGACAAGCAATATTTTTTCTCTAGATCTCTACCCTGGTGATTTTATTCTTCTTCAGAAATCAAATCCAACTTGAAAGGAAGAAGGTTTCAAGACCTCAAGGAAATCCAAGAGAATGCAACGAGCCAGCTGCTCATTATTCACCAAAAAGATGTTCCATGAATTATTCAATCAATGGAAACAAATGGATAAAGTGCGTGGCTTCAGATGAGGACTACTTCGAAGGAGATTAAATGTTGAATTAATATGTTTTGTAGTTTCTTATTATAGAACCAATCCCGATTCTTTTTTAACAAACCTCGTATAGCCGATAGTTTAGACATCAGTTGGACACTATGCACGACATCCATATAAGAATCTATATCTGACGTGTCTATTTAAAAACACTGACTCAAGTTTTTAAGTTAATATTTTGGTTATGTAGCGTGTGGTGGTATTGGGCGAAACTACCTATAGCGCAGGTGTTCCATGAATGTTTCAATCAATGGAAATGACACTGGATAAAGAGCGTGGCTTCAGATGGGGACTACTTCGAAGGAGATTGAATGCCGAATTGATAAGTGTTGTAGTTTTCTCTTCTTAGCACCAGTCCCGATACTTTTTGATCACACCTCGTATATCTACAAACGCTCTATCCCCAGTATACAGCGCACGCCCCTCGGAAATATAGCACATTTTAAACAATATTTATTTCGCAGAAAAACAATAAATTTAAATATTACTTTATTAGGTCATCAACGACAGCCCCCGCCCTCAAACCTCATACAGAGGCAAGCACTCTACACCGAGGTGTATTCTTACACAAGTATCGAAAAATGAAAGCATACAAATGAAAGAAGCGTTAAAAAAAACTGTATTTTCTTGACAAAAGATTCTCGAAATACGAGCCTCTTTTTTTGTTGGTTTTAAAATCAATATTTGGTTGAAAGTAAATTAAAAATAGAAAATCGGTATCAAGTTTTGAAGCTTTTCGATCAGTATTTGGTAAAATAATGTTCGCCATTTGCTTCTTTGTAGCACAAAATAGAGTTTATAAAATGACTGCAACAAATTAAAGCAATTCGTGTAGACTGAAATGTACGGCAATCAAACAAACAGGTTTTACTAATGGATACGTGGCATCAAGTGGCGGTGATTAACGAACTTATATTGTAAGCGCTAGGGTAATGAGTTCAATTCTCACCTGGTACTTAATTGGGGAAATTGTTACAAATTTTGGCTACTGTCGTAAATGTTCTTCAACCAGAAATTGCATTCTTTTGCGTTTATTTCTGCAATCGCAGTTATTGAAGAACACGTGAAATTTGAAGTTCTATCACCTGATGCCATATTGAGGAGGTTCATTACTAGATTTTCGTTTCAATTCGGTAAGAAAAGAGCTTCTTATCAGCGATCAGAGCAGTAGACGCAGAAATGATCAAAAATACATTTTAAATTTGAGATTTTGATTTTAACATGAAAATTTAAAAAAATATTATCTATGCCCGTGTATGAGTCGATTTCTTGGCAGGGAAATCAAACCTTTGTGGGGATTCCTCGTGTATAGGTCGAGCGTCGTTTCTCAAGCTAATCTGAAAACAAATTGGGGAACCTACAGTTTGCATGATATATAAAACACATTTCAAAAAAGTTTAATTAAAAAAAAACACCTGTTTTCCACCCAAATGAATATTGATAAGATAATAATCACTGAAAGCAAAATATTTACCATTTATTACGATGGCACTTTTCATTGAGCGTGTAGTGTATTGGTTATCAGCGCAGAAAGTTCAAGTACTAATTCATCACTCCCCCCCCTCAGCTATGTGTTAAATAACAGAGTATTATGGTCTATCTAGAATTGTGTAGCAACCGGTCTAAAAGTAAGAAAACTCTGATTGTTATCATGGCAATTCCAAGATAATAAAAAAAGGAAACTATGGAGGGTCATGATCGCCTTGAACAGACATGGTATTTTTTTAAAAAAAAAAGCAAAAGTGAAATGCGGTAATTTCAGAAAAAAATATTCCACCTTGCCATTCAAATAGTCAAATCAAATTCGATTTCTTTCCACAGGGATGGCTTGTTCATGCTTTGAAAATACATCTTGCTCTGAGGTCTTTCTTTCATGCACATCTGAAGTTTCTCTTCTATAGACTTGAAGCAACACGCAGTTATAATCTTCCAAAAAACCTTATGTCGTCAAATAAGATCTTTTATTTCAAAGGGCTTTTACACAGATTTCATAAAACAGGATGTCCACAAAGTCTCTTTACAATTTAAAAAACTGATTACAAAAGCAAATAAACAGACAAATGTGTGGAAATTGTTACAAAATGAGGAGGAAATATTGAAAGTTTTTTTAAACTAATTTAATTCACCATTAGATGGACAGCATTGTTTGCACGAAGCACATCAAGACGTTACTCGATTTCTTGCTATGTTCAGTGTAGCATAGCCTCCATGGTGGCAATGGCATCAGTGATCTTTTGCTTTAAATCAGTGATGTCCCGTATATGTGTTCGATACACGATATCTTTAACGTAACCCCATAGAAAGATGTCTAAGGGATAGATATCTGGTGAACGAGATGTTCAGGGAATAAAGCCATCCCTTCCAATCCACCGGTCTGGAAATGTTTGATTTAGGAATCCATTGTGGTATTGCACAATCGTGCGGGAAAGTCATGGTTGGTTGAAGGCTATCTAAATGTGGTGCCACATTAACTAATATATTTTTTAAATTGTAAAAAAACTTTATGGACTCACTGTATAATTATTTAAGTATTTCATTTGATATCTGTCTATATCTCTGAGATGAGGTACTATGATTACTTGCATTATTTACATATTCGGACTGTTATCTTCATCTTCATTGGCATATTTACAACGTTTCGGCCATTGTACGCCCCGGCCTTCTTCAGGGGATTGGAATTTCGAACTGAACCCTTTATTTCATCCACCGGGGTAGATTGTTCTAGTTCCCCGTGTCATGCCTCTTCCGAATATCTCAGTTATTTTCCCTTAAACTCAACTCTCCAAGATTTTTGATTCCCCACTGCTGTGGCCTGGTATTGAACTCACAACTTTTTCGGTCTCGTCACTGGATCTAACCAACGAATATATTTTGACGTATTAATTTTTTTTTAATTAATAAAATAGAAAACTCGCGGGGGATTTATTATAGAAATATCACCATTTTTCAACGAAATGTTGCGAAAATAAATTGGGGGGGGGAGATAATGCATTTCAGATGGCGATTTTTTTTGACGATTCCTCAAATAAAAAATCAAGGCTCGGAGTGTCAGTTTTGTTGTGAGTTCATTTTTCCCTTCTCAGGAATTGATATGGAAAAGGAAAAGTTTTAAAATCAACCTACCCCAATGCACATACAGGGTAGCATAAAGTCTGTGTGCAATTTAAGATACTTAAGTATTTTAAATTGCACACAGACTTTATGCTACCCCGCATATCAGCCTAGAATACCTATTACCCGTGTATTAGTCGAATTCCATCTTTTTTTGTCAGGATATTTTTTTTGTTGGATATTTTTCGTGTCCATGTTTCTCAAGCTAAGATAACTACCCTCACTGTGTAGTCGTTCATCAGTACGACGAATATACGCTCACGAAAAACGCACACACGCTCACAAATACACACACACACACACACGCCTATACATAATGTGCTAAAAAGTTCGCGGCTTGATCCACTTTCCAAGTGTCATTTAATGACCAAACGTCAAAATGCTTTGGAATTTCGATTTGATCGGTCAGAGTTTTCAACACCATTTCGTAGAGAGAGGTAAAGGGTGGAAGAGAGAGAGGGGGAAGAGGAAGAGAGAGGGGGAGGGGAAAGAGAGATATAGCGAGGGGGAAAGAGAGATAAGGAGCAGCCATTACGGACTGGAATTCAGAGATATATGCGTGTGAACACTTGGAATGAAATTTGCTATCTCTTCACATCTAAACAAAATCCATTTTGGAAATTTTAGCTGGGCGGACCTTTTTCGTTTCTGTTTGGCTTCTCTATGTAACCGTTTCCTAAAATCAATAGCGAAAAAAAAAGGCATTGAGTGAACGAAACCTGAGGGTCTTGGCAAAGATCATCCCAATTTGAACATTGTCGATTGGCGTTACAGATTCACAGACAAAGAACGGCACCAAAGAATAGAAACAACATCACTTGAGGACAACGAACGGCAGCAACAACTAAAATGGATGGCATTTGTTACTCGAAGAGAAAATAATGACATAATCAAGATGTTAAAATTCCACACTACTTTAAATAGGTCTGTCTATATCTCTGAAATGAGGTATTATGATTACTTGCATTATTTACATTATTCGGACTGTTATCCTCATCTTCATTGCCATATTCACAACGTTTCGGCCGTTGTACGCTCCGGCCTTTATGTCTATGTCTCTCTATATATCAGTCTATATCTCTGAAATGAGGTATTATGATTACTTGCATTATTTACATTATTCGGACTGTTATCCTCATCTTCATTGGCATATTCACAACGTTTCGGCCGTTGGACGCTCCGGCCTTTATGTCTATGTCTCTCTATATATCTGTCTATATCTCCGAGATAAGGTATTATGATTACTTGCATTATTTACATTATTCGGACTGTTATCCTCATCTTCATTGCCATATTCACAACGTTTCGGCCGTTGTACGCTCCGGCCTTTATGTCTATGTCTCTCTATATATCTGTCTATATCTCTTGGATAAAGTATTATGATTACTTGCATTATTTACATTATTCGGACTGTTATCCTCATCTTCATTGCTATATTCATGACATTTCCGCTGTTGTATGCCCCGGCCTTCTTCGAGTGATTGGAATTTCGAAGCGAACCCTTTATTTTTCCACCGGTGCAGATTGTTCTAGTTCCACCTGTCATACCTCTTCCGGATGTCTCATTTATTTCCTTTTAACTGTACCCTTCAAGTATTCAAATAAAAGGTTAGAAAGGCAACGTTCACTATTACACCGTTTTTACAAAGCTTCACAAATGTTCAATATGCACCCTACCTCTGACACGGCATATGTCATGTCGGTGGTCCAGCCCCTGCCAAACACGCTGTAGCATGTCTTGCGTAACATTTTTCATCGCCTGTGATTCTCTGCTTAAGTTCTATCTAGGCTTGTAGAAAGAAGAGGGATACAGACCTGTCCATTCAAATAGCTTCATAGAAAAAATCACAATGCCTTAGGTCAGGTGAACGTGGCGGGGGCATTTCAACAGCATATTATGATTATTACTAATACGCCCGTTCCATCTTCCTGGCAGATTCTCACTGAGATAAATCCGCAGTGAGACTCCGCAGAATGTTACGCAAGACATGCTACAGCGTGTTTGGCAGAAGCTGGAATACCGCGCATAAGTAAGATTCACTGACTGTACTGTTTTCGGTTGAAATTTATAAAATCTTTCTTCTAAAACAACTTTTCAGGAAACACAGGTTTCTCGAGTCCAGTGGCTGTTATCGCTCTTTCAAGTAATAGTGGACGTTGCCTTTCTAACCTTTTATTTGAATACTTGAAGAGTTTAGTTAAAGGGAAATAACTGAGACATCCGGAAGAGGCATGACACGTGGAACTAGAACAATCTACCCCGGTGGAGGAAATAAAGGGTTCGATTCGAAATTCCAATCACCTGAAGAAGGCCGGAGCGTACAACGACCGAAACATTGTGAATATGGCAATAAAGATGAGGATAACAGTCTGAATAATGTAAATAATGCAAGTAATCATAATAGCTCATCTCAGAGATATAGACAGATATATAGAGAGACATAGACATAAAGGCCGGAGCGTACAACGGCCGAAACGTTGTGAATATTGCAATGAAGATGAGGATAACAGTCCGAATAATGTAAATAATGCAAGTAATCATAATACCTCATCTCAGAGATATAGACAGATATATAGAGAGACATAGACATAAAGGCCGGAGCGTACAACGGCCGAAACGTTGTGAATATGGCAATGAAGATGAGGATAACAGTCCGAATAATGTAAATAATGCAAGTAAAACTTGTAGACTTTTACTCAAAAGCTATCGAAGAGTTGTCTGATAAGTGCCAACAAGTCATTGCGAAGAAAATGGTAAACAGATAATTAAATAAGATGTAATTGTAATTTACAAAAACGGAAATAACTCGACCTAAAAGATTTTTCATCTCTTGTCGGAAATCTCGGTTAGGATAAAAACAATAAAGACTGGGATGCTCACCCAAAAGAATAATAATTAAAGAATAAACTTACTTCGTGTCGGAGAAAGAAATTAAACTGATATAAGCTAAAATATTTCTTTTCTAAACTATCAATAATTGTAATGACCGAGTTGAACAAGAATGGCGTTTCATATTTTCTCATCTTAACAATGATTTACTTAGTTGAAATCATAAATGAGAATGGCAATGTGCCAGACTTTATATCTAATATATTTAATACACGTTGTCAAATCGTAACCCGTGAGAATGGGCTTCCTGGAATATTTTTTGGTTGCGTTTTTAACAAAGAGTTTCTTCACTTTTGCAAATTGATACGGAAGTGCAAAATGTCTGAATGAGGGTCGAGGCTAACAGGCGTAGATTCAAATTAAAATCTATCCAACTCATTCGAACCATGTTTCCTCAAGGAACAGATGTTGTAAAGAGTATTTCTTGTAACTTTTCTGATATTCATGAAAGAAAAAGAAAAGAAAATGGAGCAAAACAACAAAAAAAAAAAGTTTGTGGAAGCTGATATATTTGCCTGAATTACCATCGCACAACAACGCATAAAGGGAGGAAGACAGCAAAAGACGTACAAAGGCAATTCTTAGCAGATATATATGGACAGAGAAATGTAGATAGATAGATAGATAGATAGATAGATAGATAGATAGATAGATAGATAAAACTATTTGGGATTAAATACGGATCAAATATGGATTGGAATCTGATAGGATAAGGAACAAATAGGAAACATTTATAAATCTAACATGTTTCTCTTTTATTAAAGCTTCATCGGAGAATGAAATATGGCGGTGAGAAAGAAAACTATTTTTAATTTTATGTGCATTGTTTGTTTCTCATTGGTTAAGTTGACCTCACGTGCATCTGTCTTGTCATGTAGCATCCGTGTGTATATTAATATTAAATACATTCATATTTATATATATATATATATATATCCTTGTTTTATTTTTATTTTTTAATAAATAAATATCCAATATAAATGCTTAATGTTTTTTTATAAATTCGATTTTATAAATTCTGCCCTAATTAAAAAAAGAACATAATTCCTTACGCGAACCCAACGAGAATTGGAACTTGCCTCAGCAATTAACAATTCCGAGCCGTTATCCATTACACCACCCGCACATCCAAGCTTGTAGCACCTGGTACTGAATCCAAAGTGATATATTATAATAAAGTACAGACGATCCTTAAAAATCCATTCGTTTATTATTTATTTCATGGATATATATATATAAATAGTCATCACTTTAGACCGAAGGTTTTTTAATAACTAGAGTCAATTTTTCCAGACAAAACGAAGATGGAGAGAAAGATATATATATATATATATATATATATATATATATATATATATATATATATATATACTACAGTTCAATAGTTTTATGCCACCCCAGAATTAGCATGGAATAGACTTGACAGAAGAGTGAAAAAAATGGAAAAAACCTTCTTAATCATTGAAAAAAAAATAGAATCAATTGTCAAACTTATTATTGGGAAACTTTCACAATAAATGCCAAACTTTTGTGCTGCAGTAATCAAGGCTAAAGGAGGATATTTTGACGAGAGCAAAATTTAATCATAAAATCCTGTTTTATTTTTTTTGTTTTTGTTTTTTGTTTTTTTTTGCCATAATAAAATTTCTCATAAAAGTCCAACTGTTTTTAGCCATTTATAATAATTTTCTCTTACTTAAAGTACCAAACTATTTTGGGGGTCAATTTAAATAACAATATATAAATTTTGTATATATCAAAAACAGTTTTGCAGGAAAAATGTAAGACAAAGAAAACTTTTCCACTTTGTCATATATATGTGTATGTATGTGTATGCGTGTGTGTGCGTGAGTGCTTGTATGTAAGAGTGTGTTTGTGCGTGTGTATAGAATTAAATAAACCCAATACTCGTCGTTGTTCAATAAATATAAGGCCCAAGAGCCACTCAAGGCAGAGGGTTACTGTGTGGTGTTGTATGAGCGTCAGAGAAGGCAAGAAATGAAGTTCATGAAATTAGGCAAGAACGATAACAGCTAATCCGAGACTTGGAAGAAGTCAAGATTTTAGTGATTAAGAAAACATCCTGCGGGAGAGTTGTTCTACAAAGCGGCAATTAATTAGGAAATAGCTGTCCGAGTAGAACTTCCTCCTTACTAATGGAATACGAAGGGAATGGAGACGCTTCACACTTGTGGGCGTGGCATGGGCGGGTCACAGTTGCAAAATTCAGGGCTGGTGGGACCAAGGAATGTAACTCGCCAAAGGATATGCACTGGAAATGGCGATAGAGTAGTGAGAGGCCCGCGACGTTTCGTCTGTGTTAGTTGATTTGTTTAACGGCACATCAACTCCTTCATGGGTTAGTTAATGTCGAAATGTAATTTTCTTAGCAGTTCTGAAGTAATAAAAATATGATATTCTATCATTACTTTGAAGTAAAAATAATATATATGTTATTCTGCTTTCACAATTGAATACATGGTAGATAATACTCAGCTTTTGTGCATAGACATGTTTGTGCGAACATAATTACTGGAGGTTCTGATATATGTGTTTTATGTTGTAGTTTGATTTCTTTAAGAAATTGTAGGATATTATATGGATTATGGTCATGGAAGTGGATGTTACTTCTTTGGTTGGTTTTGATTAGCGGCATATCAACACATATATGGGTTATTTAATGCCGAAATCTACACAATTTTATGGCTTCAACTAAATAAATTTTGAACGTAATTGTATAAAATGAATCTCTGGTCATGTATTTCCGTTTTATATATATATATATATATATATATATATATATATATATATATATATATATATATATATATATATAAAGGTATTTTATCGTATTTTTACTATAAAAATGTATTTTTTATATTTTCATAGTATTTTTTGTTTGGTGGGAGTAACTATTTTTTCCATAGTTGAAACCCTAACAGGTGTAACCACCCCGAGTATGGGTGGTACTGGAAAGAACACAAGAAATGGTTCTACGCTCCTCAAAGCCTTCAATCTCCAGATCAGAGGACTTACTGTCGGATGTAGTTGTCTGTGTTCAAATAACTTGGAATTACAAAGAAATTGTTTCTTTTTTTCTTGGGTGTTCAATAAAGTTCGGAACGTTTGTTTAACTCTCGTAACATTCTGGCAAAGATCTATGGAAAACGTTTCAGGTTAGACATTTTATTAGAATTGCTGATTTCGGCTTGACAGCTGGCTTGATTACAAGAAAGAAAATGTTGTACTTTTCATGCAGTAAGAAAACAGGATATTTATTTATGGAAACACAAAAGATCAGGGTCAGTGAAAAAATGAAATCATATATTAGTCTTCTTCTCCTAACGAGTACTCGTAAACCAATTAACTGATAGATAGATAGATAGATAGATAGATAGATAGATAGATAGATAGATAGATAGATAGATAGAAATTAATAGACTGACACATAGATAGATAGATAGATAGATATATAGATAGATAGACAGATATACAGATAGATATGAATAGACTGACATAGATAGATAGATAGATAGATAGATAGATAGACAGATAGATAGACAGATATACAGATAGATATGAATAGACTGACATAGATAGATAGATAGATAGATAGATAGATAGATAGATAGATAGATATGAACAAACTTATATAGATATATAGATATGAACAGACCGATTTAGATAGATAGATAGATAGATAGATAGATAGATAGATATGAACAAACTTATATAGATATATAGATATGAACAGACCGATTTAGATAGATAGATAGATAGATAGATAGATAGATAGATATGAACAAACTTATATAGATATATAGATATGAACAGACCGATTTAGATAGATAGATAGATAGATAGATAGATAGATAGATAGATAGATATGAACAAACTTATATAGATATATAGATATGAACAGACCGATTTAGATAGATAGATAGATAGATAGATAGATAGATAGATATGAACAAACTTATATAGATATATGGATATGAACAGACCGATTTAGATAGATAGATAGATAGATAGATAGATAGATAGATAGATAGATAGATAGATAGATAGATAGATAGATATGAACAGGATGAGATAGATAGATAGATAGATAGATAGATAGATAGATAGATAGATAGATAGATAGATAGATAGATAGATATTAAAAGGACCTGGATAGATAGATAGATAGATAGATAGATAGATAGATAGATAGATAGATAGATAGATAGATAGAAAGATATCCACGCTACCTAAGTCCACCGCCTTATTTTTTCTTTCTTTTCATGGACATAAATTTCCTGCCACAGAAAATGGATGTGAATTATTCACACAAGGTTGGCAGTAATTATTCCTTCGTCGTGTACAAAAATAGACGATGAATTTAAATGTAATCGTTTATTCAAAGAATTTAGAAATACACTTGTTGACATACCCGTTATTTTCAGAATGTCGTTGCCTATAAAATTAAAAATATAACTGCTTGACCTCATCGGCATTTAGCCCTGAACTAAATCTACCTAAACAGAACTATTTTTTATATTTATCCAATAAAATAATCTTTTTGTCTTGGAAAACGTGACTGATTCCATACGGATCCCTGTGAAAATTCCATGCCATCATTTCTCTACGTTCTGTATATATATATATATATATATATATATATATATATATATAACTGGCAAGATTTTTTCCGTCTGTTATGCACGAATAAATGACTTTATGTCAGGCACTCAACTTTTGGTATTTATGCTTATTGGAACCATGGGGAAACATAAAATAAAAAAGGTTTGGATTCCTGGGGTGAAATCAGGAAATTACTTATTTTCAATGATAATGAAATATAATCCTTATAAATAATTACAGTCTGGAATTTGTACTATCTCATTCCGCTTCTATCTATCTATCTATCTATCTATCTATCTATCTATCTATCTATCTGTATGTCTGTCTGTCTGTCTATCTGTCTGTCTATCTATCTCCTCTTGTTCATATCTATCTATCTATCTATCTATCTATCTATCTCGTTCTGTTTATATCTATCTATCTATCTATCTATCTATCTATCTCATCCTGTTCATATCTATCTATCTATCTATCTATCTATCTCGTTCTGTTTATATCTATCTATCTATCTATCTATCTATCTATCTATCTATCTATCTCATCCTGTTCATATCTATCTATCTATCTATCTATCTATCTATCTATCTCATCCTGTTCATATCTATCTATCTATCTATCTCATCCTGTTCATATCTATCTATCTATCTATCTATCTATCTATCTATCTATCTCATCCTGTTCATATCTATCTATCTATCTATCTATTAGGTTGGTGTAAAAATAATGTCGTTTTCTCACATAGTAACATATGTTAGAAAACGACATTATTTTTGCACCAACCTAATATCTATCTGTATTTCTGTCTGTCTATCTGTATGTCTATCTATCTCATTCTGTTCATATCTATGTATCTCGGTGTGTTCATACTATGTATGTTCATATATATCAAGGTATGTTCAGATCTATCTATCTATCTATCTATATATATATATATATATATATATATATATATATATATATATATATATATATATATATGTCTGTTCCTATCTATCTCTCTATGTTCAGATCTATCTTCAAATTAATTCAATAATTTTGTTTATACTTGCATATTTATATTTATTATTTTATCTCTCACATTTTTGGGGCCGATGTACTCTCCGGCCTGTCCCCTTCAGTTGTTTACTGAATTCTGTAGAACATTTCAATATCAGCCTGGATAATATTCTTATTCTTTCTACTTGCTCCAGTCTCTTTCCTCGATGGTAGACCTTGCAATTCAAAGTTGGAATCTACAAAGACCACTACGTGGCTGGGTGGGTGCGGCGCAGTTTAGATTATGAAACTCGACCAAAATATTAACCGAACCGTCGCATAAAGACATTTAAATGTTTCAATATTGATGCGAATAATGTCTATCCAATGCTCAAAATAAATGGCCGCTTCCTTTTGCTGTTCTGACCAAAATTCCCTTGAGGGAAACAAATAGAATAAATAAAGTCCAAGAGTCACCATGCCACGTACACAGAATCAAAACATCCTCATTCCCTTTGTATTCCATTGGTAAAGAAGAAGTTCACTCCAGAACTGTTATTTTATAGAACAGACTCCCGAGAGGATCCTTCCCCGATCGCTACGGTTTTAATCGATAGATCAAATGTCATGTTTATTTTCTAAGCATAGCCTAGATATGACTCACGGCCGAAAGTATGCGGTACTCAATGAGGATAAAACTTACTATTCTATCGTAATTGATCTAGCGGGACAAGCTTGTTAACCATTACACCGCGTCGAAGCTTTTACAATCAACCTTTATGTATCGTACATATTCTTATAATATACACTTCTTACTACAACAGTTTAAGTCCTTACAACAAACTCACTGAGTAAACCTCTACTTTGAGTGGCTCTTATGCTTTGGATTGGGTGAAAAAAGTATTTAAAAATTAAACTTATTCTTGTCATCTCTATATGGAGTTTCGAATCGCAACCAAATCGTTATTTGGTAAAATTGCAAGTTTTCAATTCGTTGTCTTTCTCCTAAATCGGTTCCCAACCAAGGCTATAAATTCCAGCCCCTCCCCTGCCATTTACCCCTTTACTGGGTGCAGAGAGACGCGATGGTTTTCTGCCTTTCCCAGACAAAATAGTCCGAAGGGAACATAAATTGGCTGGATCTCGAACTCCGCTCGCTGATATTATTTTCCGCGCCTCCTCAGAAGAAATTTACAACAGTTTCGTTTATTTAAATTAGAATCAATTGTTTCCGGTCCCAAATTCAAGAATTCAGTCCCGGGATCAACTCACAGCTCAGCAGGTGACGAAGGCAAAGATTTGTTTTTATTCTCATTTGACTTAACCGTTTGGGTCATAAAAATGCCATTTTCTCTTGTGATAATAAAAATTGATAACAATTCTACTTACTCTCTTTTTCTTAAGGAGATCACATTCGAGGATAGACATTATACACACGCACACACATGTATAGGGAAAATATTATGTATATATATCAGTTTACAGACACACACACACGTATATATATATATATATATATATATATATATATATATATATATATATATATATATATATATATATATATATATATATATATATATGACAATTATGTATTTGGGTAGCAATCCTTCTTTTATAGAAGCTAACAAGTTACTACGATAAAGCTTTTTATTTGATTTTCCTTGTGTTCGTACAAATGTTTTATTTTCTGGGTATAACATGCGTAAAAACTGTCCAAAAAATCCGTACATCCAAGCGATTTCGGCTATTCTTTTAGCCATTATCAAGGATCATTTTTATTGTTTTATTTTTAACTGTGTGTTTTTTATGCATGTGTTTTTTTTTGTATTTCCCAAACTATTGTGGCCATGTTCCTAGTTAATGATATTGAACGTGGTGATTTCCCTTTTTCAATTATTAGTGCATCTATTATCTTCTTTTGAAATGTGGATGAGGCTATGGTACTTTTATTTTCTATTGGTATGTTACGAAATGGACATTAATAGGTTTCCATCTGGGTTTAAATGAGTCCGAATTGTTTTAATTCAATAAAAGTCTATCGCATAACTTTTTCAGTTTCCTTTAACGATATATATATATATATATATATATATATATATATATATATATATATATACGCGAATATGATATATAAACATGTAGATCACACTGATGGTGGGTAATTGAATGATAAATCTGAAAAGAGGTCCTAAAATCTAAAAAAGAATCCTCCGTTCGAAAGACAAAGCGCCTAACTGATTTTTTTTCTATTTTGACATTCAATTCACACTTTAAATGATGGTAGTTGGCTTGTCTGTCGCCAAATGACATCAGTGCATATACATACATGCATATATATATATATATATATATATATATATATATATATATATATATATATATATATATATATATATATAACGTATTTCGCGTATGCTCAAACGCATTTTATTCTGAAAAAATGCCCTGAAAACATACTCAGCGTTTTAGTACTGACAGGTCAATTTGAAGCTAGGAGTTTCCCAACCCTGACGGACTCTGATCACATGACGAAACCAATCACAAACCCCAGATATATGCTATAAGCCTACAGTTATCATTCATATGTAATAAATACCGTATATCATGTTAGTCTCATATGATTCATCTTTTGTTATTGATGATAACTAGTAGGTAATGTTATTAATGTACATTCAACGTCATCACTTGATAAGACACCGAGGGTGTTGAAACAAAATGGCTATTTTTGTAGTGATTTTATAACATATTTATGTTAGAAATTTTTTTTAAATAAATAATTATATTTGCTCTACTTTTAAGAATAGTAATTCTTGGTTATTGGAATTCATTCCATATACACCAATCATATACTTGTGTGTGTATATATATATATATATATATATATATATATATATATATATATATATATATATATATATATATATATATATATAAAAGTGAACATAGAAGTCAACACTTAGAGGCGACAGTCTGTTTAATCTATATGCAATCGTCAGGCCTGACGATTGCACATAGCATGAGACAGACTGTCGCCTCTAAGTGTTGACTTCTATGTTCACTTTTATATTTACACACGCTCTATCTCTGATATTGAGCACTTTATCCTATAAATATAGCACACCTTAAGACTATATTTCTTCATATATATATATATATATATATATATATATATATATATATATATATATATAATAGGTTATAAATGTAGCAAAGGCACTCTAATGTTTATTAGAAGCTAAATATCGTTTTAAGGTATGTTATATTTATAGATTAAAGTGCTTAATATTTGGAATCGAGCGTATATAAATATAAAAGTGGACATTGAAGTCAACACCCAGCGGCAACTACCCGTTTCCTGCTTCAACGCAATCCTCAGGACTGTCGATTGTGTATAAGAATGCAACAGTTATTATTCTAAATTTGAACCCATAACTATAGCATACCTTAAAACGAAAATTTGTCATATATGTATATATATATATATATATATATGAAGAAATATAGTCTTAAGGTGTGCTATATTTATAGGATAAACATCAGAGATAGAGCGTGTGTAAATATAAAAGTGAACATTGAAGTCAACACTTAGAGGCGACAGGCTGTTTCATGCTATATGCAATCGTCAGGCGGCCTGACGATTGCGTCTAGCATGAAACAGCCTGTCGCCTCTAAGTGATGACTTCAATGTTCACTTTTATTTATATATATATATATATATATATATATATATATATATATATATATATATATCTGTTTTGCGAAATTTTTAAATCATGAGTAGCCTCACTGTTTTTATGGTTTTTTATTTATTTATTTTGTTTAGTTTTTGATTGGTTTGGTTTGTTTTACGGCATATCGACACCTCAATGGGTTATTTAAGGTCGACAAGATTTTTATTGCTTGTAATATTTCTTTTCAAAAATGTATTCTTGCTAATATTTATTTTAAATATATTGCTGGTCATATTTTTTTTTCAAAAATGTATTTCTGATAATTATTTTTTCCAAAAATTATTACTGGTATTAAAACCTATTTTTATACTTTCATAGTGTTTTGACCCTTTTGCAGAGGTTAACAATTTGCCCATAGCTGGGACCCTGACAGGTGCTATCACCCCGAGTCAGGGTGGACCTGGGAACACCAGCAATTAAGCCTCACTGTTTTGTTTTTTTTATTTATTTTGTTTAGCTTTTGAGCTATAGAAGGAAGAAAGGGACAAAAGAAAAAATATGAAAGGCTTAGCTGGGAGGAATTTGGCCAAAGCACCTCGGGATACGAAAAATTCCAGTCACTGTTGTGTGGTTATTAGTTGAACAGTTGAGTCATCTGGACAGTTTTCAATAAAGATGTGAAGCTGAATGAGCGACAGATGTCATTGAACCATCATGCAGCGGCTGTTGGCATCAAACAAAAAATAATTTCCGGAACATGTAATATCAGAGCCACTAAACCAATGTGGCCAGTTAGAAAATATAAAACAGCAAAGTAACAGGTTAAAAGTTAATATTTTTAGGCGTATGTGAAAAGGGCGCGCATTTTGTTCACGTAAATTTTTAAGTGAACATTAATCATTTTAGTGATTAATATTTGAAATCTCTGACTTTCATTCGGGTTCTATTTTAAGCAAAGAATTCAGTTTCAACTCGAGAATTTACTAAGCATGACTAAAGTCAGCGAAACAGATATTAATGTTTAAAAAATTTAAAAAGCAAACGGTGTATGAGATTTACAAGGAAAAATGATTAAAAATTCTGAAAGTTTAAAATTCGGTCTCATTTATCAAAGAGTTTTACCTTTGTATAAGACGCATATTTCTTGCTTAATTTCGGGAGAAAAATATCGTTATATGCTAAAATAAAAGTTTATTATTCTAAATATAAAAGACAATTTGAACTTATGTAAATAAAATTATCAATGTGTCATTATCTTAAAACATAACAGACTTCATGTTAAAAAGTTAATCTCGCCCTGTCGGCTGGGGATTCAGAATACGCCGACTGCACCTCTGCAGAGGGATAAGAGCCCCTCCCCTAAATGAGGCGTCCTGGGTATGACGATAAACTACATCCAACAGCAAGGACTCTGATCAGGAGGTTTTGAGGAACGCGAAACCACCTCTTAATTGCTGGTGACCTGGGGTGGTAGCACCTGTTAGGGTCCCAGCTAAGGGCAAATAGTTAACCCCCAAACTGGGGTCAAAACAATATTTAAGTGTAAAAATAGGTTTAAATACAAACAATAAATTTTTTGAGTAAAAAATATTACCAGCAATACGTTTTTGGAAAAAATATTACCAGCAATAAAAATCTTGTCGGCATTAAATAGCCCATTGAGGTGTTGATATGCCGTAAAGCAAAGCAAACCAAACCAAAAAGTTAATCTCGTAATTTAAATTAAAGTTAAATCCTTTAACTTGAAATACAATAGAATTTTTAATTAAAATTCAAATTTCTATAAAAATAAAAAGTAGCGATGTAAAATTGATATTTTCAAAAATTAAGTGAGTGTGGCACAAGGTCAAATGGAGGGATTGAAGTAAGATTTGTTGTACTTGTTTCGAAAATCAGAATTATAAATATGCTGGCTTTTATCTCTGCTCGAAACCTAGCAATCGGTGGTAACTGCAATCATGTCCACCATAAGCCAGACTCATTCAGTTATTAAAAAAATAGTTTTATTAATCTATTGCTTTCACAAGTCTGGCTCAAGACCAGTAAATTTCAGAAGTCGTGTAATAGTTATTGGCTAATTAATGTACGAAAAGAAAATAAGATTTTCTCACATTCGTTATCTGCTTTAACTCATTTAAATTCTTCATTAAGGTTACCTGTCAAAAAGTTCTCAGTTGGTGAGGCTCCTTACTATATTTTAGAGTTATGGAAGACTTTCTTTAACCAAAGTAGTAAATATTTCCGTCTTATTCTCTTAAAAATCCTCCCGGCTAAAAGTTTGGCAAGAAAAATCATGAGGTGTAAACTTATCCTAGGTGCCGGGTACGTGAGGTTCATTAAAATATACCCTGTTAATATTTTCGCTATCCATTATGTGCTGGCAGAAGGGAATAAGAGGAAGTTAAACGTTGCTTCGAAACAGGAAGTTGGGGAGAGCCATGATTGTCTACGAT
Organism: Acanthosepion lycidas; assembly: GCA_963932145.1. Lineage (NCBI taxonomy): Eukaryota > Metazoa > Mollusca > Cephalopoda > Sepiida > Sepiidae > Acanthosepion > Acanthosepion lycidas. The sequence goes on from OZ010600.1 coordinate 96,159,917, forward strand.
ATGAAGGGACACGGTACATCAAAGAAGATTTGTTTAGGTCTTTATTGCGAAGTAACCTGTTGGTTAACGGAGCTGAAAGTCGGCGTAAAAATTTTAGATGAAATATTTTTACCGATCAAAAATGATTTAATAATAACTTGAACAGGGAATGATCTGCTGCGAAACTAATTTTGAAGGCCATAATGAAAACAGCGAGCACAATCCTCACCGGGTGTCGCTCTACTGCGGCTTTGCGTCAGACGAAGCTTAGTAGCTCTCTAACATGGGGTTACTACCGTGAAACAATGCTTGTTAGGCTAATACTGAGAAACTGAATGATTGGCAGTACAGTGAGTTCGATTCTCACTGAGTGTCCGATTGTTGTACCAATTGAAAAAAAGCTTTGTAAATATCTACAATAATTCGAAAATCCAATTTATTTTTTACAGGTGAAAAACTTTTGAAATTCACAAAAGCGAGTTTCTTTGTTTGGTCGGTGAGGGTCGTGTTTTGAGTGGCGAGTGGAAATGCCAATGTTAGAACAAAGGCAAATGACACGAATACGTAAGGCAAGAATCAATATGTCAATGTTAGAACAAAGGCAAATGACACGAATACGTAAGGCAAGAATCAATATGCCAATGTTAGAACAAAGGCAAATGACACGAATACGTAAGGCAAGAATCAATATGCCAATGTTAGAACAAAGGCAAATGACACGAATACGTAAGGCAAGAATCAATATGCCAATGTTAGAACAAAGGCAAATGACACGAATACGTAAGGCAAGAATCAATATGCCAATGTTAGAACAAAGGCAAATGACACGAATACGTAAGGCAAGAATCAATATGCCAATGTTAGAACAAAGGCAAATGACACGAATACGTAAGGCAAGAATCAATATGCCAATGTTAGAACAAAAGCAATTGACACGAATACGTAAGGCAAGAATCAATATGCCAATGTTAGAACAAAGGCAAATAACACGAATACTTAAGGCAAGAATCAATAAACACTGGAAAAGATATCGAATTCACATCGATCTTTTACTATATATACGTCAGTCTGTTAATATCTGCCCCTTTCTGACTGCCTGTCATCGACTTCCTAAGTCTGTCTATCTATCTATATATATATATCTCAACCTCTTTATATCTATCTGTCCCATTATGTAACATTAATAATAATAATTAAAAATGTAAATTTTTTTATAAATATCCAGAAACAATTGGCCATCTCGTATCAAATTGCAGTTTTGCACCCAGTGAATATAAAACCCGACATGACAGAGTGGGCCAATATCTGCACTGGAAAATATGCAACTTCTACGGGAAGGAAACTGAAAAAAAATCGTATGAACTTCACCCAAACCAGGTTACGGAGATAGGACCTGTTACAATTTTATGGGATTTTATAATACACGCAAAACAATGAAAGCAAATCGCCCAGACATCGGGATCAAATGCCACAAGAACAGAATATGTTTTGTTACTGACATGGCAGTCCCTGCAGATTGTAATGTTTCTTTGAAGGTCTTCAAAAATTATCAAATTTATTACTTCTGAAGAGAAAATCTAAAAAACATGGCTCATGGTGACATCAATAATTCCAGTTGTCGTTGGAGCCCTCGGATCAATTGGAAAAGGGTCTGATAAACTAATTGAAGAGATTCCTGGTAGCCCATGTCTTAAAGAAATACAAAAACTTGTACTCACAAGTATAGATCACGCATTACGAAGAGGTTTATCTATGTAAAATAAGTCTTAGATTTTTTGTTTGTTTTTTTTTTCCAAAAAGTGATCAGTGGAAGATCTTAAATGATTGATACATTATCTATCTATCTATCTATCTATCTATCTATCTATCTATCTATCTATCTAACTAACTATCTCATTCTGTTTATAATCTATCTCATTCTGTTAATATCTATCTATCTATCTATCTCATTATATTCACAAGGCAATTGTTAGAACGATCACCGGTTCCACGTTCGAATCCCTGTTGAGTCTACTTATTTTGCACCGAGGAAGAAAAAAAAACATGGATTCACCACGCCTTGTCTTCTGTATCCTTGCCAGATCATTTGACAGTAAATATTCGGTCACAGAGATATTCACGATGGTTGATACTAAAACAAATCACTCTCCCATAACTACTTCCCACCATATAGTCGCAGCTAAAAAGGGTCCGCGTTCAGTCGCCATCGTTTGCTATCAACTTTTTAAGTCCGTTCCTTCTCTTTTGTTTTCTTTCTCAAACTGACCGTATTTATTGATCTTTCTTGATTTGATCACTGTGGTTCTGATTGGCTTGATCGATCTTACCTGGATATCGATCTTACCTGCCTCTTCGATTCTTATTCTAATCGGTTCCTATCAAAGGCAGTGATGAATCAAATTGGACCCTCCACCCGCTCGGCCGGTCTTTGTAATTGAATCTCACTTGCACATGACAAGGGGGTGCTGAAAAGTTCCTGGCCGGACCCATTTGCC
>OZ010600.1:96167390-96237390 GCA_963932145.1 Acanthosepion lycidas
CAACTGCAATTGTGTAGCGATTTTCACATGTTTTCGATCTAATATCCTAAAATAATATATATATATATATATATATATATATATATATTTATAATATTATAATATATATATATATATATATATTTAGATAGATAGATAGATAGATAGATAGATAGATAGATAGATTATACGTTTTTATTTATATGCATATATTTATTTTAATTATTTTAATTTTATATTAGAATTTGCGTATTTGTTTATGTATACATTTATTTCTGTTTTACTCTTAAGTAGATATGAAAAAAATTGTCAGTTGAAATTTATCATTTAACATTTAACAATTCTCACGTGGAGTTAATTTCCCAAAAAGTCATTTCGTAGGTAAAACTCACCTGTGGTAGGTAGAAAGCCTCGGCCTTAGGGTATGAGAACCAAACGTTGTGTGAAGAGAATTCGCGCTTTAAAAATCCCGTCATAATCCAATGTGTTTATCAAGTTCATATGTATAAATACATATATTTCCACACATGTATATTAAGATAAGCCCGACAGAATTGGAAGGAGCCTAACAATGAAAGTAAAAATGGACTTTTTCGTCAAACACGTGACATATACAGACGGGTCGCTCTTTTTTTTTTTTTTCTTTAGTTTTTCGAGAGAGAGTAAATGAATGCGACACTTTGCAGGTTCCTAATATTTTTGCATTCAATAATTATTGTCAGCGGATGCAGGCGTCGGGTTAATAATTAATTATAATTGAATAAACTTCCAGCAAAGCAAAATCTTTCTGGCGATGTCACAATGTCAAATGTTAAGGCACAAGTCCGGCGTGAACTTTCACAGGGTGCATGTTATTCTGTGAGTAAATTTCATTTGAAATGCCATTACAGTTGCCAAACAGAAGCCGTGTGCGCCTAACTGCAGGTTTCCATTCGGCCATGCGACTAATAACGAGAGGGTGTCTACTTATTTTGTCTCCTTAACACCGCAGTGTGAAAGCGATATATGAAAGAGACTCGCTGTGGGCATAGGCGTATTGAAACCACTTTTGCTTGAGAGGCTGACTACGGCAGTGTCGGTAACAAGCGAGAGTAGCGACAGCGAAGACGCTGAAAACGGAAGAATTAACGTCGATGTCGAAGTTGGTGACTGGGATGGAATGGAACTCCAATGAAACTTTGTCTCTTGGCACCGCTCTGTGTGTGTGTGTGTGTGTGTGTGTGTGTGTGTGTGTGTGTGTGTGTGTGTGTGTGCGCACGCGTGTCTCTCCCTTCTTCAATAGAAATTACCCTGAAAGATCCTATGCGAGACCAAGACGCGACTGCTACAGTTATTGGCTGGCGTTCCGAGTGTAGAACAGACTGAAAACAGAGGCAAAAATCACACCTCCCTCTGCTATTTGTTCTTTCTTTCTTTCTCTCTCTCTTTCTTCTTCTTCTTCTTCTTCTTTCATAAGTCTTCTTTTCCTTCGCCTTTCACCCTCACCCTGTTCTTCTTTTCTTCTCCCAATTCTTCCTTCCTCTGCCCTCTTCATCTTCCTCCTCCTTCCTTTTCTTCTATTTTTCTCCCTTTTCTCCTCTTTCTTTTTCTTCCTCGTCCTTTTCCTTTTCCTTCTTAACTGTTGCCTCTCTTCTCCTCTTCCTTTTCATTCTCTTATAATTCCAATATCTTTCTATTTTTCTCTTTCTCTTATTCGTCAGTTGTTCGTGTATCTTGTAAGAGAATCTAACCGATTCCAAATATGGACATTTCGTAAATAAAAGAAAGAAAGAAAGAAAGAAAGAAAGAAAGAAAGAAAGAAAGAAAGAAAGACTGAATTGTAAGAAAAAGAGAAAAGCTTTATTTCGGTTATTTGCCGTAAATGTAGAAAGCAAGAGAGACAGACAGAAAGAGAGAGAGGGAAAGAAAGAGAAAGAGAGAGAAATAGGAAAAGAGACAGAGAGAGGAAGACAAAAAGTGGGAGAGAAAATCAGAGAAAGTGAAAGAGAGACAAAGACAGAAATTAGCAAAGAAAAAGAGAGGAAGAGAAAGCGAAAACGACAAAAAGGGGCAGAGAAAAAGAGAGTGGAAGTGAGACAGAAAAAGAGAAAAAGAGAGAAAGAGTGAAAAAGAGAAAAATATAGAGAGAAAGACAGAAAGAGGGAGAGAAAAATACAAGGAGAGAAAGCGAGAGAAAGACAGTAAGAGAAAGAAATAGAGAGAAAGACAGAGACAGCGAAAGAGAGAGAGGGAAAGGAAGAGAGAGTTAGAAAGATAAAGAGAAAACAGAAAGAGAGCGAAAAAGAGAGGAAGAGATAGAATGAGAGAAAAAAACAATAAGAGAAAGAGAGAGTTAGAAAGACCGAAAGAGAGAGCAAAAACAGAAAGAGAGAGAGACGGAGAGAAAGAATGGGAGAAAAAGTGAAAGAGAGAGAGAAAGACAGAAAGGGGGATAGAAAAACAGTAAGTGAAAGATAGAGAAATACAGAGAGAAAAAGATATAGAGAGACAGAAAAAGAGAGGAAGTCAGAGAGAAAGACAGGGAGAGAAAAGTGAAAGAGTGAGAGAAAGACAGAAAGAGAGAGAGAAAGATAAAGAAAATAAGACTGAAAGAATGGGAGAAATAGAGAAAGAGACAGAAAGACAGAGAGAGAGAATAACACAGAGAGAAAGAGAGAAAGATAAAGAGAGAAAAAGTGAGAGAGAGAAAGAAAGAAAGAGAATGAGATAGAGAAAGACAGTAGGAGAGAGTTAGTAAGACCGAAAGAGAGATACAAAAAAATAAAAAGAGAGAGAGAAAGAGAGAGATGGAGAAAAAGAATGGGAGACAAAAAGTAAGTGAAAGAGAGAGAAATACAGAGAGAGAGAGAAAAAATAGAGAGAGAGACAGAAAAAGAGAGAAAGTCAGAGAGAAAGACAGGGAGGGAAAAGTGAAAGAGAGAGAGAAAGACAAACAGAGAAAGACAGAAAGGGAAAGACAGAGAGAGAGAGAAAGACATATATATAGAGAGAGATAGTTAGAAAGATAGAAAGAGAGTGAGAAAAAGACAGAAAGAGAGATGGGGAGAAAGAGAGACAGAAAAACAGTAAGAGAAAGTGAAAGTGAAAGACAAAAAGAGTGAGAGAAAAACAGAATTAGAGAGAGAAAGAAAAAGTGAGAAAGAAAGAGAGAGAGAAAGAGAAAAAGAATGAGAGAAAGAGAGAGAATAATTCACTGCTGATTCAACCTGGAAAAAAAACTTCTTTTTTCTTCCTTCTGCTTTCGTTCTTTTCTTCTTCTTCTTCTTCTTCTTCTTCTTCTTCTTCTTCTTCTTCTTCTTCTTCTTTATTCTCTTTTTATTTTATTTTATATCTTTCTTTTTCTTCTTTTTCCTTCTTCTTTACTAACCCCCATGATCCTTATTAGCGGCGACAAAAGCACTACCACGAACTATCTAACAATAATAATAATAATAGTAAGCAAATAAAATCCTTAAGAGTTCATGCCTTTGTCTGCTTTCACTTGTTACCTTGTCGTTATCGCCGGAGACAAAATGGCAGTAAAAGTCATCCTCAAATTTCCAGCACTTTCTTCAATCACTGCAACTACATTGTTATCTCTTCCCCTCTTTCAATCGTAGTTCTCCCTCTAATATCAATCTCAGTTTCAGCTTTGGGGGCACAGTTCCGAGTGCACTGTATATTCTACAGTTATTGCAGGGTTCCGTTATTTCATTCTTTTTCATCTTTTAACGGGGCCCAACTGTAAATGACTTTGAGCGTATAGAGGTGAGGATTTGCTATAAGGCAAAGAAGGTGATGGACTTGGTCAACCAAACAAGATTTGAAATAATACAGACCACAGCCGAAATCTATGCGGATACTGAGCAGGGTGCTGGGTTTGCTCTTACTCGATCCTCGCTGATGACCATCAATGATTCTACATAGAAATATGAAAATAATACAAATAGCAGCCGTGTTGGAATCTGTGAATTGCTCTCAGAAGAGTACTGAAGATTTGAAGAATTCTTTTATCACTCGATCCTAAAAAAACTGTCAGCGAGGTCCCTGGTGAGAAAATGAATAGCAATTATAATAAGTACAAAAATATGGAAAATAGAAACTGAAAGAATGTGGCATTTAAACAACTGTTATTCTAATAATAATTGGAGCACTGGGAATAATTAAAAAAGAATATTAATGCGCACATTCATTCTGGGAAATTCTTGATAAAATTCAAAGAAGAATCAGCAATATTATTGACTCCGATCTGGCATCTCAACTTCAATTACTTTCCCACCGCCGTAAGGTTACTTCCCTTTGCTTTTTCTATAAATACTTTCATAATAATTATTTGAATGAGCTCTTTAAAATTATTATTTTATCCTCACCTCCCATCAGACATGAATTGTATATATGGGGACTAGTTAGGATTCTCATAGAGACATTGAGGTATTATGGTGACTGTTGTAAGAACCGTAAATAAGAATGTTGTTTGGTGTAAGGAATATTGTAGTATGTTTGGGTCAGTGATCGTGGCTAACTAAGTTTAATGTTAAGACAGAAGAAGACCATCCTTTTTTCCCATTCCCCATTTTGGCCTTGTGCCACATTTCTGTACATAATACGTAATCAATATCGCTATGGTGCCTAAACTCTTCCAATTTAAGCGCAGTACTAGACTGGCAGTGAGGTCTCACCAATTTACAGTTGTACTAAATTCTACATTAACATTTTTTTTTTTCTCGCGCTTCCCGTTTGTGGAACTCCGGCCAACTCTAATCTGCATTTTGACCGTGAAGACTAGGATTATATGCAGCAGGTCAGAATCTGTCCTAAAGAAGGAAACATAAAATTTTGCAGAACTTAGACCTTCAAATGGATCACCCAATCCAGGATAGAAAACTAGATCTGTTAGTCATAAACAAGAAGAAAATAGGGCAGACATTTTTTATTTTGCTATACCAATGAGAACCATAAGAGTGACAGTCGTGCCAATCACTGTGCGACCACTGGGAAGAACCAAGGAAAGAGACAGGGGGAAGTTAGGAGACGACATGGGACCATCCAAATGACAACGTAGGTGTTACAAGGAGTTGAAAACAGCAAATAAAGAAAAGAGTTGTGTTTGGTGAGGTGGGGGGTTGTTGTTAGTTGATCTTTAGTATAAGCCAACAATTGATACTGGTATGAACACAAAACGAATAAAAATACTAATCATTTCAAGGAAGTCACATACGAGAGAATTACAAAATAAATAATAGAAAATGCTTGCACTCTGCGAAAAAAAAAAGCCTTCCGTACAATGTCACCTAAGTTTGCAGTTGAGATTTGATTACATTGTATCGATCCTGCTATATGGCAGTGAATACTGGACAATTTCCTCACGGATGAAGAGGAGGCTTGAGGCAACAAAGATGTGGTTCTACAGAAGGATGCTGAGAATATCATGTACTGAACATTTGAGTAACGAGGAAGTTTTAAGGAAAATGAAATCAAAAAAGGATATTTCTACCCAGAAACACCTGATGTGTAAATGATTGACAAAACAGGGATTAGGTGGCATAGTAAAAAGATAAATCTTACTAAGATCTACAAAGGATAGGAAGCTGTGGAGAGCCTTTGTCGGACATGAAGGGAGACGGCATGTAGAAGATAAACCGATTCAGCATCTGTGAAGTGTATAATAATAATAAAAATAATAATGGAACTAAAAATTAATGGGAACCATGAAGATGACAGTCATATCAATCCACATTAGAGTACTCGGATTAATTTCGAAGGACAGGTGAGAAAAATTAGAAATACGTGCAAGGCCGTAAGATTGTCTCCTGTGCTTTTTCTATAAATACTTTCATGATGAATGTTTGGATATGCTCTTCGCTATGGTGACTAGATTCTTTGAATTTAAACGCAGTATTAGACTCGCTTCCAGATCTCATCAATTTACGGATGGGCTTCTTTTCTCGCACTTCTCATTTGTAGAACTCCCTTCCAACTCCATGCTTTCCAACCAACTTTAATCTGTAAAAATTAAATGTAAAACTAATCTACTGTCATCCTGATTGCTCTTTTCGCTTTCTACTCATTACTAATCTTTCTGCTCCTAATTCCTCCACATCCTGTAACCCCTTGCGTGTTAGGGGCTGTATTGTCTTGCATGGGGTTACACTGATTAAAAAAATCGGCAAAATATTTTGAAAAGTTTCTGAAATATTAAAGTGGCTGGCTTTCATTTAATTTCTAATGAAAACTACATTTTTACTGATGGTCGGAAAACTGTACGATCATTGAAACAACTTTTCATATTTGATTTTTCTTATTCCCCTGTCTCATTCTATAATGTTTTCTACTTTTCTTCTACGTAAGCTCCTGCTATCGATCTACCGAATTTCCTGCCATTGTTGGTCGATAAAGATAGTTTTGCGAGATAATGAGCAATGACGTCCTAGCAATAAAATCACAACGCCTGTTGTTCGGAACTCCTTTAAACTGCATTTCAGTCCTCATTCAATAGTCATTCACATCGTTTTTTTATAAGCTTTGGCAAATTGCAAGTAAGACAATATGAAGTCAGACTGTTCGCTTGCCTTGAAAATCAATATTCAGAATTCGGCTATTTTATCCCGGTTCGCTAACTGAGTCAAGCCACAAAACGGACACTTTAACCTCGGTACAATTAATCTTCGCCCATCAGTGCAATTAATGACGCTCGCCCATCAGCGCAAATGCGGCAACTCTTATAACTAATAGAATTCATGTATTGGCAGACTTTTCTATCAGAAAAAAGGACTATTTTGAGTTGGAAATGGAATGGTGGCACCGTCATTGCATCTTAAAAGAAGCAAATTTCTTAAAAGAAGCAGATTTCTCAAAAGAAGCAAATTACTTAAAAGAAGCAGATTTCTTCTACATTGCACAAAGAATTTGCTAGTTCTAGGCAAATCTGGAATAAGAAGACAAATTCCATATAGAGTGAATATTCTTGAATAAGGACATAAGTCCCAGATTTTGTGAATTCCATTCATGTTGGAAAGACCTTTAAATGACGACCAAATCGCAAAAATTTCTTGGATGAAAGACATATGACGCGGACTTGTATAAACTGGTTTGACAATCGTGTTAAAATAATATATATTAGGTTGGTTCAAAAATAATGACGTAACAATGTCGTTTTTTAACCTTACAAATAGGTCAAAGAACGACATTATTACGTCATTATTTTTGCACCAACCTAATATATATATATATATATATATATATATATATATATATATATATATATATATATATATGTGTGTGTGTGTGTGTGTGTGTGTGTGTCAAACATTATGAAATGGACAAAGTCCGACAATTATTTTTTAAGAACGTATAAATATAAAAAAATGTCTTAAAATATATATATATATATATATATATATATATATATATATATATATATATATATATGTCTAGACACACTGATGAGCTGTGAAACAGCGAAACAGTCTGTCTGTGGATGCCAATATATATACATACTCCTGAAATTATTTCGGTTGAGCTCTTCAGGGAGAAAAGTGAATTTGTAAACAGTGGCTATTACTGCCGCTGACTCAAGACTCTTCGTTAAGACGAATCAAGTTCTCCGGTCACTGGCGTGTTTGTCTAAAAATGAATACGTCTAAACTCAACTTCATCCCTGCCGTGCGCCAATGGTTTAGGGGAAGAATCTCCGACTAATACCAAATCGAAACCCGACTGATATATATATATATATATATATATATATATATATATATATATATATATATATATATAAGATACCGCACAATCTTCAGGCCCTGCGTAGAGACTTGTACATGAAACTCCGAGTCGTGCACACTCTGTGTGTTGATTTCTCCCCTCGTCAATTCTTCCCTCTCTCTCACTCTGTGTGTTGATTTCTCCCCTTGTCATTATCTACTCTCGCTCTCTCTCTCACTCTCTCTCTCTCTCTCCTCTCTCTCTCTCTCTTTCTCTTTATATATATATATATATATATATATATATATATATATATATTTGGGAAATCTATGACATTGTCATAGACTTTTCTGAAATTGTCATAGACTTCCCTAAAATTTTTGATATGTAAAATTTTATATATCGTTTTCCCATATCTATACAAGATGCGATGGATAAATTGTTGTCTAAATGACGCAAAAATGAAAATAACATTGACATTTCATTTTAACAGATATATTTACCAAATTTGCGCAAAACTATCTTGAAATACTAAAGAGTAAATTTATCCAAGAAAATCGCTGTTGGCTTCAACGACGGCCTCCAGACGACTTCTGTAACTCTTCTGGATAGTTTTCTTGTTTAAGTTGTTGAATGCTGCTATAATTCTGGTCTTTGGTGTTACAAGGTGTTTTGTTGGTCTTTTGCTCAAATGCGCCCCACACATAATAATCAAGGTGTTTGCCGTCTGGGGAATTAGGTAGCCAAATTTAAGAGGTGATGTGGTCACAGAAATTGTCTGACAGCCATGACTGGGTTCTTCTGCTTGTGTGACATGGTGCAGAGTCCTGTTGCCAGGCATAGGTTCTTCTAGCAGCCACCCTCTTAGCCCAAGACAGTACTAACTCCTCTAGGCAGTTGATGTAGTCTCCCGTGTTGTGTCTGAGGCCCTGCGGGAAGATGAACGTAGGCATAACGTCGCGATCATTATTGATCACTTCAAACACCTTCGTAATCACCATTAGACTCCTCCAAATCTTTCCGAATCCTCTGCACTATCCCCAGAGTGACACTCAAACACTTTGAATTGTTGGTATTCCGGCGCGAATGCCAAGCAGTACAGCATGCGGTTTCCAAATTTCTGGCGCCATAGTGCATTTTTTTTTCTCAAAGGCTGTGCCCAAATGACCTTACTATACTGCGCTGTCGACAGAATGAAAAACAAACAATGCGCATGCGTGAAATTAAAAATATAAAATATCGAAATTTACCCATCGCATCCTGTATATATGGCTAAAGTTTTAAGGTATGCTATATTTATATGCTAAAGTGTACAATCTCAGCGACAGTCCGTATATAAATATAAATATAAAAGTAGACATAGAAGTAGATCTCGACACTCAGCGTCGGCAATTTGGTTCATAATTAAACGCAAGACAAAAAGAAAAAGTTTCTTTACCAACGCGTTTCATCCGTTGAAGAACTTTATCAAGGTAAAGAAATGACTTTCTTTAACTTTTATTCATATTGTCTTTACAGATATATATATATATATATATATATATATATATATATATATATATATATATATATATATATATATATATATATATATATATATGGTCATATTCCATTGAATCACCGGTTCTCGTCCGATCGCTAGAGTTAAGCAACGTCGCTTGAGAATACCAGGTGTTCTAAGTGTGGATGTGCAGGTGGTGCTATGAATAACGCTCCGGAATTGAAAATCGGAGAGCCGAGTTCCAATTCAAGTCGGGTTCGTTATATTCAATTACGTCCAAATAGCATAGGGAAAAATATAAATCCACTTATTCTCACCCCCGCGATGGGTTTAATAATCGGACTTGTAAACGGTGAATCATTATTATCATCCGTAAAACTTTTAATTATCTTCTGTTTTTAATAGCCTGTAAATGGTTCAATCAACCAATCAATATATATATATATATATATATATATATATATATATATATATATATATATATATATATATATATATATATATACAAGCGTAAGTGATATATCATATTCGCTTTTATCGCTTGCCTTCATAAAGTTGAAAGACAAAACGCATCGACAGGAACAAAGAATTTTTTCCAATTGCCATTTTTAAACCAATTTGTTTTATTTTCAAAAATATTCTGGGCAAATTTAACTATGAATATATATATATATATATATATATATATATATATATATATATATATATATATATATAAAATGACAATAAAATAAGTAAAATAAATTAACCCAAACAAATTACCAAATCACACCCGTTAGAATAGACGAAATAGAATAAATAAATAAATAAAAAACAAAATCAATGAACCCAAATAAAGTAAACAATAAACAAATTAACAAACTATTATGACCAAAATATTAGTTAGACTATAAAAATCAAACCAAAAATCGGACGAAAAACAATAGCTATAACTGTTATATAACGATAAAAAATATACTATGTTACTTAAAAATCGACAACCGAAAAGAGTAAATAAAAATATACAGTATAATAAATAAATAATAAAAAAACAACTAAAATAAATTAATCAAAATAAATAAATTAATAAACAAATAAACCTATCTCGATAAATTAACCGTAAAGGAAAACATGTAAAGATAATCAATCAAAATAAATAAATGAAGTAATAAACAAATTAAAAACTGTTCCTGCCAAAATAATTGTTAGAATAAACTACAAACAATCAACCCCAAAATTGAATAAATAGCTTTAATTATCTTCCCGAACCAAAACAAAACTATTAAATAAGCTATATAAACAAATTTTTACTACGTTAATAAAACACAAATTAAAATTAAAATAAATAAATATATATATAAAATAAAAAATTAAAAAAAATAAAAATAAAAATAAATAAAAGCAGGCAAAATAATTTAACCCAAATAAATAAATAAACAAATAAACTACTTCCGGTAAAATATCCGCCAAAATAAACTATCCACAATGCACCACTGACTCGTATATATAAATAGCCGAGAAAAATAACAGCGCTCGTGGCCTGATGATTGCGTCTAGCATGAAACAGACTGTTACCTCTAAGTGTTGACTTCAATGTTCACTTTTATATTTACACACGCTCTATCTCTGATATTGAGCACTTTATCCCCTAAATATAGCACATCTTAAGACTATATTTCTTCGTATATATATATATATATATATATATATATATATATATATATATATATATATATATATGGACCGGGATTAGGCAGAATGATAAAAAAAAAATATGAAATATACTCTGGTATTTTTATTTGAACAGATGTAGGTGTTATCCATATTTATCGCTCTTAAGATAGATAGATAGATAGATAGATAGATAGATAGATAGATAGATAGATAGATAGATAGATATGACAGCCTGAGATAGATAGATAATGTACAGACTATGATAAATATTATCGGGTCCAGAAGCGAAGCATTTTTCTTCTCCTTTCTGACGTTTTCCTACCACAAGCCGTCAATTCGAGCGAAATAAATTCTAGGGAGACGGTCGCCGTTGACTGACTGTGGAGTGGGGCAGGAAAAAATCGCAACCTCTCGACTCCTCCCAATCCCGCCCTTATTTCAGGCTATCTGTTAATACTTTCTTGTACACTTCACTTTATACTGTTATCCCTTTAACAAATACCGTTTCCTTCAACTAACGGCTTATTATCAATTCCGTTCCTGGGCCTTTCGACCTTGTCTAATGCTTAGCTAACTTGCTTGTTCAATTACTGTTATGTAGTGAAGTGGATCCTCACTGGGTGCTGCATAATTTCTGCCTTGTGCCTCATTTCAACGACGCTTAGTAAATCGCTATTATCAATTTTGATTTTTGTCTCGATTGTAAACGGCCATTCCAACAACAATCAGCGAGAATTAATTTTGACTAAATCTAATTTAGGATAAAACTAATTTTGACTAAAACTAATTTTTTTAAACCTAGTTTTGACTAAAACTAATTTACACTCAATCTAATTTTGACTAAATCTAATTTTGCATAAACCTAATTTTGTAACTAATTTTTTTAAAGCTAATTTTGATTAAAACTAATTTTGACTAAAACTAATTTTTAAACCAAATTTCGAATAAAACTAATTTTGACTAAACCTAATTTTGACTAAAACTAATTTTGAAAATTTTCCCATGTCTGCAAATTAAAATCCACCATCTTTCGTGTGTTTAGACCAACGTAGGATGAAGTATTAATTGAAAATGCTTTCGATAGATTAAAATTGCCTCAAAGATTGCCCCATTATTATTATTATTATTATTATTATTAGTAGTAGTAGTAGTAGTAGTAGTAGTAGTATTTGCTTTCGGTTCTGTCCAAAAGCCTTTTGAACACTGTGTTCTGATGTTAAGTGACATTTAATATGTAAAACACTACAGTGTTTATAGTTTCTTTTTACATTGATAATATTCTCCTGAGTAGATGAACAATTCCACGCACTGCAATTGTTTTGAATCTCAAATAAACAGAGGGGGGGCGGCTCAATGGTGTCTAGTGCTTCCTTGTAGCGTTTTTTTTTTTTTTTTGTCACCGTCCCCAAGTCTCCAAGGTGTAATAGTACTTTTAAGATGCCACATGTTTTCAATTTCAATTTGACATGTTTGCCATTTACTTTAATAGATATATCTTTTCACATGTCACCACTGCTATTATTATTATTATTATTATTATTATTATTATTATTATTATTATTATTACCACTACTACTACTACTACTATTACTACTAGAAATACTCGTGAAAATTTCGCGGTTTTCAATTTGAATTCTCTGGTGAATGGTGAATTCTTCATTCACTGACTGAAGAATCCTCTTACCAGTTCCACGATTATATAACACCCGTGGAACCTCCCCTACTGCATCGTTAAATATTTGAAGTTAAAAACTTAAACAAAATATTACAATAAGAATTATAAGTAGGGTGATTTTCTAAGCGTAGCTTTGATGTGGCACAAGGCCGAGAGTACGGGTCACACAGTGAGGATCGAACTCACTATTCAGTCGTGATTGACCTAAGAAGAGAAACCACGTTGAAGTGCTCCTAAAAATCATAAGTATAAACCCGGGTCATTACTTAAAGAAGTAAGAGGGTACAAATGAAAAAGTTCAAAATTGACAAGGTTTTCCATTTCATTGAAGCAGACGTTAGAAACATGAAACGATTATCGCCTCTTCTATCTTCCCTGTCTTTCTTTTTTTCCTTTCCCTAAAACAACTTTGATATGTCTTTTCTTTCATCTATCTCAGCAATCAAACATGTATAATGCATTGTTTATCTGGGATAATGTCGGGATGCAAACTAGGTACTGACTGACTAATGAAGAAAGATCGATCGAATTATTATTATTATTATTATTATTATTATTATTATTATTATTATTATTATTATTACTGTTGTTGTTGTTGTTTTTGCTGTTGTTGTTTCCTTTAATTTCTGTTGTATACACATTTCCTTCCGGATCCCAAACAGAGACCTAAGGTCATAAAAAACTTCATGACATTTTCCATTGATCATCATTATTATTATTATAATTATTATTATTATTATTATTATTATTATTATTATTATTATTATTATTATTTCACGCATGTACATATTCCCAGCAGATACTTGGTGGTCGTTGGTGAAGACTGACTGACAAAATATTTCCTCACTTTTACAGTATCTTTCTCAGTATCCCAGTAAGGCCGTCTGCGTGCATTCTTGACCTTTCTTTTGATTTCCGACTCAATTCGATTCCAGTTTTTTAGTATGTTTCCAAGTGCATCTATGATTATGGATATGACTCTAACTTTCCTATTCCAGATCTTTCACGCCTCCCAGGCGAGGTCCTGACATTTCTCTAATCTCTCACTCTCCTTATTAACTTTTGTTCTCTGTCAACACAGCCATGTTCACTATCTGGCAACCTCTTTCTTTCCTTATTCACAATTATCAGATCGACTTTTCTTGCCTTAGATGTACTGATCAGTTTCGTTGTCAAAATCCCAAAGAGGTTTGTGATTTTATTTTCCAGGGACAATATCTGGTTAGTGCTAATGACATTTTGTTCACATGGTTTAATCCAAGGGGTTTTGCACAATTCCAGCCCCCAGTCATGTCTATTTTGCATTTTCTTTTTACGGTCAACTTGCGACAATCATTAAATGTAGCAAGTTGATCTGCAAAAGAAATTTACTGAATTTCCGGTTGAACCAAAATAATGGGGACCGGGGGGGAGGGTTGTTTCCCTATCCTGCAATTTACACAAACACTCTCTATCAAGGCTTCTTATTCTCTTTCCTATTTCTCAAGTAGTCCATTTATTAGTTTTTAAATGTTTGTTAGGGTTGTTGTTGTTCGTGGTGGTGGTGATGGTGGTGGTGGTTTGCTATTAATATTAGGTTGGTGCAAAAATAATGACGTTTAAAAATACGTCAAAAAACGACATTATTACGTCATTATTTTTGCACCAACCTAATACATTCAAAATATTATGTTTTTCTTTGGTGATATCAAATCTGACACAAATTAATTGAGCTCCACCTCAAGGTCGAAATCGTTTCAATGACTTGCAAAATATTGCATCATAACGGACGATTACATAGATAGATAGATAGATAGATAGATAGATAGATAAACTTTGGTTTATTTATCATTAAATTTATTGAAAATTAAATTTATTGCTTATTAAATTGCATATCGCTATTTGGAAAATGTCTTCAAGAATATTTAGATTGTAAATTTAAAAGTTGAAATACAAACGTCATGAAGCAGCGAATCAGAATCAAGAAAATCGTTCAGTAAATTTAAATATATTTAAATAATATTAAATATAATGAAATAATTCAATTCCTAATAAATAAAATAATGTCAGACGTATTAAATATGTGGACGATATAGTAAAAATGTCGTTTGTCTTAAAACTAGGTACATTCAAAAGAAAGTCATACCTAAGGTTTACAATGCATTTTAATAATGACAAATTTTCAACCTTTTGTTTTAGTTTAAATTATAAATTAATGCTTTTAATTTAATATATCCAGTAAGTAAAATCATTTACTGTATTTCAAACTGAATTTAAATTAATTAGAATGATTTTTTAAATCATTAAAACACAACTTAATTCTCTTTATAAAATATCTCTTAAAAATAAAATATAATTTTCGGAAACTTTATTTAAGGAAGATTAAAGGATTTAATGTTGAGTTAATCTAATTTGAAGCAAATAAATATTACTCTAATTTAAAATATCGCAAAAAAGCATTTTTAATACGAAGGTGGGCGCTTTATGGCGTGTTGATAGATTTATCGATATTTAATGTTTAGCAAATTTAAGTAAAGGGTACATAACTGTAAAATTTACTTGACGAATACAAAGTGAACTCCATTTTTATGATTTCTTTTTAACTACCCAGTTAGCTTTATAAATTAAGAAAATATTCTAAGTAAGCTAATATCTTATTGACTGTTAAGTACTTTGGATTTATAGTCTTACGAAGACAATTGTTGAGGAAATGTTAGTAAATTACCAATGAATATTAAATTTACTATAGTTACCAATCTTATCTTTCTGATAATGTCGTGCATAGACGTTTGTATTTACAAACATCGGCATACTTATACACATACCAAAACAATTTAGTTTTTTTAATACTGCGATCACTGAATTGTAGTAAGGTTTTCCATTTATGATTAGCAAATATAGTTTTTACTCAATAACACTATCACCTAACCGCTACAAATTAATACAGAATTTTAAAAGATTTAAAACTGTATAAATTATTATAATTAAAATATTTTTTAATTTTTAAAAAATGAAAACAATTCTTCTATGAATTCAATATTCTTAAGAAAATAGTGTCCATAATATATTTTATATTTTTTTCATAAATGTAATTAAAAGGTTTTACTGATTTTCCAATTAAATAATGTCTTAGTTATTATTGCATTTCTTATTTTACGATTCAAAGCAGATTTTCTTTTTAGGATTTAAATTCTCGAAGGACTTTTGCTTATAACTAATATAAACATTATTTTTTCCGAATTTCATAAAATTAAATGAAATAAATATGAGTATCAGATGTAAAAAGAAAAAAAATAATGTTACCAAGCTTTCCTAAAGACACATAGCACAGTGGATAAAGACGTCAGTTAGATCCAGTGACAGGACCCAAAGAGTTTGAGTTCAATACCCGGTTAAGGCAGTGGAGAACTTTCAGAGTAAAATTAACAGGAGATAACTGATAACTGACATCCATTAAACACGGCATGTGGAACTAGAACAGTCTACTCCAGTGAGCGAAATAAAGGATTCAATTTGTCATTCCAACCACCTGAAGTATGGCCGAAATGTAATAAATATGGCGACAAAGATGAGGACAATAGTCCGAATAATGTAAATAGTGTACATAATACCTCATCTTAGAAATATAAACAGATACAGAAAAGTTTCTGAAATAATTAATTTTTGAATAAGTCTTGAAAGTTTCATTAAATCTAACAATTATCTGATTTTTGAAAGAATTTCCAAATCAATGTTTCACACCTCAAAAAAGACGCAAAAAATTGTCCATACTAATTTATGATCACGCGCTGATGCAAGAAAAACAATATTTTTAACCTAAATTTGGAAGGTTCCCAAAAGGATAAAAAAATATAATTTAATAATAAAAAAATATTTTAGTCTTTCCTCTTAATAATACCATAAATATTTTGACGATAACACTTTGTTTTTATTAAGTTTGGGGTATTTTTTTTCATCGTGTATGCTTATTATTTTAGCGAATATTTTGAGGTACCTACGTTAAAAACAAAGCTGAAATAATAAACATTTAGTAAAAATGAATGTAGCGCGAATGTCTGTTAATTTCTTTAATTGAATTGAAATGAAAATGATTTATGATTTGAAATTCTTCAGAATGAAAGAGAAATAAAAGAAACGGAACGAACGACACTAAATTTAAATCAACTGTTGCGTGTCTTTGTACGTGTGTTTGATTGGTTCAAAATAAAAGATGACAAAGCAATTTCAACCAATTAGCTACTTCTTAGACATGTCAATCATTTGTTGAAGCTCCACCTTCTCATAAATTAGCCGTGAACAAAAAAGAGAGCCTTAATTAAGGTAAATGCAGCAATAAAAGACTAATTGATTCATGTTCAGGTTCCTTAATTCAATAGGAAAAGACAATCGGTCGGCAGGGAGGAGATGATGAATGACTCATTAGAAAAAAAAAAAACTAACTTGTTTAGAGTTTTCAAGACGACAAATCTGTGTTCATTGTTCCGCGGGATGCCCTCCCCCCACCTCCAAAAAAAAACTTCTTGAAAATCTAATGCAACAATATGCTACATTTTCGAGTGATATTGAGACTAAATTTGAAAAAGAAAATTTCACGTGTTTTTCCTCGTATTATTATTTTTCAGGTTACAATATTAGTCAGAATTTGTATACAGTACAAATTATGGATACGTTTAAAATTATTTAGATTTGGTTGGCAGAATGCAGACGGGAATTTTTATCTCCTGTTATTAAAAGATAACAATATAATTTATATTCTGCATATCTATCTATCTATCTATCTATCTATCTCGTTCTGTTCATATCTATCTATCTCGTTCTGTTCATATCTATCTATCTATCTAAGTCTGTTCATATCTATCTATTTATCTAAATCAGTCTATTCATATCTATCTATCTATCTATCTATCTATCTATCTATCTATCTATCTATATCAGTCTGTTCAAATCTATCTATCCATGTATGTGTGTGTGTGCTCATATTTATCTATCTATATCAGTCTGTTTATATCTATCTATTTATCCATATATATATGTGCGTGCGTGCATGTGTGTCTGTTCATCTCTCTCCCTCTCCCTCTCCCCCTCTCTCTCTCTCCCTCTCTCTCTCTCTCTCTCTCTCTCTCTCTCTCTCTCTCTCTCTCTCTCTCTCTTATATCAATGTGTTTTTATTTATCTATGTTTCCCGCCGATTTACCCGATCATTAGAAAAATGATTTCATTTCAACAAAATCTCCATTAGCCTACACTGATCAAATGCTTGATTTTTACTCGCCCTCCATCACTGTCGGTTCGTTTAGACATTCACACACCTAAGAATTTCAATACAGAAATTGAATTGGGACACATTTCAACTTGACCAGACTTAGTACCTTTTATAGAATTATCCCTCTTCACAAATTAGGAAACGCCCGTTCAAAAATCTTCTTTTTTTTTAAAAAATCTGTCATTCACAGCTTAAAAATTGAGACGATATCATCATCAAATTGTAAGACATAAATATGAAAATAAAACTACTGCAAACTTAAATCTTACTTCATCCTTATATATTAACATCTCAGTCGACAAATGTTGGAATTTTCCAATGAACTGACTCATAAAATCTAAAATCAATATCTCACTATTAACAAAGTCATAAAAATGTGTTGTCATTGTACAAATCAATGTTTTTTTGGTTTTTATATTCAATAAGTTTTTACAGTTGAAACTTCGACTTAATTATATTTTCTTACCAGCAGAGTTTTAACCTGTCTCTTTTTAGTGTCCTAAAAATTCGGCCCTTCAAAAAAATATCCCCAAAAATACTGAGTACTGTTACAATACAAATGACGCCTTACTAATCTATTCGAACAAAACTAAGTTACTCTCTCTGATAAATAAGTTAAATAAAAATGAATGTAGAATTCACATGGAGGAAAGAGAGAAAGAACTGCTTTTCTTGATAGTGATTTTCGAAGCGTAGCTCAGATGTGGCACAAGACCGAAAGTATGAGGCACCCAGTGAGGATCGAACTCACTCGCAATTGATCTAGCGAGACAAGCTTTCTAACCATTACACCACGTCGAGGTACCCAAACGATTTTCTAAGCATTGCTTAGATGAGGCACAAGGCCGAAAGTACGGGGCACCCAGTGAGGATCGAATTCAATTTTCAGTAGTAACTGATCTAGCAAGACAAGCGTGCTAACCCTGACACCACGCCGAGGTATCCACATGCTTTTCTTGATATTCAGTTAACTCAAAAAAACTGACGCCGGTTTCAAATTAAACGTCTTCATAAGTTATCAATTAAAATGTTTTACTCATATCACAACAATAAGATACAAGCTAAAATAGATTTTTATTTATTTATTTACAGTAACGTTCAACTTGTACAAGGCCCGGGGGCCACTCGAGGTAGAGGCTTACGATATGTGGTAGTTTATATGGATAAGAGGGGAAGATAATGGTTGTCTCTCGACAGGTTAAGATTGTAGTAATAGGGGAAACATTCTCTTGGGAGTCCGGTTCCACAGAGCAGTGCTTTTCTTGTGTTTGTATAATTTTAAAAATAAAAAACTTAATTGCAGTCCCTTGTCAATCGTTTTTAACGAAACTTGTATAAAGGATATATATATATATATATATATATATATATATATATATATATGTACACACACTCACACACACATACACACACACACACATATATATATATATATATATAGATAGATAGATAGATAGATAGATAGATAGACCTAGTGAGCCAGACAAACCTACCCAGGTTTCACCTAAACGGATCGTCAGCTCTCCCTGACGACCCGCTTAGGTGAAACCTGGGTAGGTTTGTCTGGCTCACTAGGTTTATCTAGGTCTGCTCTACGGTTGTATTGAGCTCTTTTTAGTTATTAGGTTGGCGTAAAAATAATGTCGTTTTCTCACATAGTAACATTTGTGAGAAAACGACATTATTTTTTGCACCAACCTAATAGTTGTTTACTCGTGTCGGGTTTTTTTCTTTGGGCTTTGAACCTGTATCTGTGCGATTTTTTTCGACAGACTTTCATGTTTCTAGCTCTTTCTTTTTTTTTAAAACCTTTTTTTCCTTCGAGATTGATTTGATTATTGGCAAATCAAGAATTCGAAGGTTTTTCGAAACGAGTAAAGTTACTTATATTTGTATGTATATATATATATATATATATATATATATATATATATATATATATATATATATATAATATATATGCAGACGCGACGCTATGTACACAGATTTTCTTCTTAATTAATTTTTTGGCTGAATCTGATAAGTATTCGATATATTTTCTATGGTCAACGCAATGATTTGTGCAAAAGAAGCCATTGAAAAAGATTTTCTTCATAGAAAGCATAAATGCTATTTTCTTGACATTAGTAATGAAATAATTCAATTTCCTTAATTAAATAGATTTACTCAATCGAGACGTTTCTTCGCTTTGCAAATTTCTCATCACTTTTTTTTTTTAATTATTTATTTGTTTGCTTCTTTTTGGTCTTTCTGGCTCTCTTCCTGCAAAAGTTACCGGGTGCATGGAAAAGATTAATTCGTTTTTTAGCAGAAAGAAGGAATACTTGCTTCTTCAGATATTCTTCACCAATTCCGACTGGTCTGAGTCTCTGATTTTCTCAAAACTTGGGTTCTTCTTACCCATATATATATATATATATATATATATATATATATATATATATATATAGATAGATAGATAGATAGATAGATAGAGAGAGAAAGTTGCAAATTAAAAAAATAATAATGTTTTTTTATGAAAATAATTTATTTATTTATATATATATTTGATATTTACAGTTATTTCTGAAGAAAGATTGAGGTCAATCTGAAATATCAAATATAGATATATATAAATAAATACTTTCATAAAAAAACATTATTATTTTTATTTGCAACTTTTTCTATATATACATATTAAGAAAATATATATATATATATATATATATATATATATATATATATATATATATATATGTATATATATATATATATAAAGTTGAACTTATTTCAATACTGATTCAAATGGATTATGCGGAAGATTGAAAATAGTCATTTACTAAGAATATCTTAGATGTGACACAAGGCCGCAAGTATAAAGCAACTAGTGAGGATCAGACTAACTCTTCAATGGAAACTGATCTA
Organism: Acanthosepion lycidas; assembly: GCA_963932145.1. Lineage (NCBI taxonomy): Eukaryota > Metazoa > Mollusca > Cephalopoda > Sepiida > Sepiidae > Acanthosepion > Acanthosepion lycidas. Next base: position 96,188,025 of record OZ010600.1, read on the forward strand.
ACCAAACAATCTCGTAACCAACACACCACGAAGTGACCAGACGGATGAAAATATTATGTTTAGTGAATATCACAGAAATACAGTGTACCGACATACGAGTTTTTTTAAAAATACGGGCCAGAGTTCGACAGATGTTTATTTTTTTTTTGTCTTGAGATACGAGCTGAATTTTGAGATATGAGCGAGTTTCAGTTAAGTATCCGCTTGTTGACGCAACGAATACCAAGCTTCGGGAGTATTTCCATTCGCAGTGCAAGTGTTCACCTCTACTCTGGAAGGATCTATGGTGTGTTGTGGCATTTTTGCAAAATTCCTTTAGTGACACCATGGATCTGAAGAAAGTAAGTGTAAAGATCAGTGGTAAAAAGTTGAAATGTATAATTTCTGTTGAGGTAAAACGGGAAATTATTAAAAAAAAAAAAAAAAAAAAAAAAAACCCTGAAGAAGGCGTACGAGTAATGGATTTTGCCGAGACATTGTGAGCGTTCTACATCAATGATAAATAAAAAAAATATATAAAATTTAAAAAAGTTTTTAAAAAAAGTAGCTAGAGTAATGGATAAAAAAATTTTAAATTAAGTGATTAATCTTCGGTTTTGAAGACTAGGCTTTGCTGTTGCTCGGCTAAATGCTGTTGTCCTTTTTTCTCTCTCTTCTGCCAGTTGGCCTATTGCTTGTTTGAACTTCATAGTTTAGTACAGTTTATTTCTTTACAATCTGTTTTTTCTCTTACTTTATTGTTTGTAAATTATATTTCTTGTTTATTCATATATTTTTGCTTATAAGAAACCCACAAATGCAAAAATAGGGGTAAGTTTTAGGAAAATAAGGCTGATTTTTAGGGTCCTGGAACATATAAGAAATATTCCTATTAATATGAATGGGAAAATTGATTTGAGATACAAGTCTTTTGAGATACAAGCTCAGTCTTTGAACAAATTAAACTCATATCTCAAGACATTACTGTATTTATTAGGTTGGTGCACAAATAATGTCGTTTTTTGACGATTTTTTTTATTATCGTTCACCCATTTATCCAACTTTTTTGACTTCCCTATTTGCTTTAAATGGCGAACGACTGTTGAGTGGTCGACCTCGAGTTCAACAGCAACTTCTCGTGTGGTTTTGCGAGTATCGGCTTCAATTAAGACTTTCAAATGTTCGTTATCAACCGCAGTCGGACGGCCGCTACCGTCTTCATCTTCGAGGCTCTCGTCACCATTGCGAAATTTCTTGAACGACCGTTGTGCCACACGTTCGTTAAGGTTCCTGGGCCAAACGCATCATTGATATCACGAGCTGTCTCCGCAGCTTTTCGGCCTAGTTTGAACTGGAACAAGAAAATCGTGCGGATTTGAATTTTGTCCATGCTGTCAAAAAGCCTGCAAAAAAATGAATGAAGAGATTGAGAACGGTAACGAATAACACGATTCGATAGAGCGAAAAACGTGCTTCAAAATGATATATAACATGCCTATATATATATATCAATGAATTAATTCAGAAATCATATATAAAAGTAACATATTTGAGAAAACGACATTATTTTTGCACCAACCTAATAAAAGAAATCAAATATTTTCTCTTTCTTCACTGTTTCTGTGTTTGTATAACAAATAATTTATTTACAATTTTGTACGTCTATGTGTGGCGTATCCATAGGCATGTGGATGGTTATAACACTCCACAGCTTCCCATCTTATAATGCTTTTAGCAAGTGTTCGTTTATGACCCCCTCCCCCAGTCTTTTTAATACTTGTACCTACATTCGTTTACTGAAACGTCATTCGCTACTTTCCGCTGTTTCTTTTGGTCTCCATATGCGTGATTTGTGTCAATTCTCCAAGCCTTTTTTCCTCGAAATATATCGCCAAAATGTCGCCTCTCCATGTCTGATGTTTAACAACAATTTATTAACCCCCTTAAGACCTCCAACGTTTCTCGTATAATTTCCATCTTATTTTCAACATTCGTCGTCAGAAACACATCTCTAGCGTTTAAACTCTCTTCTTCATGTGTGTCTACTCTCATACAGAAGATTGTATAGCGCCGTCAAATAAGAATTTATTTGATTCTAACAACATTTTTCGATCTTTTAATACCTTAATCATTTTCGGAAAAAACATTTTCCGCGATTTCTATTCACCTGTTACTATATATATATATATATATATATATATATATATATATATATATATATATATATATATATATATATATATAATTAAGTTATGAAAAACTTGGTAATCCGTATAGGTAGTCCCAAGGATATCTGATGATCCGGCGTCCTTTGAAAGGGCTCTGGTGAAATAAATTATTATAATGAAACCTTAAAGTGATCTGTTTTTCTTTAATATATATATATATATATATATATATATATATATAATATGAATTTTTACTGAGAAGATTTAAATTAAAACTTTGTTGCTTACAATTGGATTTTCAGTAGGTTCTTTTTCTCTTATAAAAATAATTTGTTATTTTCCTTTTTTAATTTAACTGGTTTCGCTTAGCTTTTCAAAAACTGTTTAACTGTTTCTATCTCCACGTGTTGACGCCTATGTTTTGAACAAATGAAAAAAAAATGAAATCAAGTGGCGTAACTGGCTGTTTGTCCAATTCTCATTTTAGTCTGTACAAGTTTTGGTACAGAATCTTTCTAACAATTATTTCTTTTTTTACATATATATATATATATATATATATATATATATATATATATATATATATATATATATATATATGTATGTGTATGTATGTATGTATGTATTACCCATGTTACTATTTTACCCATATAGTTAAATTTCTGCACCTGCTTCATTTCCACATCCCCTATATGTAAAACACACCTCTGAATGTCCCTTTGCTAACAGCCATGTATTCTGTTTTCTTATAATTAATGGTTAGTCCTTTCTTCTTGCTTTCCCCCGGCTGCCATGTCTAATAATTTTCTCAGTTCTTTTTCTTTTAAATATATTTTGAATCCAGAGTTTATTTGTAGAGCGTTTTGTAAGATTTAAATAAACCATATTAAATCATTTATGTTTCAACTAAAAGAATTCTCATGTTATAATAATTTCCTCTGATAAGGAAATAAAATATTAAAAATTATTTTTATTTTGCTATTTAGAGCTTATTCATTTTTGAAAAAAAGATCGACCCTCTCCCCGCAAATTCCAAATCCCGTTTTTATTCAAGACTCGAAAGTAGAGCCAGAAAAAAAATGTCCAAAATTTATTAGAATTTTTACGGTAATTGTCTTGATGAAATTTCCTCTTTGCTATCTCGACTTTACAAATTTAAGCACAGTACTAGATTGGCAGTTAGGTCTCATCATCTTATAGTTAAAATTGCTAGATATAAGCCTAAGTTATGTGCCAATAGATTTTCCATCGCACTTCTCGCTTGTGGAACTTTCTTCCGGTTTCTTGCTTTCCAAATCAAATCTGATCTTGAAAAATTAAAACACAACGTCAATCGTCTTCTTAATTTCTGTTCTTTTCTTGGCCTCTATTCTTAATAAAAAAATATCTTAGTGGCTTTATCACCTTGCTTGGGGTGAAATGATTAAGATATGAAAGGTAAATAGTTCAGCCCCTCGAATTGGAGGATACCTGTCTACTAGGACGGCTAGACAAATACACACACACACGCACATAGAGACGCGGACACACGCACATACATACACGTACAGACACACATACACACGAACATACATTTATATGTATACATATACGCAGATATGCACATACATACACACAGACTCACAAATGAACACACATACATATATACACATAGATATATACACACATTTGCACGCACTTGCCCAAATATGAACACATCTATACACACACAGAAATGTAGTGAAGGAGGTCTATTTATAGTTCATAATTTGTGTTTATTTCTGTGTGTGTGTGTATATGTGTGTGTGTGTGTATGGGTGTGTGTATATGTGTATGTGTGTGTGTGTGCATATGTCTGCTCTCATTTCACATTATATATGCTTATGAGATTCTCTTTGTGTATTCATAGGTGTATACATGTGCGCGTGTGTTGTGTGTGTTTATGTATGTGTTTATGTGCTGTGGGGGGGGGATAAATTTTAATTGTATGCAATTGTGGGTGAAGATCCGGTGGAAATTGCCTTCGGTTGTGACACATCCGGCAAAAACGAAAATAGATATATCAAAATAGCCAGCGGACGTATGATAGATAGATAGATAGATAGATAGATAGATAGATAGATAGATAGATAGATAGATAGATAGATAGATAGATATGAACAGACTGAGGTAGAGAGTGAGAGTTAATCTGAAGTGATAGATAGATAGATAGATAGATAGATAGATAGATAGATAGATAGATAGATAGATAGATAGATAGACTGAGGTAGAGAGAGAGTTAATCTGAAGTGATAGATAGATAGAGAGAGACAGACAGACAGACTGGGGTAGAGAGAGAGTTAATCTGAAGTGATAGATAGATAGAGAGAGACAGACAGACAGACTGGGGTAGAGAGAGAGTTAATCTGAAGTGATAGATAGATAGATAGATAGATAGATAGATAGATAGATAGATAGATAGATAGATAGATTTAATCGGAAATTATTATACTAGTCACATCAACTTTGTCAAATTTTCAATGGTTAATTATGGCGTCAAAACGAAGCTTGAGTAAAAATTCAACATAAAAAAACTTAAATCATCAGAGCAATTATCATGAATTTATTTATAGAAAAAATGCAGGGTATTTCGTTATAATTGTGGGAAAGTGACTGAAGTCGATATGCCAGGTCGGGACCAATAACATTGCAGATACTTAGTATTTTTCAAGAATCTCTAAATATATATCAGAAGCACCAGATTATATGTGACAGCATTGTCCAAATGTTAGACTTATAAATAAGTACCTCTGTAGAAAAGCGATACTTAAGGTTTAGAAATATTTTTTTGAAAAAAAGGAAATCTCTTTCTCGAAGTTCTTATTTTATCTATAATTCTGAGATGAGGTATGTAATTATTTACACAATTTACATTGTTCGAAGTGTTGTCCTCATCTTCGTTCCTATATTCACGACGTTAAACCCTTCATTTCTTCTATTTTTCTAGTTCCACATGCCATGCCTCTTCCAGATAACTATCTATCTTTAACTTAACTCCCCAAGTTTGTTTTTGTTAAACTCATAACTCTTTGGATCAAATCCCTGGATCCAACCAACGCCTTTAACCACTGGGCTATGTGTCTTTGAGAATATCAGCATTATGAATTATAAATGACTTATAAACCTAATGTCTCAGTAACCATTTTTACCAGAGTTCATATTGCAATTTTGTTGTTGTCATTGTTTTTCTCTATCACTCCTTATTACTGGTCTCCCATCTTGTATTCATTTCTATGCTTGATCGGCTCAGGAGATTTTTGTGGACTAGCATATGCGCGGATTCCTTAAGTTTTCGTATTTTCCAGTGATGTTCTCTATTATTTCAACCTCATCTCACATAGGGCAGTGACTTCCCCACCCCCAAACTGAAATACAAAGGTGCGAGAGGATAACAACGCTCAGTTATCAGTCTCGGTCAGTGACTTGACCCAAACAGTTGTGAGCTCATTACCTGGCTACAGCTGGGGTGAATAAAAGCGTAGAGACTTGAATCAAAGGCAGATAACCGAGACATCCGGAAGAGGCATGGCACGTGAAACTAGTACAATCTACCTCGGTGGACAAAATAAAGAGTTCAGTTCGAAATTCTAATCACCTGAAGAAGGCCGGAGCGTACAATGGCCGAAACGTCGTGAATATTAACAACAGTCCGAACAGTGTAAATAGCTTTTATTTTAGTTTTAATTTCAAGCTAATGGATCAAATTTGATATTTCTAATTAGCGGAATACTTTCCTTTATTTCAAAACTAACTTAAATTGATTAAAATTATCTTTTTAAATCGCTAAAATTGTTTATTTTAGCCATTTTTGGCCATATTTACAAATTTGTCAGCATAACATAATCCTCTTATCTTTCAAAAATAAAATATACTCTTCTGAAACTTTGGGGAATATTAGCTGATTTAAAGTTCAATTAATTTAATTTAATTTAGTTTAAAAGTATCGCAGAAAAGCATTTTAACACGGAGATGGATGTTTTCATGTGTTGATAAAATCTCGATATGTTTGGGAATTTTCTCTAAGGGGACATAACTGTAAAAATTACTTGAGAAATATAACGCGAGTGCATCTTTATACAATTTTTAACTACCCATTAATCTTAAACATTAAGGAAAATATTTTAAGTAATGTTTTATTGAATTTTAGTTACCATTCATATTTTCTGATAATGCCGTGTATAGACGTCTGCCTTTACAAAACTTGGTACATTTATGCACACACAAAAAAATCAAAATTATTTAAAAAATACTGGGAATCGCTGCATTGTAATAAACTTTTCCATTTATTATTAGTAAATATTGTTTTTATTTAATAATAGGTATATTTAATAATTCGCCGAAAAAAAAAGCATAGCATGAAAAAGGAAACAAACTTAATAAAAACAAAGTTTTATCGTCAAAAAGTTATTGTTAATAATAAGAGGAAAGACCAAATTATTTTTAAAATTTTTTATTCCTTTCTAGCACCTTCGAAATTTTGGTTGAAAATTTTGTTCTGTTTGTTTTAGGTCAGCGGTTGTGTAATATTTAGCATTAGTTTTTTTTTAGCGCTTTTGTCAGAAAACATTCATTTGGAAATTCTTTCAAAAATCAAATAATTGTCGGATTTTAATAGAACTTTCAGAACTTAATGAAAAATGAATTAAATTATTTTAGAAATGTTTGTTTTTCAGAAAGTCATGGTAAAAATATTTTTTTACATCTGTTACCCCCACCTAACTTAATTTTATGAAAACTTGAAATCTCGAATATGTCATTTTTAATTAAATGCAGAAGACTTTGAAGATATAAATCATCGATTTTTTGTAAATCTGCCCAAACTTTAGCTCTGAATTGTAAAATACAAAATCCAATAAAATTAAGACATTATTTAATTTTTAAAAAACTTTTAATGCTTTTTATGTATAATATATATTAAGGACATTTTTGTCTGAAGTCAAAATATTTTTTCCGATGAAAAGTGAATTTTTTACAAGAATTGTTTTCTTTTTTTTTCAATTTTAAATACAAAATGTGATAAAGTTGTTAAATATTTTAAAATTAAGTTTAAATATGTGTATCTCTGGAAATGCTCTTATTAAAAAAATCCAACTTTACAGATCTTAAGTTTGAAATCTTATTACAATCTACAACCCGTTTCTATTTTTAAATAATTTTTTAATATGCCAAAAAATGTATTAAAATCGTCTCCGACAAAACAGTTGATTCTCCTGATAGAGAGCATCCGGCCTCATAAATTGCGTTGATTTCGTGTCAAATTCTCTGACTGACCGACCATCATCGTCGCATTTTCAAAATTTTTAATTTTCTTTTTTTTTTTCTTTTTTTTTTTACCTTTTTCGCCAAATATTTGTTTTCATTTTTTAAAATATAATCAATTTTTTTCTTTTTCAGTGAGAGGTATACAGCAAATTATTAATTCTTCTTTTATATATTTAATTTTAGGGACGGAAGCAGTGCAGACTTTGGACACATCTTCGTTAAAAAACGTACCTAAAAATCAATAAAGATTTTCAAGAATTACTTTATAGTTAAATAAGCTGCTTCACTTAAAATTAGAAAATATTGTCACTTCTGCCCTTCCGTCCGATAAATTGCCCTGACGTTGCCGATACATTGAAGTAAACGTCAATTCTCACCTCCAAAACCAATCACCACTATTAGACATGCTTCTTTTATTTCCAACTAATTTTTTCTGCTAAAAAATTAATGTTTGTTTCAAATTACATTAAGCATAACTTTAAATTTTCTAAAAACAACCTTTGAAAAGTATAATTGGATTTTACAAGATTTTTAAACGGGAAATTTTACTTTTGTTTACAAAACTGTCAAAAATGACTGACATGATCGATTTTATGTAAATTTTGATGACTCAAAAGAAAAACAAGATTTCTAACTAAAATTTCGGACGTACTAGAAAGGATTAATTTTTTTTTTTTTTTCAAAAAATATTTTCATCTTTCCTGTTAATAATAACAGAAACATTTAGACGATAAAAAATTGTTTAATCAAGTTTGAGGCCTTATTTCATCAGGGTATGCTCGTTCTTTATTAAAAATACCTATTTAATAACAATATCACCTGACCGGTACACATTAATGCAACATTTTAAAAGATTTAAAACTTTATAAATTATTATAATTTTTTTTTTAATGCAAACAATTCTTTTAAAAATTCATTATTCATCGAAAAATATATTTTCTTAAGACAATTGTGTCCATCATGTATCTTTTTCATAAAATCAAGTTTTTCTAATTAAATAATGTGTTAGGTTTATTGCATTTTTTTGATTTTGTGACTCAGAACAGATTTTCGGTAATTGGGGATCCTGGTTTACAAAACAAAATTGAATATTTAAATTCTCCAAAGAGTTGGGCTTATGATTAATGTAAACAGTCCTACAAAAATGAATTTCTCGAAATTTCATAAAAGTAAATAAGTGTGGGGGAAACAGATTTGAAAAAATATTTTTAACCAGATTTTCTAAAAAAGAAATGTTTCTGAAATAATTTAATTCATTTGCGAATAATTCATGAAAATTTCATTAACAAGAATATTCCAAGGAGTTAAAAATCAATGAGTTTTTTTTTTTCAACCCCAAAAAGACGCTAAAATTGCCTAAATATATATAAATATTAGGTGCTTTTCCAAATCTTATTTCCTCTATACAAGTTTGTGTACAGATTTTTCTAACAATTCCGATATATATATATATATATGGTATAAATAAAATGACAATTGGAAAAAAGATCTTAGATTTTGCCGACGCGTTTCGTCTTCCGACTTTTTCAAGGCAAAAATGAAATCGAAATGTTCTTATTGTTATAGTTACATTAAAAAAATCATCTGGAAATGGACAAGACAGATTGGTATAAATAAAATGACAATTGGAATTATTTATACCAATCTGTATATCTGCGTCTATCTTTTTAAATTTGGATTTTTTTAATGTAACTATAACGAGAACATTTCGATTTCATTTTTGCCTTGAAAAAGTCGGAAGATGAAACGCGTCGGCAAAATCTAAGATCTTTTTTCCAATTGTCATTTTATTTATACCAATCTGTCTTGTCCACAGAATTGATCTGGGAATTTAACTATATATATATATATATATATATATATATATATATATATATATATATATATATATATATATATATATATATATATATAATGAATAGAGATTCCTTAAAAATCCATTAGGCCAAGGTATAATTTTTTTCGTGGACTTCAAACGTCCATCTCTTCAGACCAGTTTTACAGAAATATACATAATAATTTATTTATTTTCTTAAAAGATGGACGTTTCAAGTCTACAAAAGAGATTATAACCTGACCTGAATTAATTTTTAAGGATTCTTTATTTATTATTATATTTTCTCTGTTCTACCATTTAGCTCTCTTTGGGTTTATATCCACCTTGGAATTAGCCTTATTAATCATTAAGTAATAATATATATATATATATATATGTGTGTGTGTGTGTGTGTGTATGTGTGTGTGCGCGTGCATGTATTTGTATGTGTGTGTGTATGTACACACACAAAGGTGCGTGTTAGTAAGATGTAGAAGTTCTTTTTTGATATTTTCTTCTCTCGCACTTCTCGTTCATGAAGCTCTCTTCTGGCTTCTGGTTCTCCTGTAAATTATGATATTTCAAAATTTAATGCAACGTCAAACGTCATTTTCCGTCGTTTTTAATCTTTTACACTCAGTAACCCTTTGCGTCTTAGTTGCTTTATCGCCTTACTTACGATACTTGCGATTACTTCTTAATGAATTAAGAAAAAAATATATATTTTTAATTTTTTCCCTTGTTTTTTTCTTTTTTGATTCCTTTTGGCTGCCAAGAAATTCAAAATTGTTCATTGAAATTTCATAAAATTTAAATCTTCTTTCTTCTTCAAGTTTCTTTGTTGAGGTCAGTGTGTTCTTCCATCTTTTACTTGATTTTATGCGGGAATTTCTTAAAGAGAGAAGAGTGTTGTAAGATTATGATTGCTTAACCTTCAAACATTTTGGCAAGTGGGAACATACGCTGTTGAGGAAAATGTATTTTTCGTTATATTTTTTTGCGAAAAGTAAGTCATATTTTTAAAAAATCTAATTTAGTCGTCATTAAATCTGCTATTTTTTACTAAACAAATAGCTGGGACAGATATTGAATTTTTAAGTGATTTTTAAATTGTTTTAATTTCTCTTTTGTCGGCGTCCATCGTCTTCGCTAATCAAAGAGTGTGGAAATTAAATTTCTGTTTTGGCTTAATGTCTAAAGACTTAAATTAATTTTTCTTTCTTACGGATTACCTTGTCGGAGTTAGCTCCTCCTTAACTCCCAAATTGTCACTAGGGGTCATTCTCCCTACACCATAAATACTGGGCGATTCTCGCCTCGTTCTCTTTTTCATTTCAGCGACTAAAATGTAAGCTCTCTTAGAAGATCTGCGTCTTCCCATTTGTGGGAGATACCAGGAACATTATACACACATACACGTACGTACGAACATTCACCAAAGAACACACACAAATGTTCACACACACAGATGTTATGGTCTATGTCCATTGTAAAATTGTGTTGTTTAATATATATATATATATCTGTTTATATATATATATATATAAACACATATATATATATATATATATATATATATATATATATATATATATATATATATTGGTCTTGTTTGTCTTCTTTACATCTTCAGTTGGACTTAACTTGAGTCCGGCCGTTTTCTTGTAGTTGGACCTTCTAGCAGAAAATAAACAGCACGTGTTCCCAATTCAACAACACGCAAACACACACGATCCTCTACAATCTTTTCACAGATTATCTTTTTACGGATTATCTTTAGACAACATTTTTCAAATAAAGCTAGAATTTAACTTCAAAGAAAACGTTTAAATTTAAACTAAGTTTTTCATCTTGTTTTTTTTTTTAAATTCATGGAGGTAATTATGAAAAACGTTAGAGATTCTTTAACTTCATCTCAGGTCACAGGTGATCGTCGCTCTCCACATATTTCGCCATGGTTTTGAATTCAAAGGTGTCCTTAAACAGCTATTTAATCCATAGCCAAGGGGGGAAAATAGATCGCTTCATGCCATCCCCAGAGGTATTTATGAGGAAATGAAATTTGAACTTACCACTTCCACCTTTGGATATCGGTATGATTTTATTTTACGCATGTTCGCCCTTATAAGGCCCAAGAGTCACTCAAGGTAGAGAGTTACTGTATGAGGTTGTATGAGCGTAAGAAAAGTCAAGAATTGAAGTTCATGAAGTTATGTATGAAAGCTAACAGTTGACCCTAGACTTGGCAGATCAAGATTGTAGTGATTGGGAAATTATTCCGCCAAAAGGCAGAAGTTTTGGGGGAAGGGGCGGTACTTCCTCCTTACTAATGGAATACGAAGAGAATGGGAATGATTCATCTGTATGTATGTAGTATGGTGGGTCCCAGCTTCAAAGATCAGGGTCTGGTGGAACTGAGGATTGTGGCTTGTCTGAACACGTGTCATGGCGAGAGATTTGTGACGTTTTGTCTGTGAGAAATGGGTTGTAGGGAGGAAAATAATTGATCACCCACAAGGCTGCGTAGACGTTTTTGAACTCTACCAAGTGAGGACTGGATAGCTTCAGCCCAGATATACACCATTTGTTTTAAATTAGAAAATTACCGTTTGTGGTATGATAAAAGCCTTTAGTTTCGCATTGACTACTTCACGAGATTTGCTTGAGAAACTTTCGTTCGGCTGACCATTGGATAAGATTACTCGTTTTTTGATGTCTCTGAAATCCCGCTGACGTTCAGCGCCTGGTTGAGATAAGTGCGTCTCTTATTTGGCGAAGGGTTGTAGACACAGCAGATCAAACGCCGTGGGAGGTGCGTACGATAGTTATTTTTATTTTTATTTTTAGTCGTTACTTTCTCTCGTCCCGCTAAGTAGAGTCTCTGGCCACAAGCACCGCACGATCTTAACGTCCAAAGACCTGGACAAAATCCCTAATCATCGAGATAAATGACTCGATTCACACCGAGATCCATTCTAGACGTACATTTTGAAGAAAGACAAACCTGACAGCCTCTGGTTTTAAATGCGAAAGATTCCTTATTTAGAAGACCACCCTGGCGTTCTGAGACGATTCTATCCAAAATTATATCATTTACCCCAAAAGTCCTGTCTTTCTTATCAACATGTGTCAATGATAATTTCTTTTTGAGGTTTTAAGGCGAGTTGTTACTAAAATTCAATAAAATGTTTAGACTAATCTTATCAATGGAAAATACGAAAGCAAAAAGAATTAGCATATGTGGTATTGTGTGAAAAATATCTTAATAAATCAAATTAATGGCAAATTATCTAGTCCTTCCTATCACTTAGGTCCATGAAGGTCATTACTAATGACCAATACCCTGAAGTTTCTTCTTTTATGTGTCGGATCTCTTCAGTACGTAGTTGATCATGGCCCTCCACATCTTCCTGTCCCTTATAGCTCTTAAGTTTTGTCGTTTTGTTATTTCTCCCAAGCCCTGTTATTCCATCCATTTGCTCAAGCCTACACGCTGTTTTCCTGTGTTTCTCCTTCCTTCAAAGTGTGTATCAGATTCGTCAAACTCTCTTTCCTCATTACGTGCCCTAGAAATTTCATCTGCCTCTTCCTGATGTTAAGTATAAGTTTCCTGTTTGCTTCCATTTTCTCCAAAATCTCGCCGTTGCTCACATGTTCGGCCAATAGTATCCTCAGCATCTTTCTGTAGAACCACATTTCTGTTGCTTTAAATCTCTTCATCTTTGAGGAGATTTTCCAACATTCATTGCCATTGAGAAGGTCAGATATCACGTAACAGTTCAGTACTCTTTTCTTTATTTCCAACGAAATTTTCCTGTCTCTTAATATTCTGCTTAACTTTGGGAATGCATCTTTGGACATCCTAAAACGTATTTGGATCACTGAAGCCCATGAGACCAATGGAGGCCTTCCACAAGACTCTTGACTTGGCCCTATACCCTTTTTACTTTATATTAACAATCTGCCTATAAACCTTCTCAGATTATTATTAAATATGCCGTATTTTACGTATGCTAAGACGCTATAAGTGGTAAGACGCACCCTAATCTATAATTAGATAGGTATTTTTTGGAGAAAAAATATTTGAGGATTCAATAGCTTACCACACTGAATGGGAATATTGCTTGTTTGTAATTGTTCTAATGGAATGTCCCACACTCCCTATCGCCTATGTGAACTGACTATATCAATAGATATATAGTGTGATCACAGGATATACCTGGGGGCTTGCTTCGGTATTTAGTTGGAGATTCGTCTACCGCTGTGCTGGTTGAAATTTTTGCCTTCGGGCAGAGAGGAACACAGACGAAGTTTTGCCAATGTGCAGAGTCTCATCTGAGGTGGTTGACAGCTACCCGACCCCGTTTTTACGGTTTCTACGGGAAATTTTTGCCCGATCCTATGGGCTCGGTTTTAACCCCGCATTAAATAAAGGCCTTGTGTCACATCCTGCCTCACGGGGTGATGAGGTAAATAACCTTGCTTCGGTATTTAGTTGGAGATTCGTCTCTAGCTGTGCTGGTCGAACTCTCTGCCTTCGGACAGAGAGGCACCCAGACAAGGCTATGCCGAATGGCAGTCTCTCGTCTGGGCTGGTAGACAGCTACCCGACCCTGTGTATACAGGGTCTACGGGGAATTTTTGCCCGACCCTAGAGGCTCGGTTTTAACCCTGCATTAAAAACGGCCTGAAGTAGAGATGCCAGATCAGGACCGATAATGTTGCGTTTATTACATATAAATAATAATTGTAGGCTTATATTATATGGCTGGTGAGCACGGTTTCTTGCGCCTCGTGACTGCGGTTCGTGAAGATCGGCAAGCTCTTCTCCGTTTTTTGTTTTTTTTTTTAACCGATTTCGCGCCAATCAAAGCAGTAAAGCTACTGAAAACAAAAGGGTTTACTGGGCGTGGAAGAGTTAGAAACAGAAATATTGCTAAGGAGCAAAAACAAAAGAAGACGTTGACTTTTCAGTGCTAAGACGCAGGATGATTTTTGGAGTAATTTTTTCAGGAAATAAATGCGTCTTAGCATACGAGAAATATGCAGACGATACAAAGGTTTCCTCTGACCGCACAGACCAATGGTGGGGGAGGAGACTGGCTTGTAGCATCCAGTACCCTTCCAATGCAAACTCGTAACATTAGATCATTACTGAGGAGAAGATGGATTTTCTCTAATCACTACCATCGGCTAAAAGTTCAACAGGGCTGTTTGTATTGAATGCCTTTTTTTTCAAAGTTCACGCCAAATCTCAAATGAAACTCATATATTCTAGCCATCTGGGAAAATGGTCAATCCTTTGTACGGAAAGTGCCAGACTCCTTCTGATACGTTTTATCTTCACAAGACCAAAAATGGAGTATTGCTGCCTTAACTAGCTTGTTGAAAGATTGATTCGTTTTCTACTGCTTATCGACCTTTGTAGGTTATTTAAAGCCAGAAAATATTTTTAGACTCTAATTTTTTTTTTTTTTGATAATATTGATTTAGTGATACAAGCATTACTAATTAACCCATGGCAGGGGGAGAAGAAGTAACGTTATCGCTTAGTGTGCATGCACTACAGAGTTCAAGGTCAATCTGCCAAATGACTACACTCTACGTACTTTAGCTTCGTTACCATAGCAACTGTCCCGATACTTTTTGATCACATCTCGTATATTTTTTGTTGAATTATTAATAAGGATTCTGTTTTATAAAAGGATTAATTTGTATCAGCTAACTACAATTTTGTTCTTTAATTTTCCTTTATTTTTAGCCTAATTTAGCTTTGACCCAGAAAACCGGAAGAACCAAAAAGTTCTGTTAATTCTAGCCTGCTGGATAAATGGTCAAGTACCTGAAGTAAAATCTCCGATAACCCCGTGGCATAATGATGTCGGTTGTAAGACAACAACGTTTAGGAAACAAAACAACGATGCCAATGACATCCTGGCTGATCCCACAATAACAAAGTGTGAAAGTTCAGTCAAAATTCAGTTTAGTAAAAAAATAAAAATAAAAAGATAAACATAATTTCCGAGCAGTGTTGCCGGAAAGCCCTGACCAAATTCTATGAGACTGTCATTCTTAAACGTCGCTTGCACAAGATGGCGGACACAGTATTCGACGGCTGGCAAAAAGGCGGTAAAGTTAAACAAATAGAACATTCAATTGATAAATAAACATCGCCAGGCAATGGCAGAATACAAGAGAAAACTATCATCTGTTCAACTGTGGACGACGCTTTTTTCGTTCGTAACAATTTCATCTTGAGAAGACATTGAAATTCTGCCAAATAGTTTCACCCCAAACAGAAAAACCTTAAAAGAAGTTTCTTCGAGTTGTGACGAGGGGGGAACTGATCCAACCTCCAGCATTAGAAACAGCACAAAACAATTGAAGGGTTAAAATGGCGATGTCTTGCATGACCTTAAGTTTGTCAGGTCAAAATAACAAAACGAATTTAAGTAAAAATCATGAAAAATTCACGCAGGGCCAGTAATGATGTTATTATCTCTTATGGTAGTGCCTTTTTCTGTTTATTCAAACTCGGTTTTCTATGTATATTAGGATACATTTGGCTTGAAACTTTATTCTCATAGTAATGCCAACGTGAAGAAATTGTATCCTTACAAATGATTTAACTTTTTTGTTCTGTTTTGATTGCGTTTTGCCACATTTTTCTGGGAATTCTGATACAGAAAAATTCGGTGAGAATTTGGAATAGGGTAATATCTTCAAATAAGGCCCTAAATTGCGTCCCTTGCGTCGGGATCTAATCTTTTCGGAGACAATGCGGCAACTTATTCGAGGCTTCTCGATAGAGGACGAATTTGGATTAAAATACGTTTTTTTTAAGGAAGCAAAAGAAAACTAAATATTTTTGTTTTCTTTGTAAAATATTGTGAAACGTTGAAAAAAAATCGTTCAGACGGTGAAATCTACTCGCACAAAAACAGAGCAAAAAATTAAACTTTGGACCGTTTATCCACAATTTTCACCTGGGTGCGCAACAACTTATTAGAAAATTGGAAAAATAAAATAAAATATTAAACAAAATTATCTTGTCACATTAATTTAATAAAACATGTTTGAATTCTGGACATCTAAATATACATTATATATGATCTGAGGATTGCACCGACAAAATGAAAGTGGCAGTCACCAAGCAGTGTTGATTCCTATATCCGCACTGTTTATATATTGTTTACTAGGCCAACAAACTTTTTTCCATTTTCCATTTTGGAAGCAAGAATGCAGCGCAGTAAATGTCCGTAATGATCTTTGAACCAACCGATTTCAGCCATTCATTGGATATTTTCAAATGTTCGCTTGTGAATGTTTTTCAATGTTCACGTTCAAACCAGACATCAACCGCACTTTATTTAACTTTCGAAGAGGACTTCCAGCAGTCAGGAAAACAAGATTACTTGAGGCAGTAGTTATATAGTTTAGAGAGGGCGAGCGCCAGTTCAAGCGTGCATTTCTTCAAGACAATGGCTGGTATCCCATCTCTACCACTAGCCTTGTTGGGGTCTAAATTGGAGATAATGTGTAACCCATTCAATAGGGCCTCAGTTCTAAGAGGGAAGTCGGGTATGAGTACACCGGAAGAGTCGAGCGTTGAGTTGAACGAAAAACGATATGTATTTTTATATATCAAAAACAGCACTTGGGAATTTGTATGAAAAATTGTAAAAAATTTATTTGTGACGCTTTGTCGTTCTTCAGAACTTCATTAGACTAAATTTTGTACAAAAGGGATGGAAAGAAAAAGGACACATGGCACAGTGGATAATGGTCTTCGTTAGATCGAGTGACAGGACCCAAAGAGTGTGGGCTTAATACCCGGTTAAGGAAGTGGAGAACTTTTAGAGGGAAATTAACAGGAGATAACTGATAGCTAACATCCATTAGACATGGCACGTGGAACTAGAACGGTCTACCACAGCGACCGAAACAAAGAGTTCAGTTCGACATTCCAACCACCTGAAGAAGTCCGGAGCGTACAACGGCCGAAACTTTGTAATAAATATGGCGACAATTAATTGATTCATCGAGTCTGATAGAAACTTCAGAAAGCACTGGACGGCTGTTTCGTCCTATAATTGGGACTCATCAGCAGTGCGCATCCACCACCGAGGGAATCGAAACCCCGACAGTTAGTATATGTATATATATATATAGCTTGAGGCAACTGGACGTCTAGCCACACTGATGCGTTGTGATACTGCGAAACAGTCTGTCTGTGGATGAAAATATATATGCTCCTGAAAAATTTATTTCGATTGAGTTCTTGGGGGAGGAAGTGTGAATCTGTAAACAGTGATTATTACGGCTAATAATGAAAGACACTTCGGTAAAAACGAATCGAGTTCTCTCAGTCACTGTGTTTTTATCTAAAAATAAAACCTAGATACCTCCAATAATTCGCTAAAAAATCAGTATAGCATAATGATAAAAGGTCCGAAAGTTAATAAAAACAAAGTTTTATTATTAATAGGAAAGAACAAAGTATTTTAAATATATAAAGTATATTAGTTATTTTTTTTTTTAATTTTTCCTTCTTTCTAACACGTTCTAAATTTGGGTCAAAAATCTCGTTTTATTTTTAACTTTGTAAGACTTGTGGTCATCGGCATTTTTTAGTGTAGCAGTTTCGGAAGAAAACCCATTAATTTGGAAATTCTTGCAAAAATCAAATAATTGTCTAATTTTAATGAAACTTTCAGGACTTATTAAAAAATGAATGAATTTCTTTGTTTGTATTTTTAGAAAATTTTGATAAAAACATATTTTTACATCTGCCCCCCACCCCTTAATTAATTTTATGAAATTTTCTAGAATTTCCAAGCGAACGCAAATTGTTTTATATTACTTATAAGCAGAACTCCTTGCAGAAATTATATCATCATTTTTTTTTTTTCACAACTACTGCCAACTTTTTAAAAATCTGCTCCAAATCGTAAAATAAAAACTGCAATAAACTATCTAATTATCAAATTAGATAAGCTTTTATTTGCTTTTATAAATAATATATATTAAAGACATTATTATCTGAAGAAAAGAGAAATTTTTACAAAAATTGTTTGCATTTTTCATTTTTTTTTTTTCATTTTCAAAAATGTTTGTAAATTCTTTCATGCAAAGTGTGGGATCGGTTATTAAGTTTTTAAGTGAAGACCATATTTACTAAGCAAAAGTTAAAAGCTTAATACAAATAATACTACCAAAACTTTTTACCATAATTAAAAAAAAAAAATTGTGCGTCAAAATATTATATATTTTTTTAGTATAAGTGACATTATGGTTAAAAGTTCACGTGTTTCAAAGCTTGTCTCCCTCCCCCCCTTGGGGAAAAGCCCCATGACATGTAATGGTCTTATCTTACTCTCATTCATCAATTTAAATAATTAATAACTCAGTGAGATATTTTAATTATTAATATAATAATAATTTTATTAGTTATTATCTCAGGTATTAAATTAAAAATGTAATAACTTAATGTAATATTAATAAAATTATTTATTATTATCTTAGCTATTGAATAATGAAAGAGATAGAGGTAACTCAATAATGTAAGAAAATTTTATAGTATTTTAAATTATAAGAAACAAAAAAAAAGTTATGTCACTTTTGATGCACCGTACTAACCCTGGCAACACATTCAGCCATCAAATTATCGATGGAGACGTAAAAATATCAAGACCCCGAGGACAAGAAATGTTTGTTAAGAAAATTTATGTCTTTTAATCAAAGTAAGTGATTTTTGTTTCAGAACAGATTAATTTAACTTTAAATTTGCTAATTTTACGAAAGTAACGTTTCAGAAATGTATATCTTATTTTAGCGGGAATTTTAAACCCGAAAAATAAGTTTGTTTACATTTCTCTAAAAAAAAGTTAAAAATGGCCGTTTCGATTGGTTTTTCGGAAGCATCGACTAAAAATCATTCAAATTTCTAATTTGAAATACTCCACAGTATTTTTTCTGGCATTAGATCCATTAGCTTTCAATTAAAGCGGTTAGAAAGCTTCGAAAAGAATTTTTCCTCTATGAAAAATTCATTTAAACCTTAGGTATACCGAATTTTTGGAGGTACCTAATAAAAAACGCTTAAATTCACCTTCGTCCCGGCCGATTCAGGCGGGTTTCGATCCTAGCTAGAAGCAACCGGACGTCTAACCACGCTGATGAGCTGTGATACAGTCTGTCTGTTTAATTTTTTAAAAATGGTCAATATTTAGAATATAATAGAGCAGAAATAACTTTTTAAATAAAAAAAAAAATACTTATTTAATTAACTTGAAATGTCTATGTTATTGAATGAAACATATTTTAATGATGATATGTTGTATATATATATATATATATATATATATATATATATATATATATATATATATATATATATATATATATATATATATATATATATATCAATTGGTAATCTCTAAAAGTTCTCCGCAAATTTAAGGACGTCCATTCATTTGACAGAAAGGAATAGACATTTGTCAAATTCTCCTTTCGAATGCTACTTTTCTGACACTTTCTGACAAGGCAGACAGATTGCGAAGTTGGTAGCCTCGAAGACAGAAGAAGTGTAGACTGACCAGACAGGAGGTCAATTGGGGTGAAAGCTGAAGTGGCGGCGGTGGCCGGGGACATCAGGTCTGGTTCCAATGAAGTCTTCTGAAAGACAGTTGGGAAATTATCTTGACATTTTCTTCTGCGTGTTTCTTTCACTCAAGATAAATTTTGAGTTGACAGGCTTTTCAACAGAACCAATAACAAGGAGGAAGAGAATTGAATGAGTTTCGACGAATCCGACAAAATATTTGGGAAATCAATTAAAAATCATTTATGAAAATTTAATTTCTAAATTTTTAAAAAATGTGAGCGAATATCAGAAAATAAAATAGAAGTCGAGGATGCCGAGCGTGTGGTTTGAAGCAATCTAGTGTTCGTGAGTTCGATTCTCACTGAGGAAACAACTGATCTTTTCCTTCACGTCACCAAACGGCTGTGTGAAATAATTAAATAGAAAATACATATACATATATATATATATACATATACATATCTATTTGTATGGTGGAGTAATGAATAGAGGCTCGGATTGAGGAATTGGAGAGCCGAGTTCGAATTCCAGTCAAATCCGTAACATTCACTTACGTGCTAATAACCTTGAGAAAGGTATGAATCTTCTTCTTCTCCTCACAGCTTTGGGTAAATAGCAGGGCAGACCGGGTTCTATAGCCTTGCATGGCAACTGGTATACCGCAGAAAGAAATGGCAACCTACTGCGGAAAAAAAAATCTGCCTCGTCAGTCATGTCTGAAAACACTAGTTCTGTTTCATTTTCAAGCGAATTTTGGAGCAAAAATTCGCTTTAAAATAAAACAGAACTAATGCTTTTAATTTAATTATATAATTGAATTTGAAGTTTTTGGTTTATGTTTTTGAAACATGGTAATTCCTGTGTAGCGATGGAACCATATTTTTAAATCAGTTAATTTATAATATTTATGATTTGTAAATTTACACTGAACACTGTTTTGTTAAAATAAAAATATCAATATGAACTCCGGATTATATATCTTACTGTTCTTTCTTTTTTTACTATAATATATATATATATATATATATATATATATATATATATATATATATATATATATATATATATATATATATATATATATATAGAGAGAGAGAGAGAGAGAGAGAGAGAGAGAGAGAGAGAGTATTAGTGTTTAAACCTTTTTATTATATCCTTACTCTGTCCTGGACATTGAGTTCTACCTGGATTCTATCCTCTTGGAATATTTTTTTATACATATATATATGTATGTATGTATACATATTTATATATTTTAGATATATGATTGCATATGTATGTGTATATTTACCACTAATATTATCGATATAGATATATATATAAGAGATTGCAAATCAGACTCAATATAGCGCCGCTCGCTCACATATTCAGTGGTGGAACTCTTACTGAGTTCTCTGTAACCATAGGACTGTGCCTCCTGGAGCCACGACTACTATCACCAAGCAATCTCTCCATCACTGAGACCCGATGGAACAGTTGGTATGATGTTTGCTTGACAACCTAACTGTCAGGGTTTCAATTCTCAGTAGTGGATGCGCACTGTTGATGCAGTCCCAAATATAGGACGAAACGGCCGTCCAGTGCTTTCCGCATTCTGTTTCTTTCAGACTCGATGAATTACTTAAATATAATTCTCAAATCCTCCTAATAATTTCTGTCATATATGTGGGTTAACGATATGTCAAATTTTATATATCAAGAAGAGTTTTGGAAGAAAGATTCATGACAAAGTGGAAAAAGTTTTCATTCTTTAGGACATCATGGGTACGGAATAGAGACGCTAGGAATTTGAATTTAAAGACTTTTTTAAAAAAATTTTGTTATATGTGTTGGTTCTTTTTAATCAAGCTTTTTGTGATGAATAATTATTGCTTAAATATAGATTTTTGGGGTAATAAAACACATCCGATTAAGAAATGAAAATCTTTGTTTAAAAGCACTATACGAGATGACCCTGTAGGCCAGAGGTCAATGCACGTCAGATCTTATGACGTTTTTCCCCTAGGGGAACGCAGGCTCGAATCCTGCCGGAGGACGCATATGCTTTTAAAATAAGATTTCTCAAATATTCAGGCCGGTAGATAATAAATAAATACACATTTTATTAAAAATAAACAGAGCGTTTTCCCAAATATGGGTATCCGTTAAAAACAAAAACATAATAAGTAATAAAATATGTTGGATTAATAAATAAAAAATCCATTCCTAAAGTAAACATATATATATATATATATATATATATATATATATATATATATATAAGACATTGTTATGTTTATACATTCTTTTTATAGATACAAATATTTAAGTAAATGCTCTGTTTTATAATAAACAGTATTAATAACATTTACCGGCCTGAATGTCCGAGAAATTTTCATAGAAAATATTCGCATACAGGGTGTAGCAAAAATATTTTTACAAACTTTGGGGGCGGGTACCTAATACCAAAACAAAGTAAAATGTTCGAATATACATATATCCAAAAGGCGATCTTTGTACTTCAGCCACTCTCTCTTTTAGCCATTATCACGGCAGTCCTCGCTAACCATAGCTCAATTAGGCCTCATTTAAACCCACACGAAAACCTACCAAAAGCCATTGTCAACATACCTGTAGAAGATAAAAGTATAATAGCCTCGTCCACATGTAAAAAAAAAAGACTGAAAATAAAGGAAGCACTAATAATAAAAGAGAAAAAAAACAACCCTCAATAATAACAACTATAACACGGCCACAATGTGCTGACCGTGTTTAGAAAATAATACATTACTGTAACTCAAGATACGTATATAAAAAAAAGACATACATTCAGTGAAAAATAAAAATAATAAAAGAATAGCCGAAAGCGCTAGGATATGCAGAACATTTTGACAATTATTACACACTTTATGTCGGGAAAAGAAATCAGTTATACGAACACAAGAAAAATTTAATAAAAGCTTAAACGCAGACCCGTAAATGAAAGAGGGATTGCTGCCCAAATACACACACACACACACACGCACACACACACACACAAACATATATATATATATATGTGTGTGTGTGTGTGTGTGTGTGTGTGTGTATGTCTATGTATGTATGTATAACAACTTGAAAGAGGCCGTTTAACCAATACAAGGACTGACCAAAATTAACGATAAAAAACAAATGAAAACTACAGATAAAGTTCACTTTCTTCAGAGACAATCACCTACTCCTGTAATTCACTGCTACAAAAAAAGCAGTTTTTTTTCCTGATGAGGGACATGCTGCCCGAAACTAGTCGAGGAACCTAATTGAAATAATAAAACAAAATATATCAATATACAACCCAATGTGTCTGAAAATTTTAATTTGTTTATATTTTTTATTGTTCAAAACACACACACAGAAACACAGACACACACACACACAGACACACACACACACACACACACACATATATATATATATATATATATATATATATATATATATATATATATGCTGACAGAAAGAATTCATATATTAGAATAGAAATAAAGATAAAAGTTTTACAAGTAAAAGAATATGCTGGCGGAGTTTACAGATGAAACTCGCCATGTTTTATAATATTTGATGGATTGTATCAATGTTGGCTCCTTGCAGCTGATAATTCTTCAACGAGAACAGATAAGGCATGAGTAATTTGCGGTGAATGGGGCGGGAGAATCAATGAATGACAGTCAGGATTGTAGGGTCCCTTCGAAATACCCACAAGAAAAGAGGCTTCTTCCATAGTTTGACAGCCTGAAATTCATCCGTTTCATCTTGTTCAACCTTCTTACTCTTTTATCATCGCAACCATGGCACAATTTTCGGCCCCTGCTGGGAAAAAGCTCTCTCCCCCGTCACGAACATACATCATATTCGGGGGCAGGAGAAAGGAGTCGAGTTGAACCATATGAAGTTATAAAAATATTTCAATTAAAGTATCATTTTGGGTAGAAACTGTCAAACTACAAATTATCCCAAGAAATTAGATTTAAAAAAGAAAAAGAAAAAATAACGATGAATTGTTTGACTTCACTGACATATAATTACTCAATTATTAGATGAACTTCATTTCCTGATTCTTTGCAGCATTTGGAGTGTGTCAGAGGCAAAGACTCCATATATGCAACGCACTCACAGCATGTTTTAGATATTGTCTAGGTTAAATAATTATTGTGTAATGAAAAATTAATTATTGATAAATTTTACTATCCTTACATTCGTGATTTTTTTAAGTCTTCCATTCTTTCAATTCTTAGAATAAATTGTGAACAAGCGAGTTTAGTAGTTTAAGCAGTAAAGGCCTCTGCTACCATATTAACACTCTTGAAGCAGATCTCTGCAAAGAAACATGGAACCTGAATTCATTGTGTAAAAAGGTTTTTTTGGTTGGATGAGTGAGAAAAGTAGTACGAAAAAAAATCAGTGAAGTTAGTTTCTTTATTTTCTGTTGAGATTTTTTTTGTCAACTGTAGCTTAATCTAATCATTTGCAACATCATTATTTTATTTTTAATTTTTTAGATAATATTTGATTTTTTTTAAATGAATGCTCATTTTTGTATTTGAAATTTTATTCGAAGCATCATTTGACAATTTTCAGAAAATTAAATTTAACATAAAACATCACATATGAAATATTTAAAGTTACTTTTTAAAAAAGCTTTGTAAAAAAACAGTCTAATTACAGAATATTTATTCATTAAAGGATGTTGCATTTTTAATGACTAGATTGATCATGGTGCTGATACTTTAACTATTAAAGAGATCGATGAATTTCTAAAAAAATAAAAGAAACAAAGAATTGAATTCATTTACAAAAAATTTATTGATTGATTTTATTATTTTCTCAGATTACTCACGTAAACATTAACGATCATCTTGTACTGCATGTCTGTTTTCACCCTTTGACCACTGGTGTTGTTGTCCTAGCGTTTAAGTCACCGTTCACCGCGGATGTTGTTGTCAAAGCATTTAAGTCACCGTTAGCCTAAGTCACCGTTCGCCACTAGTGTTGTTGGCCTAGCGTTTAAATCACCGTTCGCCACTGGTGTTGTTGTCCTAGCGTTTAAGTCACCGTTAGCCACTGGTGTTGTTGTCCTAGCGTTTAAATCGCCGTTAGCCACTGGTGTTGTTGGCCTAGCGTTTAAGTCACCGTTCGCCTCTGGTGTTGTTGGCCTAGCTTTTAAGTCACCGTTCGCATTTAAACTTTTGAAAATCAAGTTTGGCTGGAAAGCAAAGAGCCGAAAGAGAGTTCCACAAACGAGAAAAGAAACTGTTAGCATAGAACTTATGGTGACATCTAAGCCAATTCATGTGAAAATTGATGAGACCTTGCCACCAATCTAGTACTTCGCTTAAATTCATAAAGTCTAGGTACCATAGAGAATAGTTCACCTGAATAATTTCCATGAAAGTATATATAGAAAAGCACAGTGAGGCTACATTACTGCGGCGGGAAAAGGACTGCAGCCGAGATGTCAAGTCAAGACCAATAACGTTGCAAATTTTTCTTATCATGAATTTCTAAATATATAACAGGAACACTGGACCATAAGTGGCAGCAATATTCAGAGACTGGACGAATAGTAGACTTATAAATATGCAAGATAAATTGGTGAAGGATTGTGTGACGCTGTGGTGACCCTTCAGTAACTCTGCAAATAAACTATTTTCCTAGCCTCAAATTGACCAGTCACCTCTGAAGTAGTTACTGCATTATGCTAAAGTTGCAAAGTGAAAAATTCGCACTGGTTAATTATCGCATCAAAATAATGATGAATGCACTTTCTAACAACTTTCTGCAATTTTTCTTATCCATTTTCTGTTAATGTAACGTTACGAGGTAGCGTGTGAACAACGTTACGAGGTAGCGTGTGAACAACGTTACGAGGTAGCGTGTAAACAGCGTTACGACGTAACCTATTTGTAACGTTAGAAAGTAACGATACAGGAAGGTTGTGATTTCTCAAACCGGATGTAATGTTACAGAAACATTGTAGTAACGCCATTTTATTAATTCCAAGGCAGAATCTGCAATGTTTTCGGCACTGAACATTTCATCTCGGATTCAGCTACCGTCCCAGCGCCGTAACGAACCCTCCCTGTGTCTTCTATGTGCATGGTAATTGGAATGATGAAATTTCCTTTGATATTTTAGATTTTATGAATTTAAGCATAGTACGAGATTGGCAGCAAGATCTCATCATATGGCAGTTGAAATTGCTAACTGTAAACCAAAGTTCTATTCTAATGGTATCTTCTCTCGCACTTCTCGCCTGTGAAACACTTTTTCGGCTTCTTACTTTCCTGAGGATTACGACGTTCAAAATTTAGTCAATCATCATCTTCTGTGTCTTTGAATCCTGTTCTTTTTATTGTCCTTTCTCCTCAGTAATGTTTTCTCAGTTTCCTTCTTGCTTTCCTCTCAAATACAATCTTTAAAAATTTAAATGCAACGTCAATTGTCATCTTCTGTCTCTTTGAATCCTGTTCTTTTTATTGTCCTTTCTCCTCAGTAACGTTTTCTCAGTTTCTTTCTTGCTTTCCTCTCAAATACAATCTTCAAAAATTTAAATGCAACGTCAATTGTCATCTTCTGTCTCTTTGAATCCTGTTCTTTTTATTGTCCTTTCTCCTCAGTAACGTTTCCTCAGTTTCCTTCTTGCTTTCCTCTCAAATACAATCTTTAAAAATTTAAATGCAACGTCAATTGTCATCTTCTGTCTCTTTGAATCCTGTTCTTTTTATTGTCCTTTCTCCTCAGTAACGTTTTCTCAGTTTCCTTCTTGCTTTCCTCTCAAATACAATCTTCAAAAATTTAAATGCAACGTCAATTGTTATCTTCTGTCTCTTTGAATCCTGTTCTTTTTATTGTCCTTCCTCCTCAGTAACGTTTCCTCAGTTTCCTTCTTGCTTTCCTCTCAAATACAATCTTCAAACATTTAAATGCAACGTCAATTGTTATCTTCTGTCTCTTTGAATCCTGTTCTTTTTATTGTCCTTTCTCCTCAGTAACATCTTCCTAGTTTCCTTCTCGCTTTCTTTTACTCTCATTACCTCCTTGCATCTTAGGGGCTTTAACGCCTTCATTGGGATGAAAAAATTAAATAGAAAAAGCAACTGATCGGGTTCAGCATCCAGTGAGATTTCATGTATCTATTTGAATGTTCACATCAGATCTTATGTTGCTGTGACTGGAGATTAAATGACAACATATCTCCTCAAAACTCCATCCCTTGATAGCGTATTCGTAGACATGACCAAATATCTTTTCTTTTCTTTTCTTTTCTTTCCTTTCTTTCTTTCTTCAGTCTTTCTTTCTTTCTTCAGTCTCTCTTTCTTTCTTTCTTTCTTTCTTTCTTTCTTTTCTTTCTGTCTTTCTTTCTTTATTATTCAATATCTGCAGTATTTGCGGCAAGATTGCAGGTGCGCCAATGATTGTTTGACTTGTGCTGTTGTCTGTATCTTTTCAATTCTTTTCCAATCATCCAATTCCTTTCAACCGATTCAATACTTGCAGCCATTCCGAGTGCTCTATTGATTACGGGCACTACTTTTACTGTACACAACTGAGGATATTCGCAATTTTTCGCCAACTTCATTCTTGTCTCTGTCAATATTGCTTCTCTTAAATGTCCTTATTTGCTTTCTATTGTTTCTTTGTGTGAATCCAGTTCGTCCTTTTGCTGTCAATGTTAACATATTCTTCTACGCCGATGATTATTATTATTATTATTATTATTATTGAAATCTGTACGGTTTCAAATCCCGGAAATGAAATTATTTCTGCCAACACCTCAGACAACAACACACTTTCCGCCGGATATTTGCTGTGCCTAAGGCGTTTTTTGTTTTTGGCAATATCGTTATGCTGCGTGTGATTCCGATGGTATCAAAGTATTTCAAAGAGATTCTTTGGAATTGACCCAATAGACCCAACGACAATTGGAAAAATCTTGCTATGTACATACCGCATTCTCTCAAGATTCACTCTCAACTCTGCTTAGTTGATAACCTTTTCAAATTCTTTACTTTGCAATGTATTAACTCCGAGGTACATCACACCAGACATTATTATTATTATTATTATTTATGCAAACACATTGTATTCTGTAACTGCTAACAGCGTAGATCATTGGTAGATGGGGACTCTCTGTCTATAATGTGCTTTTATCTAAACCCTAAATTCATATGGAAGGGCACGAACAGAAGAGCTCTCCATCTGTCCTCTCTGTGTATGTGTGTAGGCTTAACAGTTAACAACGGAGTAATAACAAAGACACACACGCACACATACACATAGATAGATAGATAGATAAATAGATAGATAGATAGATAGATAGATAGATAAATAGATAGATAGATAGATAGATAGATAGATAGATATGAACAGAATGAGAGATAGATACACAGATAGATAGATATGTATGTATGTATGTATGTATGAACAGATTGTGATGGATAGATAGATCAATAGATAGATATGAACAGAATCAGATAGATAGATAGATAGATAGATAGATAGATACGAACAGATTATGATAGATTGATAGTGTGGAAAGTATTTTTCTGGATTTTATTAAAAACGCACCAAGAACGCGCGTTACTAAAAGTTTCACAGTAATAAACCAATCGTCAGACGCTTATTTCCAGTTTTGGTGCGTCTTGTACACACACACACGCACACACACACACGTATATATATATATATATATATATATATATATATATATATATATATATATTTGAAGTTTTATATATATTTGAAGTTTTTGGCTCTTGTTTTGAAACATGAGAACTCTAATGTAGCGATGGAATCATATTTTTAAATAAATAATTTTATATATATATATATATATATATATATACGTGGGCCATATACTAACATTGTGAGTATCTGACGATTGGTTTATTAACGTGAAATTTTAGTAAGGCACCTGCTATGTTTTCACTGCAGAAAAAAAAGTAATATTTACATTTTATGTGTTTCTATCTGAAGAATATTGAGCACTACATTAAAAAAATCAATGTTAACCTGCGTTTGACTGAATTGTATGTCAGTTGACTGCTTTACAGTTCATATCGTATCAATATATATATATATATATATATATATATATATATATATATATATATATATATATATATATATACATATATATATATATATATATATATATATATATAAATGAACAAGAATATGCAAATATAAAAAATTAAAATAAAATAAACAGAAATAATTAAATTAAATTAATACAAACCAATAAATGAGTAAATAAATTAAGTAAATATTAAACAAATTAACAAATCACGAACGCACAGATAAACACAAGTAAACGTAATAATAATAACAATAAAATAATACATAATAAATAAAAAGGTTAAGAAACAACACTATAAATACGTCAAAAACTACATCCGGATCTACAATTATCTCCACTCAATATTCCCTAAAATAATTCGAAACAGCCTAACAAAATAACCCTTAGAGCAATCCAATAGTCTACCCACCATGCAACATATATGCTGTATATATAAATAGTCGAAAAAAAATGAACAATGTATATGGCCTGAAGATTGTATATAATCATGGAGCAGACTGTCGCCGCTGGATGTTGGCTTTAATGTCCCTTTGTCAAGGTTTTCACTAATATTTTTGACGACTTATTTCGTAAAAACTCTTCACAACCATTCTTAGTTACCCTCTCCTGAAGCGGTGTCAGGCGTTCACGTAATGACTAAGCAGTCTTCACTCCACAAGTAAAAAATTTAACTTTCAGATGAACACAACAATTTTGTCTTCGAAAATGATGAATACTACAATATTTGTCTTGCAACAATACCCTGATGATAACATTATGCTAATGTCAAAATTACTCGGAATAAATAATATGTATCTACACGGCGATTTTGTCTCGTCCTAAATAACGACACCAAAAAACTTGTCCATCAATATGAAATAATCTAATCGAAAATAAGTAGACAAAACATGCCTAAATTATTCATTGAAACATGTCTCAATATATATATATATATATATATATATATATATATATATAAAAGTGAACATACAAGTCAACACTTAGAGGCGACAGGCTGTTTCACGCTAGACGCAATCAGTAATCGGATTAGTGAGATCTGTACCGTTTGGAAAGTACCTGAAAACCCAAGCCTCGTGAGTGAAATTGGAAAGCGTCGACAGCTGTGAATTTGAGCGTGCTAGCCTTGTTGAAATTGTTGATCACGCTAGATAATACACTGTTGCCCAGAAACTGTAACTAAGGTCTGCTCAGCGTAGTCGCAGTATAAACAAGCAGGTGGACTACGTGGATGTAAATATAAAAACAAATATAAACAAAAATAAGCCTGAGCAAGCGTCTGCAATAGGGATTGCCTTGCGCCTTAGTAAGACGGGTATCCTCGAATGCGAGTGGCCAGCTGGCCTATATATATATATATATTACGTGCTAATACCCTTGGTATATATATATATATTACATGCTAATACCCTTGGTATATATATATATATATATATATATATATATATATATATATATATATATATATATATATTACGTGCTTATACCCTTGGGAAAGGTATGAATCCTCTTCTTCTCCCTCCAGCTATGGGTAAAATAGCAGGACAGACTGGGTTCTATAGCCTTGGATGGCAACTGGTCTAGAAGGACAACTCTGAATTCAAAAATCTGCGGAAGGCCGTTTGGGAACCTTTTGGCATTCGGTGCACCAGGTCTCTGTATTCATCCCTCCAAAAAGTGTGGATGGTCCTGCATGAGGCCTTCACCACTATAATCAAATCTCATGTGCCGGTGTTGGGCTGTCGGTTTCCTGGAAACTGATCTGCTTGACCCTCATACGTCGAATCTCGACGGGAGAGTTGATCATATATATATATATATATATGAGATAACTATATGCATTTTTATATATCAAGAATAGTACTGGGTAAATTGTATAAAAATACATATCGTTATCTTATATATATATATATATATATATATATATATATATATATATATATATATATATAAGTGACCATAGAAGTCAACACTTAGAAGTCAACACTTAGAAGGCTATTTCATGCTAGACGCAATCGTCAGGGGCCCTGACGATTGCGTCTAGCATGAAACAGACTGTCGACTCTGAGTGTTGATTTCAATGTTCACGTTTATATTTACACACGCTCTATCTCTGATATTGAGCACTTTAACCCATAAATATAGCATACGACTATATTTCTTGATATATATATATATATGGTGGACTCTTCCGTCAAGCAGCTCAGTTCCTAGAAACCTACAGCTAGACACCTGTATATATGATTTGATTCTTTTAAGGGCCGATTACTGAGACATGGTGCACTACGTGCCACAAGGTCCCTAATTGGCCCTCCGCAGGTTTTGCATTTCAAAGTTGTCCTTCTCCCAGATCAATTGCCATCCAAGGCTATAGAACCCAGTCTTTCCTGCTATTTATCCTTAGCTGATGGAGTAGAAGTGGATTCACACCTTTCCCAAGGATATTAGCACGTAATTAGTTTCTCATGGAGGCACAAAGGGCATGGGTAAACTGCACATTATTAAGTTTCTAAATAATAAAAATCTATTAAACAATAGACATGAGTTAACGGTATTTTGCCGACATCATCAAATTCACGCATTGAATAATTTAGCTTAAAAACAACATGCAATAAATTAACTTTTATAATCCATAGCCCCAATAAAAAGTTTTAACACCCTACAAAAAAAGATAGCCCTTTATGAAGTCGTCAAAAAACAAATGTTACGACAGTTTTTATATACACAAAACCCTTTCATAAAGAAATAAAATAAAAAAATAAATAAATTTCCATAGACAAGTAAACCAGACTGATTGAAAACATCTTCCGTTTTAAATTCAGACACACCCACCTTACCCTGACTTGAAATCTATGAAAGTAACTCTATGCTGATACATATTATTAGCAGACAACACCCCTACCTATTTAAAAAATTCGCCCTGGCTGTTACCATGAAAATTTTGATTTCAATTGTGAATATACTATTAAAACACGTAAATTTCAGAAATAAGTTATTCCCAAAAAAATTTCGCTTGAAGATGAAACAGAGCTTACTTTAATTCAATTTAATTCTAATAATTATATTGAAGTTTTCGGGTCTTGTTTTTGAAACATGAGACCTCTTATGTAGCGTGTTGGGATCATATTTTTAAATATATAATTATATTATGCTCTACTTTTGTATCGAGCACTATTTTTTTAAAATAATAACTAAAATACTAAAGAACTTTGGATTACTAACCTAACCCGTTCTTTCCTATTTTCTATATATTTTCACATACATACATATATATATATATATATATATATATATATATATATAGCGATAGATAGATAGATAGATAGATAGATAGATAGATAGATAGATAGATATTAGCTGAGTTTTGTTGGACACAAGGATTAAAATGAGTGTGCTGAGATCTTCTTTGCACATTTATGATATCTTTATACGCGATTGTGTGCATGTATGTGTGTGCGTGTGACTGTATGTGCGTTATTGTGTGTATTTGTGTTTGTATTTGTGTGTGTGTGTGTGTGTTTTGGTGAGAAAGCGAACGAAAGAGAGTTTATGATTGGTATAATATAAACATTATCTTCCTTTTCTTCTCATCAGATAAAAAAAATATATTGACAGACAGAGACACAATTAATTTTCCCCTGACTCATTGGAAGGAAAAAGGGACAGTCGGGTGGTGGCTGTTCGACACTTCTGAATTATACAGGACATGCAAGCTGCAAAATCCAGAGGACAATCTGAAGAGACTTCACCGAATATATATATATATATATATATATATATATATATATATATATATATATATATATATATATATATATATATATATATGCACGTGTCTGTGTGTATTTGTGCGTATGTATTTGTAATTCTGTGAGTGTTCTAAATGCATATTAACATAGTATGTGTATGGCTACATGCCCACCAAAATGACGGGCTCATATTCAAATGAGAGGGCGTGGGTGAGTCGTAGATCACTGAAAACCTCTCCCACTCTTTTACACACTCTCTTTTTCTATTTTTTTTCTCGATCTCTTCCTCTCTGTATAAATATATGTGTGTATGTGTATGTGTGTGCGTGTGTGTCTGTCTGTGTCTGTCTGTGTGCGTGTGTGTGCGTGCGTTCATGTGTGTGTAAAAAGTGAGAAATGGAGAGGGATAGGAGGAAGGACAAAAGTATTGCATAAAGGAAGGCGGAAAATATTCGAGATGATTGTGAATTCACCAAATGAAAACGATAATGATAGATAGATAGATAGATAGATAGATAGATAGATAGATAGAGCAGAATGAGATAGATAGATAGAGAGAGAGAGAGAGAGATGACCAGACTTAGATATGAACAGACTGAGATCATAGATAGATAGATAGATAGATAGATATGAACAGATTGAGAGAGATAACAACAGATTGAGAGAGATAAGAACAGAATGAGATAGATAGATAGATAGATAGATAGATAGATAGATAGATAGATAGATAGATAGATATATAGATAGATAGATAGATTCTGAACCTGAACCTGACTGATAAGCTGACGATATTCGCCGTCGTTCTCCAGGTGGGAATGCAGCAGTCACTCAACTAAATGGAATGAGACAATAGGAAAGACGTCGATTGACAGTGACACACATCTCACTTCATCCTGACAAAGCGACACCCCTAACAACCTAATGTCGATCACTCAACCACAATTCCTTTTATTAAACGTTCGTCTATTGAAAAACAAAGTGAAACCGAATCTTTCATCACAGTGAATTTGAGAAAGTCACTCAGAGGCGACTTTTGAGAAAGTCACTCAGAGGCGACTTTTGAGAAAGTCACTCAGAGGCGACTTTTGAGAAAGTCACTTAGATGAAAACTTTTCAGAAAACGAATGCTAAGTTCAGCAATTCAAGTTAACTGAAATAGTTGAAAGGCCTAAGTGCCACTCAAGGTAGCAGGTTACTGAATCGGCATGTTACTAGTTTAAGGAGATAATAACTGTTGTATATTATGATGATATGTAGGATAAGAGGTTAAATATGTCTCACATTGCAATAGTTCTCTGGAAGAAGCTGTCTGAGTGGAACTTCGTATTTACTAATGGAATATGAAATGAATGAGGGTTGGTGTTACGTGGCATGACGGGTCCTAACGTGTGAAGGTCTGAACTGGTGAAACCAAGAAATGTAGTTCGCCCGAACATCTGCCATGCAAAATAGTTGCAGAGTAGCGAGAAGCTATCAACGCGGGGTGGGGAAGAGGTTGAAGGGTGGACAACAGTTCATGTCCCACAAGGTCACGCAACCGCTTTTCAACTCAAACGAGCTTGGAAAGTAAGGACTGGACAATAACATTATTTTATTTTGGGTCTGATCTGGCTCTTGTAGAAATAGATCACAGCATAGGCTTTTTCTGAAATGGTTCCAACTATTTTTCCAACGTCTTTAGCGACGGGGCGTATATAAATATATATATATATATTGATGCATGTTTCATTAAATAATATACACAAGTTTTGTCTATTTTACGTAAATTCTTTTCATATCGTCTGATAAGCTTAATAACATTATCATTGAAAGACGAAAGAAAATCACCATATTCATACATTCAATTCTAGTCGGAGATTCTACTCTTAAGCCGTTGGCGCTCGGCCGGGATGAAGGTGAATTTAAGCGCATTTATTTTTCGATAAACACACAGTGACTGAAAGAACTCGATTCGTTTTTACCGAAGAGTCTTTCATTATTAGCATTAATAGTCACTGTTTACAAACTCACACTTCCTCCCTAGAGAGCTAAACCGAAATATATATAAGTGGACATTGAATTCAACACCCAGAGGTGACAGTCTGCATCATGCATCAGGTCTGACGCTTAGCATGAAAAAGACTGTCGCCTCTGGGTGTTGAATTCAATGTCCACTTTTATTTTTACATGCGCTCTCTCCCTGATATAAACAATATTTTATCATCTATATACTCGACTCTCCCGTCGAATTCGACGTATGAGAGTCAAGCAGATCAGTTCCTAGAAACCGACAGCCCGACAACAACACACGAGATTTTCATTATGAAGGTTTCATGCAGGACCATCCACACTTTTTGATGGGCCGAATACAGAGACATTGGTGCACTACATGCCACAAGGTTCCCAAACGACCCTCCTTAGGTTTTGAATTCAGAGTTGTCCTTCACCGAGACCAGTTGCCATCAAAGGCTATAGAACCCAGTCTGTCCTGCTATTTACCCATAGCTAGAGGGAGAAGAAGAGGATTCACACCTTTCCCGAGTGTATTAGCACGTAAGTGAATGTAATGGATCGACTGGAATTCAAACTCGGCTCTCCGATTCCTCAATCAATCAATATATATATATATATATATATATATATATATATATATATATATATATATATAACTTGAAACATCAAGAAGCGGAATTAGAGAGATCCTCTTGGAGTTTCATTGGAATGGAAGTATTTTCTAAGGACCAAGATGTGGTCACTGCCAAAGCTACAGCATCGGATGGTATGGAAACTGATGAGGACAGCAAAGGTGAAGACTATTTTAGTGGCAGCAGATATCACGGAGCGCATCCTTCGATAAGATGAACTGAACATATTTAAATAAATAAATAAACTTTTGAAGTTAAGAACTAAGTCAGAATAAAATCATATATAGCGATAAACCTAAGATAGAAATGCATTCAAATAAGAGAATTTGTCAGAAGGCCCACAGAAAAAAAAATGAGCGATGAAAACAGCGAAGTTTAAGTTTAAGGGATTAATCTTTTTTTTTGTAGAGGCATCATGTGTATTGCATTCGCAGTACAAGTTGTATTTCTTGCCAAACCCTCTGTAAGCCGATTTTGAATTTAGATTTTTTCCTTCTCCTAGACCGGCTGCCACCCAAGGCTATAGAACCCAGTCTGTCTTGCTATTTAGCCATAGCTGAGGGGAGAAGATTATTAGCACGTAAGTGAATGTAATGGATTCGAATTCGGTTCTTCCATTCCTCAATCCAAACCATTACTCCACCATGCCTTCTCCTCATATATATCTATATATATATATATATGTATATATACAGAGAGAGAGAGATGCTTGAATTCAGGTGTTTAGATACATCATAGCCAAATACAATTGTCTGACAAAATTTAATTTCAGTTCCGCTATCCTTACCCAGTTTGGCCAACTATTTTAAGAAAGTTACGGTTACTATTTTCAGAAAAGTGAATTGGTAGTATAGTTTCAGTTTGTTTTTTTCCATCATATTTCCCAGTGGATCAGAAGTTTACACGCCTTTTATATTCGCTCGCATTGGCGTTAAATTGTTTAACATACTTCAAACGTTTCGAGTAACCTTCTACAAGTTCCACCACACAATAAACTGATGGAAGTTTGACCCATTTTTCAGACATGTAACTGAGTCATATATATATATATGCCCCCTTGCTCAAACACAAATATGTGTTTGTTTGGGGCAGAGTTGCTGCTTACAAACGCTTTTAAAATTAAGTACACTATAGAGCAAAAGTCTTTGGCAACTTTGAACTATTGTAAATTTCTAATAATTGCCAACATACAATTGGATATTTTGTATTGTGTTTTTTTTTTTTAGTTTTTTTGTTTTTGACAGAATGAACATTGGCCAAGTTGAGGTCATTTCTGTACCTAATTAGCATATTTTGCAGCAGGGTTTCTGAGCAGGAAGGCAAGATGTGAGACAATGCCAGAAAATTATGAGAAAAAAATGTCGGTCACTTGACCTTTTCCGTTTTTATTTTTCAGTGCTGTTACGAATATTTAGATGCAAATATTTTTTCATACATAAGGTAAAATTCTTACATCGGATTTCCGTATTTCTTATTTCTTGAAATCATGGCAAAAATTTCCAGAGAAAACCAGAAAGAAGATAGTGAAGATAGCCAAGATTATGAAACGGCGTGCAATTCGCTAAGGAATTTAGAACCTGAATCATCAAGAATCGGAATTAGAGAGATTCTCTTGAAGTTTCATTGGACCGGAAGTATTTTCCTTTGACCAAAGATGTAGTCATTGCCAAAGCTACAGTACTGGATGGTATGGAAACTGATGAGGGCAGCAAAGATTTCAGCCAATGAAGACCAATGAAGACCATTTTAATGTCAGCAGATATAACAGAGCGCATCCTTCGATAAGATGAACTGAACAGGTTCATTTCAGCTAAGGAACAAGCTTTAAATAAATTGTTTTAAAAACATTTGAAGGTAAGAACTAAGAATAAAATCATATATAGCGATAAGCCCAAGATAAAAATGCATTCAAATAAGAGAATTTGTCAGAAGTCCTACAGAAAAATGAAATGATCAACAAAAACAGGGAAGTTTAAGGGTTTAATCTTTTTATTCCGTGACCCGTAGGATCGTAGAGGCATCATGTGTATTGCAGTCAGAGTACAAGTGCCCAACCCTCAGTTTTGAATTCAGATTTTTTCCTTCTCCTAGACCGGCTGCCACCCAAGGTTATAGAACCCAGTCTGTCTTGCTATTTACCCATAGCTGGTGTGGGGGAAGAAAAGTATTCATATTTTCCTAAGAGTATTAGCACGTAAGTGAATGTAATGGATCCGAACTCGGCTCTCCGATTCCTCAATCTGAGCCTCTATCCATTACTCTTCCAAATACTTAATGCTTTTGGAACATATAAAAAAAAAATGATTATTCAAGAAAGTTGGTTAAAATTAGCGGTAGCCTACATGGTGTCAAATACGTCCAGTTATTGAAAGACGATTTATTATCAAACTCGGACAGAGCCGAGATAAAATCAACACGTGCAATTTTCATTTCACAGACTGCGTGCAACTCACCAGCATCTGGTTGGTGGATACGCCACCATATTGCTTATTGACCAATTCAGAGCGTTGATTTAAATATCGTCGAGAAAATGAAGACAGGTGTCAATGGGGGACAGGTGTAAATAGGAGGACAGGTGTAAAGGGTAATTCCAACATTGTTCGGTGTCCCAATCAAACGAAAACTCGGACTTTCGAACGCTGTTTTTCTAAGCAAGCCTCTCAGCTGATTTGGAAAATTGGATTCATGCCTTCCTCAAGGACATTATTACAAATTGAATATAAACAACCTCAACCAAAACTCGAACTCAGTTCGCCTATTCCGTTCTTTTAGTCGTGTAATTGCTGCATATCTCCAGTGTTATTGCATGTGTTGGAGAGGATGTTAGCCAATCACAGCACCGGCTAAATTCTACGATGTCTGCAAGTCCATCCTGACATTTTCAGAGAGATCAACCTGGCAAAGATAATCTCAAAATTCTTAAATACTTTGGGATTAGAAAAATAAATTTCTTTTACAAGTTTTATATTTTCTGAACTGTCGCTTGAAGGTTCCGTAAGTTAATCGTTTTCGAATTCTTAAATGAAGCTTCATTGAACAGCCATTAACATTGCGCCAAAAACAAGAAGTACGACTTAATGAACACAAGGGGTGGGGGTATTTGGAGGAGGGGGGTTTAATGAATTCCTTCAGGAAGGATTTTCATTTTCTTCCTTTGTTTCCGTTTAATGTTTTTTATACATTCATTTCAACTTCCTTTTTATTTTTTTTTCCTTTTCCAAACTCTTTCCTTCTTTACTACGTAACTTCCTTCTCATTTTTATCCCCCCCCCCAACCTCTATTCAAGTTTGGACACTTTCTTTTCCTTCTTTCTCTTTCGTCTTAGAATATTTTTTCTTCATTCTTCCTTCTCCAATTTTCATTTTCTTTCGCGCACATTTGCCTTTTCGGGTTTTTTCTTTGTTTTTCCTTCATATGATTCTGTTTCATTTTATCATTTCAACCGAATATCCAGTTAACTGGATAGCATATTTCATTCGTACAGGCCATTCCTATCTATCTCATTATGTTCAAATCATTATGTTCATTATGCGTCTAAATAACGCAAAAATGAAAATAACACTGACATCTCATTTTAACAGATATATTTACCAAAAACATCTTGAAACACTAAATATATGTATTCAGTAAAATCGCCATAGGCTTCAACCACAGCCTGCAGACGACTTCGGGATCTCCTGTGTCTCTTCTGGATGCTTTTCTTGTTTAAGTTGGTGAAAGATGCCATAATCCTTGGCTTCACTTCAATTTTGGTGTTACAAGGAATTTTGTTGATCTATCGCTCAACTGTGCCACACACATAATAACCAAAGGGGTTGCAGTCTGTAGATTTAGGTGGTCAGATGTAAGGGGTGATGTCGCAGAAATTGTCTGACAGCCATGACTGGGTTCTTCTGCTTGTCTGGCATGGTGCAGAGTCCTGTTGCCAGACATAGGGTATTCCAGCAACCACCCTCTCGATTCAAGGCAGCACTACCTCCTCAAGTTACTTTATGTAGGCCACCGTGTTGTGTCTGAGGCCCTCATCAACAAATTTGGGAGCCCTTTTCTTATCAGAACGTTTAAAGTAAGTTTTTCGAGCTGCCGCACTATCATAATCACCATTAAACTCATCCAACACTTTCCGAATCCTCTGCACTGTCAACAGATAGACATCCAAACACTCTTAAATATTCGTATTGGGATTCCGGTGCGAATGCCAAGCAGTACAGCATGCCGTTTCCAAATTTCTGGTGGAGTGAATTGTGTCATGATGCTCTTTTTCTCACAGACGGTGCCCAACTGACCCGACTATACAGTACACACACACACACACAGACACACACACATATATATATATATATGTATATATATATATGTATATATATATATATGTGTGTGTGTGTGTGTGTGTGTGTGTGTGAAAATATATAGAAAATAGGAATGAACTGGTTAGGTAAATAATCCAATCAATTTAATTCAAATAATTATATTGAGGTTTTCGGCGCTTGTTTTGAAACATGAGAACTCTTATGT
Source organism: Acanthosepion lycidas (assembly GCA_963932145.1). NCBI lineage: Eukaryota > Metazoa > Mollusca > Cephalopoda > Sepiida > Sepiidae > Acanthosepion > Acanthosepion lycidas. The sequence continues at coordinate 96,227,857 of OZ010600.1, forward strand.
AGCGTGTTGGAATCATATTTTTAAATAAATAATTATATATATATAAATATATATATATATTTATATATAAGTGAACATTGAAGTCAACACTCAGAGACGACAGGCTGTTTCAAGCTAGACGCAATCGTCAGGCCACCAATTGCGCCTAGCATGAAACAGCCTGACAACTCAGTATGTTGTTCACTTTTATATTTACACACGTTCTATCTCAGATATTGAGCACTTTATCCCATAAACATAGCACACCTTCAAACTATATTTCTTATATATATATATATATATATATATATATATATATATATATATATATATATATATATATATATATATATGTATATATATATGTCTGTTCATATCAATCTATCAATCTATCTATTTCGGTCAATTTAATATATATCTAATTGTCTATCTACTTATCTAAGTGTTTTCATATCTTTTTATCTCATTCTGTCCATATCTAACTATTTATCTATCTATCTATCTATCTATCTATCTATCTATCTATCTATATGTCTGTCTGTCTCTGTATATTCATATCTATCTATCTGTATATCTATAGCATATCTCATCTTCGTTTCTATATTCACAATGTTTCGGCCGTTATACGCTCCAACCTTCTTCAGGTGATTTGAATTTCGAACTGAACCCTTTATTTCGTCCTCCTTGGTAGATTTTTCTAGTTCCACGTGCCATGCTACTTCTGGACGTCTCAATATCAGTTTTATTCCCTTTTAACAAAATCTACCACAGTGGACGAAATAAAAGACTCGGTTAGAATTTCCAATCACCTGAAGAAGGCTGTAACGTACAACGGCCGAAACGTCGTGAATATGGCAACGAAGATGAGGACAATATTCCAAACAATATAAATAGCGAAAAAAGGCATTTTTATTAAGAAATGTTTCAGTTAAAAAATCAAAAAATATTTGAAAGAGTTTAATGGCAATTGCAACTTTTCGAGGTTCCTTCATATCCACCTCGATTGAGCTATACCCGCAAATGCATAATCTGAATTCTTTTAAATGAAACCTTAAACGAGGCTGTCAAATATCAGAGATAGGGAGAGAATCAGAGAAATTATGATTCGGAACAGATGGCAAAACAAAACGGCCATACTCTACATTCTGAATCTGGTCACGTCAAAGCAATTCCTCCAAGACAAAGTTTAATTCTAATCAGAAATGTTATGCCTTCGGTCAAGAAAGAAAATGTTAATTTGTTCACGTTCATTTAATATCTCTTCAGCTTTTATTCGTTTATTCTTTTATTCGTTTAATCTTTTAATCTTTTATTCTTTTAATCTGGCCAATGGCAAAGTTATTTAAATGATCGCTTGCCAACTTTGTCGAAAAAATTTGGAGTTTGAGATGATAATAATATTAATAATAATAATACATAAATAATAATGATAATAAATATATATATTTTAAGACATTTTTATGTTTATACATTCTTTATATATATATATATATATATATATATATATATATATATATATATAAAATATAAAAATATATATATAAAGTGAACATAGAAGTCAACACTTAGAGGCGACATTCTGTTTCATGCTAGATGTAATCGTCAGGCCATGCGATTGCATCTAGCATGAAACAGACTTCAATGTTTACTTTTATATTTACACACGCTCTATCTCTGATATTGAGCACTTTATCCCATAAATATAGCACATCTTAAGACTTATTTCTTCTTATATTGTAAAAATCTAAATTTTCTCACTTATCTGATTGGTGTTACCTTCAGCATTCCAACTCCATTGTTTCGTAGACAGAGCTTCCACCAATCACCGAGTCCACTCCACGACACACAATCAAACACACACACACACATATACGCGCACATACACGCACACATATACATATAAATATATATATATATATATATATATAAGTGAACATAGAAATCAACAGTTAGAGGCGACAGTCTGTTTCATGTTATATGCAATCGTCAGGCCTGACGATTGCATATAGCATGAAAGACTGTCGCCTCTAAGTGTTGACTTCTATGTTCACTTTTATATTTACACATGCTCTATCTCTGATATTGAGCACTTTATTCCATAAATATAGCACACCATAAGACTATATATATATATATATATATATATATATATATATATATATATATATATATATATATATATATATAATTTTGAATAGTACTCGCTTACTTTCGTCTTAGCAGATTTTGAATTATGGCACTTTGTGTCCGCCACTTGTTTTGGCTGACCTTTCAACTACCAGATGAATATTCATGAATGTTCTCAAATTTAAAAGGAATGATATCCCTGCTCTTGTATATAAACACGTGCAACAAAATAAATCCTACATTTGCCTCAGTGGGCGAAACACGTCGGCTAAGAATAGTTTTTCTTCTTGTCTCATTTTATTCATTTTGTTCCTTTACAGATACACTATCTGAAAATAATTTATACACACACACACACACAAACATATATATATATATATATATATATATATATATATATATGGCCTAACGGTTGCGTTTAAGCATGAAACAGACTGTCACTACTGGGTGTTGACTTCAATGTCAGCTTTTATATGTAAATACATTATCCCTGAAATTGTGTACTTTCACCTATATATATATATGTGTGTGTGTGTGTGTGTAAAAATATATAGAAAATAGGAAAGAACTCGTTAGCTAAATAATCCAAAGTTCTTTAATATTTTTGTTATTATTTTTGAAAAATAGTGCTCGATACAAAAGTAGAGAATAAATATAATTATTTATTTAAAAATATGATTCCAACACCCTACATATTATTTAAAAATTCTGTAGCGTGTTGGAATCATATTTTTAAAATAAATAATATATATATATATATATATATATATATATATATATATATATATATATATATATATAGACAAGAGAAAAATTGATTTTGTTCCTTTACAGATACACTATCTGAAGATAATTTACATGAGATAATGATATATATTTGTATATATCAAGAACAGTGTTGGGGAAATTTTATGACAAAGTGGAAAAAGTTTACTTGTGACGCGTTTCGTCCTTCAGGACTTCATTGGACTAAATTTGTTATTTTGCTCCCTCGACAAATGAGCATGAATAAGGAGTGCTGGAAATTTTGGAATTTTTTTATATATATCAAGGTGAATTCATTTAGAGTCTTTTTTTCTTTTTCTCTCCATCACTTTTGTTAATAAGTATCCCACATTGTCATAATAGAAGTTCTGTCAGCAATTGTGAAATGTTGTAAGAGCCTGAGCACAAATTTACTGTAGATGACCTTGTGATTTAGATATTTCCGTCGTAGTCAATTGTTTTCTCCTTGATCAGATTATTTACACGAAGAGGAGAAATATATTTAAAACACTTTCAAACTTCTCCAGTACCATAATTATTTTATATTTAATGCGAAAAAAAAGTCCAATTAATATTCCAAAACAAAAAAACAACCCCTCCAATGAATCAAAAAATATTTTTCCTGCCTCCTAATTTTATTGCATCTACAATCGAAAAGAATCTATTTTAACTCGACATAAAATTTGTTAATATTACATCCAAAACAATAAGCTATTAGGTTGGTGCAAAAATAATGACGTAACAATGTCGTTTTTGACGTTAAAAAATACGTCAAAAAACGACATTAATACGTCATTATTTTTGCACCAACCTAATAAAACCTGAAGGAGGAGTTTATACCATCACCTGTAATAATTGTCACAAAAATATATAAGAGAAACCTTAAGGAATCTAATAAAAGATAATATGAACACAAAAAAGAACATTTTACAAAATAATATCTCAAATGCAGTGGCTACCTACCGTATCGAGACTGACCACAATTTCGACATAAAAAATGCTACTCTGATCAAAGGAGAAAATAATTCACTACAACGTAAATATCTTATAAACTGAATAAACCATTCAAAGTTAACTTTTCCTCGAAAAATTTTCTACATTGAATTAAAAGACATTAAACAAACTCTCATCAATAATAACTTTCCTAATTACATTTTGAATGAACAAATTAGACTAGTCATTAGACATTAACACAAATCAAAAAGAATATAATATTTCCTCAAATAACATAAACATATCAACCTACTATACCGCAATCAAATACATTCTAACTACAAATAAAATGAAAAAATCCTAAAAAAAAAAGTCATAAGCAAAAGTCATATCCCAGTAAAAAATAAAACTACTTATATACTATACTAAATTTAATACAACCAACTTAATCATCTGCTATAATTCATTTCCATTAACTAGTGTTTTGCAAAAGGCCAACATTGTATATCAATTTAAATGCCCTTTGGGAGATTGTATCTCTGGCAAAAATGTAAATATAGATGTTGGTTTCACAGCAACAACATTATCAAGAAGGCTTACACTATATATGACGGATGCAAGTTCTATCGCACAACGTTTAAAGACACATTCCTGTCCACCCTCACAATTCAGAAAAGTACTTGTTGATAACACTAGTATACTCCAGCATGAAAATAAAAATTAAAAACTTCACGAGGCACTCTATATAAGTAGCAAACAACCAATAAGTTTAGTTATGAGTATAGTAACAAAGTTTTAAAATGCTTACAATAGCAGTGTTTTGTAAATGTTTAAAATTATAATTATAGAAATTAAAGTTACGTCACTTAGATCAAAATATGGCAAAAAAACGTCATAGTTTTAACAGTTAATTTTAAATTAATTATAACTATCTATGTCTTTCTTTATCACTTTCTCTCTCTCTCTCTCTCTCTCTCTCTCTCTCTTTATTTATCGATCTTTATCTCTGTCTATCTTTCTTTCTTTCTCTTGGTACCTCCCAATCTATATATCTATACATCTTTATCTCTTTTCCCCTCTCTTTGTCTTTATATCTCTATATATATTTCTTTCATTCTTTTTTCTCTCCCTCTCTTTCTATGTATTTTCTCTCTCTCTTCTCCTTTCTCACTCCTCTCCTCTCTCTCTCTCTATATATATAGCTTTTTCATTCTATCTCTCTATCTTTCTCTTATTCTCAACGTTTCTTTCTCTCTCTCTCTCTCTTTCTTCCTCCTTATCTCTCCCTATCGATCGATCTATTTCTTTCTCCCTCTTTTACCGCTTTATCTAAATATCTATATATCTTTCTCTCTCTCCCTTTCTCTTTCTCTATCTTTCGTTCCTTATATCTATGTATCTTTCTTTTTTTTTTGTCTCTTACTTTTTCTTTTCTCTTTCTCTCTCTCTCACTCACTCTCTCTCTCTCTCTCTCTCTATCTATCTATCTATCTATTTATTTATCTATCTATCTTTATGTATATATATTCTGTTTATATGTTATTTTATGCAAAAAAAAGTTCATAATTTTTTTATGAAATTTTTATGAAAATTTTTCATAAATATTTTTTTTATGAAAATATGCGTTCTCCCGTCAGAAAAAACCATATTTTCTACAAAATGTCTCGAACATCAGGTCGGTAAATGTAATTAATATTGTTTAATTAATTCAGAGCATTTATTCAAATAATTTGTATCCATAAAATAACGTATAAACAGAAAATACATTAATTTATTTGTCGGATGTAATCCATTTCATCTAATATATATATATATATATATATATATATATATATATATATATATATATATATGTAATGAAAAACAAACCACTTTTATAAATTTCCATAGTTTCTTAGATTTTTTGATGTTATTGATGTCCTTTTTAAGATTGGATTGGAAAGAGTTGTATTTTTTTCTAAAAGATATTATGTTTATTAGATTAATTAAGTCCTTTTCAAATGGTTCCAATAATTTATTGCAGGGAGGTGTATTTTGGGATTTTAAGTGAAAATTGTCATTAAGATTTGTAGGTTTATTTTGGGGATTAAAATAGAAGTAAGTTTTCCATCTCATCCGTTTGATGAGGTCAATAATTTTTTCCGTTAACGATATGGTGAAAGATTCAACAGAAGGGTAAGGAATATTTTTCAGTGAGTAATCCGGTGTAAATTTTTCCATTTTGTGTTGGAAGTGGAGGTACTTATAGTAATCCGATGGGAGGTAATCCAAAGAGAGCTCAACTTATTTGATAAGGAGCTAATAGTTAAGTTATAAGGAACTTGGTAAACCGAATTGGTAAATCCAAAGAGGATGAAATCCTGAGAGCTCAATGTTAGGACAGAGCTAATATGTAATGAAAAAATTTATATATATATATATATAAAAATTTATATATATATATATATATATATATATATATATATTAAGGTTGTTTGTTTTCTAATTTTAATTATTTATATATATATATATATATATATATATATATATATATATATATATATATATATTCTTCTCTTACTTTTAAATTAACATCTCATTATTCATATAACCCCAATTTAAAAGTCATACGGTTAATATGCGGGTTTAATTTTATAAAACTTCTTCCCTTTAAGGCTAATACCATTCACCCTCTCCTGATCTCCACCTTGTGCCTTTCGTCTGACTGAAACATTGAAATGGATAAATTCTGTATTAGTTTTTCGGTGGGTGTTTTTTGTTTGTTTTTGTTGTTGATGTTGTTGTGGTTTTTTGTTTTGTTTTGTTTTTGTTTTGTTTTTTGCTTTTTTTTTTTGTAGGTTTCACAGTTAAATTTCTATTTCCGACATGAACTCAGTCTATACCGGGGTTTAATAAGACAGACGAATTATATTGTCGTCTGCCAAAATAAGCTTATTCCACATATGAAGTGATTTGGGGTTTTATTGTACATTAACTTTTGTTCTTTAATAACAATTACATTGACTTTTTGTGCATTAGTTTTTATATTTTATATTACTAAGATTATTACTTGGATTATATAGCAACGGATTTATTACTATATATATATATATATATATATATATATATATATATATATATATACATATCCCCAGGAATATTAGATTTATTATTCGTGCCAGCTCTTTTGGCAAAGTTCTTAAAATCGTCTTCATTAATGTATCACGTTGGGTGCGTAAATCGTATCAAAATTTGTTTCATGTTGAATTATCCATTTTCCTACACCTTGCTATTATTATATGCCTACCTCATAACAACCAAGATGAGCATGCCGGTCCGGATTAACAAAAGCCATCGAAATCTGCTAATTCCTCATCTCAGCACAAATTCCAACACAAAACCAGTTCTTTTCCTTCTTCACTTAATTACAAATGAATTTCAGATTATTATTATATTTTTTTTACTTTTCTATCCATTTTTGTTACACATAGCTAACCCCCCGCAATACAGCAGTGTACCACTCGTTTGGGGGCAACAGGTTAAGATTATAAATACATTTAGCTGTTTACGGTATATTAGTGTCTTGCAGTACGCGACACTGATTTCAAAACACATAAAAATTAAATTTTTCCCTTTCGTCAACGAAAACTCACAGATGGTTGAAAAGGAAATATGGTAAAACTAACCTGACCTAGAAAAACAATATCTCCTTCTGTATGAGGAAAATAAACAGTCAATATTAAACAAAATGGCATCAACACACTACCAACATGGCACTAAATTTTCTATCGGCTTTTATTTACTTTATTGATTACTTGTCCATTGACCGGAAGTTCGACAAGGGCAAAGGAAATTGGAGATTTTAAAAACCAAAGCCAAGAGACGGTGCAGAAATACATTGTTTTTTTAAAAAAAAAAAACATTTAGGAAAGCATAAAATTGATTTAAATAATTTTAGTTGGCTTTTTGTTTTATTTTTATTTCATTACCTCAATCGCCAAACCAAATTGAGACAATCTGTTGAGTCACACCAGAAATTATCCTTCATAAAAATATAAAAACAAGATAATAAAATGAGTAAAATAAATGAGTAACTACCGACACTGAGGTTCGAACGTGACACTCTGGATTTATGAATATATGTTTTCCGACAGGTGTATAAATAGCGATGTCAGCCTACTGACTGCGGTGATAATTGAGAGGAACTATCCAGTCGAATTAGTGTGAATTATTGTGAGTCGATGATTTGGGTTTTGATTTAGGATTTACCAGATGTTAAGCCAAGCCGCACTACTAACAAGATATTCACTGAAATGATTAAATTTGCGGTTGTAATTAAATACTGTTTTATCTTAACATTTAAATCTTGAGTTATACTTAATTATTAACGGCCACCGTACGTCACAAAAGATAGATAGATAGATAGATAGATAGATAGATAGATAGATAGATAGATAAGGAGACTGATATATATATCGATATATATATATATAGAGAGAGAGAGGGGGAGGGGGAGAGAGTGAAAGAGAAAGAGAGCAGGATTAGAAGACTGAAATAGACAGACAGACAGACGTGCCGCGGCAATGATTCCAGTACCGTTTCATAGGTTCCCTGCGATGTTGCTTCGCCAGCTTTATTCTGGTGAAGTGAGGAGCTATGCACATTCTTTTTCAATGGCTGTCTCTAAGTTTCTCTTGGATTTCAGAATACAATAAATACAAAACGCATTTGCAGAGTAAAACCTGTCAAAGATAATGGCGATTAATAAGCGAACATGTAACATGAAGATGAAAAGATGAAGAAACGTTATTTGAGAAAGAAGTTTTAGGATTTCGTTTTACAAGAATGAGCAACAATGAGACAACAAGAAGAAAAGAAAAACGAATAGAAAAGATCTGCCATTTTGTGGAAAGCTGACACTGTCACCTGTCTCACACCAAGACGACTTCCGGTTTTACTGCCGCTGCGCAGCTGGGATAACTGCTTCCTAAAAAAAAACAGGGAGCGGTAGATCGGAGTTTGCCACTCCCTTATCGATTAGTTTCCTTCCAAATTGAAAAGAGCGATACCAGAGATGTTGGATGTCATTAACGTCAATCGTCTAAAAATACGACTTTTTGCTATTTTGAATCAGCGAAATGACAGAACTGACAAAAAATATTAAAATATTGATTCGAAAATGAATCCAAGAGGAGGAGTTTGAGAATGGCGTCAAGTTGCATGAAAAGCAATCAATTCTTTCATTGCCTTTCACGAAAACTCGTCTCCATTTCACACCTTTTCTTGTAAAACGCCACTGAAAGACAAATTAAAGCAGTTAAAGCCATCAATTTTTAAAGCTGATTTTTTGTTTTTTATGATGTCATTTTAAATATTTGTAACCGTTTTCCTGTAGCAGAGCATGAGAATGCTACAGCCTGTTGTTTGAGTTTCAAATCATTGCATGTGTCATATCAAGCTGGGGAAGTGTTCTTTTCAACCAACATTCACTTGGAAAACCTGACAATTATGATGATAGAACGGGGCCATAGAATCAATGTGAAATCCACGATCCTTCTCTTCGCTACATAATATGTGATTCACATACGGTTCTGAATTTAGAGTTGTTCTTCTCCTAGACTTGTTGCCAACCAAGGCTGGAGAACACGTACTCCCCTAATATATATCCTTAGTTAAAGGTTTTCAATTGTCCTTCTCTGAGACCGGTTGCTATCCAGTCTGTCCTTCTGTTTGCTTATACCTGGGAAGAGT
>OZ010600.1:96239890-96242390 GCA_963932145.1 Acanthosepion lycidas
GTCTGGAAAGTGCCTTGATCACTAGTTCAGCCACGGTAAATTTGCATTCAGTCTCTTACAATACATCACCATTCTTGGTAGATTTTCTCTTGTCACAATCTGGTATAGTCAGGGGCAAAGGTGATAGGGAGAAAAAGAATACAGATGAATTTGATAAATTGAAAAAATATTCTTTCAAAAATTTTGAAACTACCAGCGTCTCTCGTTTCGTGCGCATGCGTAGACGTGGCAACATCAACAAAGCCCAGTCAGTTGAGATCCCAACGGATGAAACGCGTCAAAAAAAATGTTTATCCAATTTGTCCTACTATTTTTCTAAATACTGTTTGGTGTTATATAAATTTATACAAAATTATATATCGTTATATCATATATATATATATCATATATATATATATATATATATATATATATATATATATAAGGCTCAAACACTAATAATTTGTAGGTCTGATGATTTGGATCGTGATTACAATTCCAATTCCAATGTAATAAATTATAAACATGGAATATTAATGTTTCTGCCTTTTATATTATATTCTTACTCTGTCCTGGACATAGAGTTCTACCTAAATTCTATCCTCTTGGGAAATTATATATATATATATATATATATATATATATATATATTGATCCCTAATATTATCAACATATATATATATATATATATATATATATATATATATATATATGCATGTGTGTGTGCACGCGCGTTGTGTGTGCACGCGCGTGTGTGCGTGTGGCTTAAAAGGATTGCGTAAATGTATTTGTCTACTAAATAAAGAAGTTTTTCAAAATGCGTAGTGTGAAAAGGTTGTAAAGAGAAATAACTTCTGCCCTGTAGGGCAACTCGGTTGGGGGTAACGGTTAACGAGTCAGTTGGCCATTACGAGAGCTTGATCTTTATAGTGATACATACTTATGGTCTTGTGCCAAGATAAGCTTATTAAAATAACTTCTACCTTGCTTGTGTCGCTTTCAACGTTTCTTTACCGAGATTTCAACCGAGTGACCCCAAGTCTCCACCACCACCACCACCATGATCACAGACAACCATTTTTCTCCCTCTCACACACTCTCTCTCTCTTTCTCTCCCTCTCTTTCTCTCTCTCTTTCTCTCTCTCTGCCTCTCCCTCTCTCCCACTCACACACACTCTCCCTCTTACCACTCTCTCCCTCTCTCTCTTACCTCTCTCTCCGTCTCTTTCTTATCTCTCTCTCACCTCTCTCTCTTACCTCTCACTCCCTCTCTCTCTCCCTCTCACACTCTCTCTTTCTCTTACCTCTCTCTCTCTCTCACTCTCACACTCTCTTTCTCTTACCCCTCTCTCTCTCTCTCTCTCTCTCTCTCTCTCTCTTACACCTTCCAATCTCGTATTTCTGGCGCTGCTTAATTAGTTTCCCCTTCGGCTTCTCTCTTGTCAAAAACTCATGCCGTAACTTATTTTGGCGGTTCAGGGGAGAGAGGCATGCCCCATGAGAAAGACGACAATGGAAAATGCTAGAAGGAAAATACTTGGAGTGGAGAAATAAAAATCACTGGTCGGGGAGGTTTTCAATCGACTGTACTGAGATAATTAGGGATCGTCTTACAGTGCGAAATGGGCAGAAGTGAATGCTAGCCCGATGGATCGTGAACGATGTTGAGTGGCGGCGGCGAGATGCTGTGGCCAGGGAAATTGCGGCTATACAATCTGCTCCATTAAAATTGCGCATTCCACTATTTTTTTTTATTATTTTATTTATTCATTCCCAAATGACCGGACGGGTTGATGGGTCTCACTCAACTCTACACGAAACAACAGAACTTATCTCTACAATACCAGCATATAAAAATGTGCATACCATATTTGAAGGCAATCGTCAAGCCTGACGATTGGGTTTACCATAACACAGACTGTCGCCTCTGGGTGTTGACTTCAATGTCAACTTTTATATTTACATACATTCTATCCCTAAGAATGAACACTTTAATCCATAAATATAGCATATGTTAAAACTATATATTACCGTGTATATATATATATACATATATATATATATATATATATATAAAAGTGAACATTGAAGTCAACACTCAGAGGCGACAGGCTGTTTCATGCTGGATGCAATCGTTAGGTGGACTGACAATTGCGTTCAGCATGAAACAGTCTGTCGCCTCTGAGTGTTGACTTTAATGTTCACTTTTTTATTTACGTAAGCTCTATCTATGATATTGAGTACTTTATTCCATAAAAATCGCACACCTTAAAACTATATTTCTTCATATATATATATATATATATATATATATATATATATATATATGGAGAAATATAGTCTTAAGGTGTGCTCTATTTATGAGATAAAGTGCTCAATATCAGAGATAGAGCGTGTGTAGGTTAACAGGTTAACTTCGGGAAAGTTTCCTAAAAAGAAAGTGTTGATTTCTATGTTCAATATATATATATATATATATATATATATATATATATATATATATATATATATATATATATAT
>OZ010600.1:96247390-96375317 GCA_963932145.1 Acanthosepion lycidas
CATCTTCACTTGTTCCACAAGCTTTCTCAAAATAGTCAATATTTGATGCAGTCGCAAAGTCGGTACATTGTGACGTTGAGGCCATCTCTCCAACGTCTGTATTTTTAGTAAAGACATTTTTATCTGCTGTAGAAATATTATCCTTTGTCTCTTCTTTATCGGGAAGATTTTCTGTCTTTGTCTGCACAGAAATATTTGCTGAAGTAACTTTATTTTTACTTTCATTAGATAAAATCTTCTCGTTCAAAGGGGCGGGTTTTTTTAGAAACTTCATTAATGGACGCGAACGCCGACTGGACCTTTTCTTTCTCACACCATCCGTGGAAACCATTTTCTTTTGTTGCTTTCTCGCCTTTTTTAACGGGAATACTTTCACAGATTTTCTCGAAGATGTTTTATATCTTCGTGTTGGTGTTGCCCTTTTCGAGGTGGAAAACTTGCTTGTAAACTTTTTTACTGACTTTTTTGCCTTTACTGCTGTATTGAAATGACGGCTGTAATAAAATGTTGGTTTTACTTTGGATGAAGAAACATGGCGCCTCGTAGATTTTCTTACTGCATGTAAACGCCTTTTTTGACGTTTTGGGATCCGGTGGTATTTTTTGTAAAATTCAATTCGAATCGGACGGCTTGATTTTTTGATTCGCTTTTGTAAACTTCTCATTCTCCGGACAGAGGCAAGAGCGACTTTGGGAAAGGAACGACCGCCATAGGAATAGGGATTTCGGTGAGTTTTTTTCCCTTGACTGTAGTATTTGAAATTCTTGTTTTTGTATTTTAAAAGCATTTTGTTCTGTTTTATTGGAGCAGCAGTGGAATAGATATGGCAGACGCAAAATATAGCAAAGAAATGGTTTGTTGCTGGTTGAGGAAATCTCTTTATGACGGAATAATAAAAACGTCATAGATTATTTTTTTATCTTTGCGTCATTAAAGTAAACGGATTGGTCTTCAGGAAATTGGATGCCTTTGGATTCGTCCTTGTTTCAAAATTGGAGAAATCTTTTAGGCTTTCCTTGGCAGGAAATGCTTTCATTTTCTATCACTTATTGGGTTCATCCAAGACCAGAAGGAACGAAACTCCTCCTGCATGTCGAGCCGCTCACGTAGAGAATCCTTCGCGGCCCTCTTCACTAGATAACGATAGAAGACCCTCCTAGGCCGAGAAAAGTCACTTGAACGAGGAATGCTCCTCAAGGCCTGGCGACACTCGCGAAGGAAATCCGATTGATCCCGGGGTTTATGACAGCGCTAAATCCGTGAGATGGTGGGTGGGGGCGTATAGTAAGGCGAGGGGAGACGTCACTCACAATCCCCTCTACAATCGAATCTCCCGTCAATTCGTGGCGCAGGAAAGTCAACTGCGAGGCTAGGGTTAGGGTGAAACGGATGGTGTTTCTATCGCTGCTGGCCATGGCCCGAATGGTGATTTGGACGACGCTACAGGAGGAACTCTTGTGAGGCAACCGTCTTTCTCATTAAGATCCCATCCGGTTTTTGAGGACTAGCTCAAAATGAAGATTAGAACTGATAGAAAGCGATTGGTTTCGACAGATTTTAGCCAAAGGTGGGTGAATGAGGCGAGCTTGATTCGCGTGAACGGGGCTAGCCTTGATTTTCTTTTTAGGTCTCCCTGAGTCCCATCATGGTAGTTTCCTGTGGAGCCCTCTCCTGGTTAAGCTAAACCCTTTTTGTGTACCTAGTTAATTTCAGTAATTGTTGTTTCTGGCCTGCATCCGGCTGCTCCTTTGGTTATGATCCAAGTCGAGATTCCCAACCTCCCGAGTTTGTTGATTTAGATTCCTTTTTTTGTTGTTTCATTTGGTCCTCTTATTTCAGGAGATGAAGGGACTTGGCTCCCAAAAGATTTCGTTTTTTTGTTTTTTGTTTGTTTTTTTTTTTTTTTCAATTATCTGTGAATTACAATGAATTCTTAGGAAAGACAAATAAGTAGCTTTCCACTGCCTTCTCCATGATTATGAATTCCAAATTGTCTTTCTCTTTCACTGCTTGATGGAAGACCCTATGTCTGACAACAGGACTCTGCACCATGCCACACAAGCAGAAGAACCAAGTCATGGCTGTCAAACAATTTCTGCGACCATATCAGCCCTTACACCTGGCAACCTAATCCCCCAGACTAAAAACTCCTTGATTATTATGTGTAGGGCAGAGTTGAGAAATCGACCAACGTTGTAATACCAAAGATGAACTGAAGGCAAGGATTATGGCAGCATTCAACAACTTAATTAAGGAGACCGTCCAGAAGAGTTATAGGAGATTCTGAAGTTGTCTGGAGGCTGTGATTGAAGCTAATGGAGATTTTATTGAATAAATTTACTCTTTGGTATATCAAGACATTTTCGTGTAAATCTTGTAAATATATCTGTCAAAATGAGATGTCAGTTTTCATTTTTGCGTCATTTAGAGGATAATTTATCCATCTCATATATATATATATATATATATATATATATATATATATATATATATATACGTACGTACGTATGCATGTATGTATGTGTGTATGTATGTATGCTTTGGCAGCATATCTTCATTCAAATATGTTTCATTGATGTGTAGACATATGTCTATTTTTATAATAAACCTTGATAGTTCTCTAAGCATCTTAACATCAAGAAACTGATTAGAGAACTATAATAGCTGGCCACTCGTATTCGAGGATATCCGTCTACTAGAGCGGCTTGTCAATCCCTATTGCAGACGCTCGCTCAAGCACATTTGTGTTTGTTCAACATCCACTGAGACAATCTGTGGTTTATATTGCAACCATACTGAGCAGACCTTAGTTAGTTTCTGGGTGATCGGCAATCTGAACAAGGCCATCACACTCAAACCATCGGCCACTTTATTTTGTACAGTATAAGGTTTTTTTATTTTGTTCAAGATCATTCTTATCCTGGCTATATATATATATATATATATATATATATATATATATATATATATACAATGGGGGAAACAAATATTCGTTCACATACAATTTTTTAATTTATTGTATTTACAACTAATTCTTAAAAATCAGTTCTTCTTGCGAATTTATCAATTCTATACCTCTTGCCATGATGATAATCTTCTTGCACGAATATCAATTACAGAATGTTCTGTTTGTATTTTTTTAGGCCAGAAGTCGCTACTGATAACATTATTGGAACATTCTAGAATATTTCACTTGAAAAATCTAGAGTTAAAAGTTAAAAGTTTTAAAATCTGAAATTTGCATTGTACGAATACTTTTTTCGTCAATAAAAATGGATAAATAGGATTTTTTTTTTATTAAATCAACTTTTTTTCTGTTTTCTATGCATATTTAGTTTTTATGCATCTGTGTACAGCTAATTTTATAAAAAGTATGTTTATTCATTAGTTGGATTTACAATTAATTACAAATTTAGTATGTGTACGAATATTTGTTTCCACCACTGTGTATATATATATATATATATATATATATATATAGTCATCCACTTACAAGCCTGTTTTGCTGTATCACAGCTCATCAACGTGTTTCAAGCTGCAATCGAAACCCGACTGATTTGATATCAGTCACATATCCTACCCCTAAGCTATCTGCGAACGCCAGAGAAAGGGAAATTTTAACGTATTATATACGAATGTATACAAATCCCATCAGCCAGAGGGCTCAATTGATTAATGAAGAGCGGTGTGTTATACAATACACCAATATTGTTTCCTATTTCTTGCAATATTTATTTTTATTTTTTGTTCAAAAAGGTGATCAAATTTAGTCACATTGAAATTCTCCTGTAATGTATTCTTGTTATCCATACAGTAATTAAATATTTTCAGGCATAGTTGCAGAAAATGTCCTAAAAATTAAATGAAGTTGCAAATAAAATTAGGAATTTTTTAAAAAAAATAAAAAAATTAAAATAAAAAATACCTGTAAATTTTAATATTGAGATAGGGAAATTTTTTTTTTTTTTCCTTATGTGGAAAACATTCAGCATTCATTGACCAAACATTACTGCTTTCGGTTGAAAATTATAAAATCTTTTTCTTAAAACAATTTTTCACAAAAATAAGTTTCTCATGTCCAGTAACTGTTATTGCTCTTTCTAGTATTGATGATGTCTTTCTTCCTACTTTTTTGTTTGAAGTCAAGTGGAGAGTTTGGCATCTTCATTATATCTTTATTTTCTCTTTGAATTACATGTGTTATCCATTTTGAGTTATTAGTGCAGTTGAAAGGCATCAAGTAATGTTGTTTCTATTATTTGGTAAAGTTCCTTCTTTGTAATTCTGTCATGCCAGTTAAGGAGATTTGATTAAATATAATCCTCTCTAACACCGACAGAGTTTATTCACTCAAAGTCACTTTTAATCATTGATCTGTGAAGGCAGTTGTACACAACTGACAGTTTAGATATTTCTGACTGGGCTTGGCACTATGCCTGACATCCATATAAAAGTCTCGATCTTATGAGGCTATTTAAGAGCATGACCAGTTTTATTTGCTAGTAATAATGTTTTGTTTTTTTCTCTTCATATTGAATACGATAGAAGAAAGTGCTGAGAGTGTGAATTTGTTTAAGGTAGACCTCAACTTGCCAGGAAGTGACGCACACACTTGATTTCATGATGCGGCACATATGAGACATGCAGGATCCAGTTATGAAACTGCAAGGACTACCGCTGACTCTGTTATAATTTCGAGTGGCGCCTTCTGTAGCATGTCCATCAGGCGTAGCCCTCCTCATCCGCTGGTTCAACCGTTGAGATCTGTTATAGTTATTACTCAATTCTTCCACCGTCCTCATTCCTGGGTCACCGTCTTCGACTTTGCCAACTTCTACTCTGATTTTCTTTCACCTCCAACAAATATTGCAAAGCCAAATGGCGATAGGGAATGTATGACGAGAGCAAGTTTTGGTGAAACTGGAAGCTTCTAGTCCCGAACCTGAACGTTGGCAGAGAATTTAGTCATCAATGCCATTATCATAAAGGAAGCAATCAGCAAAGAAGAAATTTAATTTTTGGATACGCAATAAAGCCGACGATGAATGCGACAAGGACAAAAACTGCATGCATTAAATATGATATCTTTCAAAAATACCCTTGTCGATATTTTTTTATTTTATTAGACAGAAGCGCTAATTGGCAAACACTCGATGTATTGAGTCTTTAGGTATTGAAGCTGATCTTCTAACGACTCCACCGCAGTACCACTGCTGAAAAATTCAACAACGCCATAATGAAATGATGATTTTTTTTCTTGGACTCCAATTTGGTGGCCATCTACCGGACTTTGCTATAAATATCTATTTAAGTTATATGGTTAGCTAGTCAGTCTTGCAGACTATAAATAATGAATTTAGTCACTAGTGTTAGTCCCTCTATTGAGCTGCCCTGGGTAAGACGAGAAACTACACCCGCGTCTTGGGTAAGACGATAAAATACACCCGCGTCCTGGATAAGACGATAAACTACGTCCAGAAGCAAGGCCTTTGATCAGGAGGTTTTGAGGAGCGTAGAACCACCTCTTAATGCTGGTGTTACCAGGTCCACCCTGATCCGGGGTGGTAGCACCTGTTAGGGTCTTAGCTATGAGCAAATAGTTAACCACGAAACTGGGGTAAAATACTATGAAAGTGTAAAAATAGGTTTTAATACCAGAAGTACTTTGTAAAAAATTATTACCAGCAATAAATTTTTGAAAAAAAAAATTATTACCAGAAATTTGACAAAACAAAATATTACCAACAATAAAAATTTTGTCGGCATTAAATAACCCATTGAGGTTGATATGCTTTAAAATAAAACAAACCCAACCAAACTCTATATTGAGGCCTTGTGCCAAACTTAGATAAGCTTAGTAAATTTAGTTCATTCTGTTCACGTGATGATTGACAAAAAAAAGCAAGTCATCTGCGAGAGTGTCTCTAAGCGAAAGAAAATTGTAATTATTCAATTCACCCGAAGACACATGAAATCGTTGACTGTTCGACGAAAAGTCTTGGTTGCAGGGTAATTGGCGTGACCCAAGTTCTTTAAGATGCCAATTGTTGCTTAGCGTTGGTAATGTTCTTGGCACTCATTTCCAGCCAGGGGCATCTCTTCGGAATGTCTGGCGAGAGATCATTCTTCTGAAACTACTAACAACTCGGGTTTTTGGGATTGCAGAGTTGCGTGCGCATGCGCGACGGGTAATTCACTCGATTAAACAAGACATTGGTTTGTATTTACGGCAACCGTTTGTGAATACGAAATCTGTCAGACGCAGTCGGGATAAGATTAACACGTGCTCGCTGAAATAAATCAAGCGGCTGGAGTTTGTCTTGACGCTGAAGGAGTTACGTCTTCTTCACCAGTATCAGTGGTCAGTGTGAGGGCTGAGTTACAAGATAGGCAAGCAAGTCTTTCCATCCTAAGCAAAATTAGTGCAATACAACCTTCACTTTACATTTCGTTTACCCTAGTATTGTACTGAAATGAACTTTTTTTTAAACAGAAATAAACTGAATGACAGATAACAAGATTGAAACAGCTCTTTCTTGCCTGACAGTTATATTCAGGATGTTTCTAAAGTCTAAATGTCCTTAACTATATTTTTTTAACCTCCACAGATTAAACCTAAATCTTGGTTATGCTAAAGAAGAAGGTGTACTCAATGAAGATAACAGATGCAACATATTTGATTAAACGCATAAAGAGTGAATGTATTAAAATTGACAGTATTGTAGAGTTATTGCATCGATTTCACGTGAATCTTGCAAAACGCATCATGTTATTTGTTAATATACCAATTCAATAAAATGGTTTTGGACTATAGGGACACCATATATATATATATATATATATATATATATATATATATATATACATTTTCCTCACCGATAGTACGACTCGGAGTTTCAATGCACAACGCAATCTGAAGCACATACACTCTTTCAGATTTTCTCAAAAAGCTACTATCTCTTCAGTTTCGTATCCGCAGCGTAAACAAAGCAATTTCTCAAGAAAAGGATGGATTTTATTTCATTATCAGACACATTTTTCATTTCTTTAATGGTTATGTTAGTGGATAACCGTATTTGAGAAATATAATACCTCGTTTAAAATACGAGTATCTACTAAAAATAACATAGAGTTTCTTGACATTTTCCTTATTTTGACTCTCGCTTTATATATATATATATATATATATATATATATATATATATAAAAATGAGACAAAGAACAAAGAACAGATGAGGTAAAATCGACAGTACGTAGCATTTTTTTAAAGTGCTCAATACAAAGTAGAGCAAAATATTATTATAATATTTTTATTATAATAAATTACAATAAAAATATTTTACATCGCTACACAAAAACTTTCATGTTTCGGTACTGAGATGGTACTTCTTCAGGCGATGGTAAGTTAAAGGGGGACATGAGGTCAGGATTAGAAATATACTTATGGGTATGTCTGTCTTCACAACAATGGTGTGAGAAAGAAGATCATTCAGGCTTTCAGTAATGATACCAACATTCATACTCTGGCTTCCATCTTCAAAGTTTACTCAAGAACCATCAAGAGAACGGTGGATAAGTTTCAAAAAGAGGGAACAGTAGAGAAGAAAAGTGGATCAGGAGGCCACAACGGGATGAGGGATGATCAATTCAACTGAGAGCTAAAGGGATAAATTAAAAAAGATCCAGCTCAATTATTTTTCAGATAAACACAAAAAAATTTTCCTAGATAAAACAAGACCCTGAAGATGACATTTTGCTAATATCGAAAGTACTCGGAATAAATGAATATGCATCAATATGGTAATTTTCTTTCTTCCTTTAATAAGGATACTAAAAAGCTTGTTTGTGAATATGAGAGGATCATATTAAAAATAAGCAGATAAAAATTTGTCTAAACTATCTAATGAGACATGTCCTTATATATATATATATATATATATATATATATATATATATATATATATATATATATATAGATATAGATAGATAGATAGATAGATAGATATAACCGAATGCAGGGTTAGTATAAATGTAATAAAATTCCAATAAGCAAAAGCACTATTTTTTTAAAAGTGCTCAATGCAAAGTAGAGCGAATAATATTTATTTAAAAATTATAAGAAAGTATGTTATAACATCATTACAAAAATAGCCATTTTGTTTCAACATTTCTGGTGTCTTGTCAAGTGATGGTATTGATTGTAAGGAACACCATCACTTGACAAGAAACCAGAAGTGTTGAAACAAAATGGCTATTTTTGTAATGATCTTATAAAGCGCTTATGCCATAATTTTTAAATTATATATATATATATATATATATATATATATATATATATATATATATATTGTTTGAATAAAAACAGACCACGTTATGGTTCCATGTTAATAAATTATTTCACCATAACCCCTTTAACAGGGCTCTGGATCATCAGACTTTACTTCCAAAAATTGAAATGAAAAATGAAAAATGAAAAATGAAAAGAAATTCACACATTTTGACGGACCTCATCAAGTATACGTAAAATTAACGAAGTGAGGAAGTGAGGTGGGAAAGAGGATATGAATGTGTCATATGTATCATTTCAAATTCTTATTTTTAATTTTTAACTCCAATGTGTCTGCTAGATGTTGTTCGAATTTATTGTGTCTAGTCTCAAGATATAGATGGCTAAGGAGTGGAGGCGTGGAGACCGACTTTAAAGGAAGAAGCTACACTACTTTCACGAGGACAGTTTTTCTTTCAAATTTTTTTGGACGCTGTTAATTCGCGTTACTTTAACAGGCATGTTTGGGAGGTTAAAGTTTTTTCTGTATGTAAATGTTTAAACAATCTCCAGATATCATCCTCCTCGGGTCTACCCATACGGATTACCTAAGTTTGCATAAACTATATATATATATGTATATATATATATATATATATATATATATATATATATGTGTGTGTGTGTGTGTGTGTGTGTGTGTGTGTGTGTGTGTGTGTGTGCGTTTTTCTTGTCATTTTTTCTGGTATACCCATATCAAACTGGGTATTATGATGGGTAAATTCTACTTCGCCAACGTCCTTCAATAATAATAATTAATTACAAGGTGCATCGGCCGAAATGGCATTGATGCAAACAACAAAAATAACAAAAGAAACATTCAAGAACTTAGCGCGTCATGTTTAATCCACTTAACAGCAAAAGATAATGAAGAATTTGTTAAAGTTTCTCTGTTTAATGGTTGAAGTATTCTTGTTTATCTTCCCGTGTTTTCTCGTCTCGATGTCTTCGTGACGTCGGCAACTTAGAGAGACATTTTGGTAAAGTTCATTTTCCTTTTCATGGAATTAAATCTGAGACTTGTTCTGTTTCTCATTTTGCTAACAGCTGTCTCAAAACACTCCAGTTCCTCTGTGAGAATTGAGAAGAATTTCAATTGTCTAAAGAGTCAAGTGTCGCCAACAGGAAGTATAGATAATTAGAATTTCAAAGTCAAGACCCTCGTTCATAGGCTAATTAGTAAAAATGGATTGTACGTTAATGGAGTTTGTTGCAATGAAATAAACGCATTCATGATGTTCATCTATGAAGCTTCATTGGTTTGGCTTAACCTGATTGAGAGAGAGACACAGAATGAATGTATCCAATGATAAGTGGGCTCCCTAGGAAACAGACATCAAACTAACGTTAACCCTTGTGCTACGGGGGACTTTGGTATTAATAGACTAATTTTAGGTTAGAACGGCACAAAATCAAACGGCAGAAGTAGGAGTAGGCAGATTGTATAGCGTTTATCTTCCGAGCATGGAAGATTCTGGCTTTCTTGAAAATAAACATTTAAAATCCAGGTTTTATTTTAACAGTGTTAATCAGGTTCACCAACCAGCGCACCCAAAAGACCAATGAAAGTAATGTGTCCCTCGAAAGGTTTTGAGCCAACGTAGAATGTTTTTTAAGAGACCGACATGGTTTAGACCGCTTAGCGGCAGAAATCAGACACAACGATCCGTTTAGGTGAAAACTAGGTAGGTTTCCCTGGCTCCTTAGGTTTATCTTATATATATATATATATATATATATATATATATATATATATATATATATATATATATATATATATATATACTCTTTTTTGAATCATTTCACCCCAAGCAAGGCGATAATGCTACTAGGGTGCAAGGGGTTACTGGAAATGAAAGAGAATGATAAGACCTTAGTGAGGAGTAAGGACAATAAAAGAACAATATTCAGAAAGACAGAAGATAGTGATTAACGCTGAGTTTAAAATTTTGGAGATTATAAGTAGCAAGGAAGCAAGAAATCGAATCGATTTGCTTTCATTTGATTTGTTTAACGGCATGTCAACTCCTTCATGGGTCATTTAATGCCAAAATTTAATTTGCTTGAGAGCTTTGAAGTAATAAAAATATGATATATATTATTCTGCTTTCGCAGCTGAATACATGGTAGGTGATACTCAGCTTTTGAGCATGTTTGTGTGGGCTTAAATACTAGAGGCGGTGATATATGTGTTTTATGTTGTAGTCTTACCGAATTTAAATTTTGGAATACAGTTTGTTTTTTTAAGAAACTGTAGGATATTATATGGATTAAGGTCAAGAAAAAATTATTTCATGTTAGTGGTTTGATTTTGTTTAGTGGCATATCAACACCTCTATGGGTTATTTAATGCCGAATTCTAAACATTTTGAACATAATTTATGCCTTCAACTAAATATATTTTGAACGTAATTATATGCCTTCAACTACAGATAAAATATATTGTTGGTAGTTCTACTGTAAAATTGTGTTACTGGTCATTTTACTATAAATATATATTATTGGTCATTTTACAATATAAATATTTATTGCTGGTAATTTTACTATGGAAATGTATTTTTATATTTTCATAGTGTTTTTTGCTTGGCGGGGGCTCACTATTTGCCCATAGTTAGGACCCTAACAGGTGCTACCACTCCGGGTCAAAGTGGACCTGGGAACAACAGCATTTAAGAAGTGGTTCTACGCTCCTCAAAACCTCCAATCTCCCGAAGAGGCCTTGCTGCCAGATGTAGTTTATCGTCATATCCAGGACGATAGAAGGTGAAGACTAGGCAGCGGATAGCAGAGACGAGAGTTAATGGTAAGAGGAACTGGCATGCGACTCCACGGACAACAACAATCCGCAAAATATCCTAGAATTACAATAAGAAGCTTGTAAAATCTTCAATAATCAACGGTGGTCCGTAAAAGTCTAAAATAATAAGTCTCATTATTTGCCCATAGCTGGGATTCTAACAGGTGATATTACCCCTGGTCAGGGTGGACCTGAGAACAATAGCAATTAAGAGATGGTTTCATGCTGCTCCTTGCTGCTGGATGTAGTTTATCGTCATACCCAGGACTTAAGAAATCGAAGGGAGTTCCACAGGCGAGAAGTGGGAGGAAAGAAATTATGAGAATAAAGCATACGGTTGCATCTAGCTAGTTACCTCTATACACAGTGGACAGAATTCACTAGCAACGGTTTGCAAGTCTACTTTATTATCTTTTTCTTTGGATTGAAGAGACGCCTACAAGAAATATATGCAACGACTCTTTCATACCATTGATGAGTCATCGAGAACAGTCATGCCAGTGGGAATTTTTCAACAAGCTTTCTTGTTCAAATAAATGCTCCGCCATGAAATATTTTGCATAAGTTTAATAAACGCAAAACAAAATAATCGTGTTGTGAATAAAAATCATTCGCAAAATAATCAGTGTACCTGGTTGGGGAGGAGTGGGTTAGTAGGTTAGCTTATCGTCCGGTTCATACTCTTCCCGGTCTTGTGAACATCAGTGCTACCTTTTTTTTTTAGGTGTTTCCTGTTTTCTTTTTGGGCGGAGGGTTCGTCACTTTTATGCTTTTTTTAAAATCAAAAATCAGTTTTTACGAGCTTAAAAAAATATATATTTATACACAACTAATTTTTCCTGACACTGGTTCAAGAATTCTCTTCTCAAAAAAAAAAAAAAAAACTCTTTTAAAAAATTCGTGGAGATGCCGGGGATCGAACCCGGGGCCTTTCGCATGCAAAGCGAACGCTCTACCACTGAGCTACAACCCCTTCAACGATGATGGTATCCTGACATATTTTGATATTTTATTGTCAGTGAATACGTTGTCGTCTGCAGTCATTGATTTGCAGTTGGTTCGCTGCCAAAGAATGAGATTAATAAGAACTTGATCGCATAGTCGACTGAATTTGTCGAATACGGGATTAAATCCCGGTAACCAAATTTGATTAATTTTGTTTATTTTTATTTACCCAGGTTTGCGATAAAACTGGGTACATTCTCTTCTTTTTGCTGGTCAGATTCTTTTAAGGAGGCTTTCCCTTCCTCTCTTGTCGAACTCTCTGCCTCCGGGCGGAGAGGAACTCAGACGAGGCTATACCGAAGAGCAGAGTCTCGTTTTGAGAGGTAGGCAAACCCGACCCCATGTATACGGAATCTACGAGTAATTTATGCCCGAGCATACGGGCTCCGAATACCCCACGCTAAAAACTGGCCTTGTGCCACATCTTGCCTTGTGAGGAAGTTGGTAAATAGAGATCCTTTCATATTCCCCTCACTGTCCGTTACTCACAATTGTTATGGGGCCATAGCTGCCGGGGTGGGGGATCCTTGTTTTGACCAATTGTAGTATTTTTTAAAGGATTTTATTTTAACAAAATCCAATAAAGAAAGAAAAACATATCAAACTATAGAAAGGATATAACTTTTATAAAACTCCGATGAAAGAATTCTTCTTTAAAAACGTGTACGACGATGATAATTTCCTTTTATCGCATGGGTACATTTTCATTTTAATTTGGAATTGTTGGGAGTTCAATAGAATAAAATATAAAAATAAAAATGTACAAAGAAATAGATAAGAATTTAAATTAAAACAAAGCATTTGCTTTCCCTCAAAATCCTTATCTTGTTCTCTGTCCTTCACTCTCTTTTTCTCTTGATATATTTCCCTCTCAACTAAAAAGAGAAAGAATTTACCCCGGCCGAAAAACACCGGATACTGACGATCCAGCGGCTAAATAATTTGTGGCAAAAACCTACGAAAAACGAAATAGGGTTCATGCATGACTTCCGCTATATAATTTATTCAACACTCCCCAACGCCGAAATATCCATCTCTGCTACGGCTCTTTAATAAAATAAGGAATTAACTTACCAAGATTTACCGAGAGAAAGTGAAGGACTTTTTCTCGTCGGTGTAGATGCTGCAGATGTAATATCTGTTCCGTGCCGGAGGCATTCACTCCTCCCTTGCGTTGTCCCCACCGTTGCGTGACATCTGTTACACAGCAGTGGTAAGACCGGCTATGACTAGCTTAGACAAGCTCTGACCAGCTTAGACAAACTATGACCAGCTACAACCAGCTTAGACCAGCGGTCCGAATGGAAACGCTCGTGTCTCCACGTTAAAAACCGACTTTGTGTCACAACCTGACTCAGTAGGGGGGGGGAGTCAGGGACAAAATGTACAGTATCGTCTTTCTTTATGGTTTATTGTTTACAGATTATTGTAACAGACTCCACAAAATAAGGGGTACTGTCGTGCAGGGCTGGTACAAGGGTCCCATGTACGCCCCCACTGCCTCTACTACATCTCAATTGTTATAAGGTAGTATTCATCTAAAATACAAATTTTATTCTAACCTAATTATGTACAATAATGGATCATATTCAATATAGGTGAATAATTCAACTAGAAAAATTGAAAATAAATACAATGTATTTAAATACAAATTAGAGACATGTCATAATAGATCAGTCCAGCTTAAGTAAATCAACAATTTTTGTTAACATCAACTTGAATTAAAAGAGAAATCATTGCAGTAAAAAATGTATAGAAAGTGCTTTAATTGCTCGATCATCGGCAATGAGTTTGCGTCGAGGTCTTTGAAATATTTCATCTTTCTTGACAATTCTTCTATTATCACAATGGGACATAATTAATAACAAAAGTGCAATATTTAACTCTGTTTTGCCACATTTAGCGGCAGGACTGGTGCAAGGGTCTCGTGAGTCCGCCATCCCACCCCCGAATCTATTATATATAATCCCCCGCCCCACTCTACTACATCTTAATTTTCATAAACTAGTATTCATATAAAATACAAATGTTATTGTAACCTAATTATGTACAATAATGGATCATATGCAATATAGGTGAATAATTCAACTAGAAAAATTGAAAATAAATCCAATGTATTTAAATCCAAATTAGAGACCTGTCATAATAGATCATTCCAGCTTAAATAAATCAACAATGTTTTGCGGTAATTTTTAACATCAACTTATGATTTTTCTTGTTAAAATGTTGAAGAATTTTAACAAATTCAACATTATGGATAAAAAAAAACAAGTGAATTTTATATAAGGTTTTTCTTCGCGACTTTAGCACGAGCAAAACAAATTCACTGATTTGGACGAAGACACACAGAATGACGTCAAAATCAATGAAATTTTTCATGTTTTAATAATCAATTGTGATTAGCTTAATTTGTAATGTATATAAATGTAGGTAGAAAAAAAATCAAATGTTGATAAGATAGCAAGGATCACAAAGCACTGCTCGGAGTCCTGAAACAGACTTCCCCCATCACCACCCCGTTTGGAGTGGGGGGAGTCGTGGGTAGTACACACCGGCCCTGCTACGGTGGTAGATATGAGGACCTTCGAAGTAAGAGCCTGCTTTAATGTTCAAAAGCAACAAGGAGATTAAGATAATGTTTTGAAAAATACGTTCTCTTTGAACAAATCTGAATTTACAGGAATGGTTATTTTATTTTCGAAACAGCAGAACAAAATAAAAATCAGATCGACACTCGTTACGTAGCGCATAAAAATATCCAAAGATCGAGTCAATGTTGTGAGCGAAATAAGAGGCTATGGTTTTAAAGAATGGTGGCTTGGAGAATTTAAGACGACACAGGTCATATGGAAGGCAGATAGGGATTAGGGGAAGACAGCTACTTGACAAGCTTATGTGAATGGCGGGCGGAACGAAGCGGGGAAGGAGGACAAAAAGACACACGTTACTAAGAGATACAACGATAGGGGGTTGTGGAGAGCAATGATCGTCCACATCATAAAAGAACAATTAAATTATTCTATATATTTCACCTATCTTCATTGTGTTAGTTTAGACTGACGCCTTTTTCCCATTTATTGCAGCTATTTTGCGTCAAATTCTGTTGCGGCCATTTTGCATTAAATTCCTATTTTCGTGATTTCAGATGAAAAGCTATAAATTTTACAACAGATTTTTGTGAAATATTCACTTTCCAAAATTCTAGTTTATAATTAAGTTTAGACATAATTAAAAAAAGATTCAGTTTAAACTAACGTCAGGGGTACATGGATAACAATTAATTCACGTTCACTGAAAGAAAGAAAAGAAGGGAAACTATTAAGGGAGAAATGCAAGAAAGAAAGAAAGAAAGAAAGGAAAGAAAGAAAGAAAGAAAGAAACAGAGCAAGATATATTAAAAAGCAAGAAAAAAGGGAAAAATAATAAAAAAGAAAAAGTGAGAAAATGTTAATAGATCAATAAATAAATTGTAAAGAAAGAAAGAAAGAATTTTATTATATACTAGCTTAAAAGCCGCCCTGTTGAGCGGCATTTAAGCTAGCTCCTCGGTGGGCTCTTGATTGGGCCTTTTGCTTGTTCAGGAGTTGAGTCCCTAAATCTTTGCTTATTCTCTGCATTGGAAGCTCTCGTTTTCATTTGTACCAAACTTTCTTTTTTTCAGCCTTGACTCTTTTGATTACAATCTGGTCTTTTGTTGGCGGAGAAATCTTTTTTTTTTTTTTTGTGAGCCATACTTCTGCCGTATACGGTAGACAACAGTAAACTACAGAACTCAAAACTGATCGTTTCACTTAGGTTTTGCATTCATATTTAAGCTTACCTTTTATAAGTTGAACAATAATTCTTCTGCCGCCACTTAATTTTAAAACATTTTCATGTACGTTGCTCCTTACTTTCCGTACAAACAATTATTTTTATTTTCTGGGTGTTTTTCGCTGGATTTCGCAATTAATTTCAATTATTCCCAAATTTATGTCTAAATTATAAAAATTATCATACAAAAGAATTGTCCGCAAAAAAATTACATAAAAACAATCGAAGTAATGAAAATTTGGGAATCCAAAATTTCAGGAATGCGGGTCCGGATTTTTAATTTGCTCACAGAGTCGGCTTGATTCCAAAATGGTACGATATGTTGAGCTACCACCTCTAGGAGTAAAGCTGAAAAAGTGTGACACACTGATACACTGACATTCACATTTATTTATATAGAAGGATTAAAGAAAGAAAGAAAAGAAAGAAAAGAAAAGAAAGAAAGAAAGAATGAAGACGATTTATGATCGTTGAGACACTGGTGTTGTTTGAGAGGCGGTTATCGAGTTCATTCCTTGTTTTTTAATCATTTCACCCCAAGCAAGACAATAAAAGCACTAATACACAACGTGTTACTGAGAGTAAAAGAATAAGAAACAAATTATTAAAGAGCGAGAACAATAAAAGGAGAGGAATCAAGAAGACAGCTGATAACGATTGACATTGCATTTAAATTGTTGAAGATCAAAATTGGCTAGAAAGCAAAAAGCGGGAAGATAATTGCACGGGCGAGAAGTTCGAGAGAAGAAACTGTTAGCATAGAACTTACGGTTACATCTAGCCATTTCAACTGTAAAATGATGAGACCTTGTCACAAATCTAGTACTGCGCTTAAATTCATAAAGTCTAGGTAATTTTCAGTCATTGTGAAAGTTAAATCTGCGTAATGCAAGTATTTACCTATTCTTGCCAATTCAATTTGAAAATGAATTTAAAAAATTAAATGTAAATTTTAAAAAGGAAATGCCCGTAGCGTAGTAGTTATCGCGGGGAGCGGAATTGGCTTGCAGAGCTCGTTGCGTTCACTTAAAAAAACTCTTGCTAAAGATATAAATCTATCTTTTCTCTCCCCAGCTAAGGGTTAAATAGCAGCACTGACTGGCATCTTTAGCTTTATTCGTCAAGCAAACTAAGAGAAAGTATAACTCAGAATTAAAAACCGGTTGGATGTGAGTCTGATAACTCCACTCTGTAAAAATCTACCTGATACAGAAATCACAGCAGTACTTGGTGTGATGAGGCTGTGGCCCTAGCCTGGTGAGGCTGTGGCCCTATACCCTAGAGAGGAGGAAAAAGTAAAAATGGTTGTTATATATACTGTTGTATTAGTCGAGTTTAAAAAGATATATATTTAGGATAAAAAAATGAGGATGACAACCTTTTGTTTTGTTTTTTGTTTGTTTGTTTTGCAACTTTTGCTTAAATATCACGTTAGTCGATGTTCCTTAGCTCATTGGGGTAGACTGTTCTAGTTCCACGTGCCATGTCTAATGGATGTCAGTTATCAGTTATCTCCTGCTTAATTCCCCTCTCCAAGGACACATGGCACAGTGGATAAAGACGTTAGTTAGATCCAGTGACAGGACCCAAAGAGCGTGAGTTCAATACCCGGTTAAGGCAGTGGAGAACTTGGAGAGGGGAATTAACAGGAGATAACTGAGAACTGACATCCATTAGATATGGTACGTGGGACTAGAACAGTCTACTCCAGTGAGCTAAATAAAGGGTTCAGTTCGACATTCCAACCACCTGAAGAAGGCCGGAGAGTACAATGGCCGAAACATTGTAATAAATATGGCGACAAAGATGAGGACAATAGTCCGAATAATGTAAATAGTGTACATAATACCTCATCTCAGAAATATAGACAGATAAATCTATGCTAAGTAAATATGCACATATATAGGCACAGATATGCACAAATGTGATCCAATTTGATACTCTTTATGTTCTGGACTTGAACACATGCAAAACTTGCATGTGTTCGAGTCAGGGTTTGTTTATTTGTTTTTTTTGGGTTTTTTTTTCTAAATCAAATTGACTTGTAAACCTACTTAGCATTGAAGTTTATTTTCACCCACTTCATCAAAGGTGAAAACAATAACGATAATTTGTGAGTCATTAGTGGCGCGAGGTTAATGGTTGCATAAGCACATCTGAAACGCAAATATCCACAGCTGTACGGCTTGCGTTGTGGTAAATAAGTAAAGAAAAAAGAAACACCAAAGACAAGGCCAATGATTCTAAGTACCATAAGGAGCGAAGACGTGTTATTAATTTAACAATAAGCTCTACAGTAATCATCATCATCATAATAACAACAACAACAACAACAACAATAACATATTCTGTGTCAGAATACGCCGACTGCACCTCTGCGGGGGGGGGGAGCCCCCTCCCCTAAATGAGGAGTCCTGGGTAAGACGATAAACCACATCCAACAGCAAGGCCTCTGATCAGGAGGCTTTAAGGTGCGTGAAACCACCTCTTAATTGCTGGTGTTCCCAGGTGCACCCTGACTCGGGGTGGTAGTAGCTGTTAGGGTCCCAACTATGAGCAAATAGTTAACCCTGAAACTGTGGTCAAAACACTTTGAAAGCGTAAAAATAGGTTTTAATACCAGCAGTACATTTTTGAAGGAAAACTATTACCATCAATACATTTTTGGGAAAAAATATTATCAGCTATAAAAATCTTGTCGACATTAAATAACCCCTTGAAGTTGATATACCATAAAACAAAAGAAACCAAACCAGACCAAACCAACTTGAAATGGAGGAGGTGATAAATGGGGGGAGGGGGGAATCGGGGAAGAAAAATTGTTTTGTACCAGTTTCCCTGATCTGAAGGATTTCTTGATCAGTCGCCGGGTCTTGAAAACCAGCATTCGAAAATTCTAGCGTTTACCTGACCACTAGCATCATTCGGAAATACGGGTGGGTGGGGTGGCGGGGGCATTCTCAGTGTTCGAGGGGAAATGGAATTAAGCCAACATTTTGAGTGCAAGCTTTCTTTCTTCGCGTAAACATCAAAGCATTTCTGTAAACGATGATACGAGCCATTTATAGGATCCCGAAAGAATTGCGGGTCCCTGAAAATTTAACCCTGTCAAAGCAAGAATGTTTTACATCATTAATGATCTCAAAATAAGTACCCTTTAAACATTTTATGTTTTCGAAATAAGAAAAAGTATATAATGCGCCAGAGTGGGGGTGTAAGGTTAATGTCGAACGATTTCCCATAGAAATTCTAGAAATCTTTCCCTTCTTTGATGCCAGAAATGATTTTCGTGGCGGTAAAAAGATTCTCTGATAAAGATTTCCTTGCCGTTTTTCTTTTTTGTTAAAATTTAGATAATTTCGGATTTTATTTTTCCTAATAACCAAATGACATTGGCTTTTTATTCTCTAAAAGTCAATTAGCAAAATGGCGTCAGCATCTCAGAAAATAAATCGGCTTACTTTAGCTCTGACTGCACGCAGTAATTACAAGTGGCGGTTTTATTTACGAAAACAAAATATGATGCTGTTGTATAATAATTTGTTATAGTTAAATGCTTTAAAAAATACAGTTACGGAAATTCTATCTTTTATTTAAAAAAAATACAAAATTCTCTTTGTTTAAGTTGTTGTTTTTTTAATGCAAGGCGGCCGCAAACTTTTTGCCTGAAGTGCAAAATCGTTAAGTAAATTACTCGTAGTTCTCCACTGCCCTTCTCCCCCTTCAATATGTCCTTTGGGTGTTGAAAGGGTGCCAATTGTTAAGAATATGTCTTAAAAGACCAGGGAGGCCTCTTAAGGCTGAGGGGTTAAAGGCAAACTCATTTTTTCCTAGGTTAAGGAGATCGAAAGTTTCATCGCTGTGAGAAGAATTTCTATTGCTTAGGTCGATAAACGTCAATTTTACTGTTTAAAAAACAAGGACTTCTACTCAAGCACGTGTATCCACTAAATATATTAGTTATTTTATAGTACTAAGGAGTGTCTAAACCAATAATTTTAATTCAAAGTAGATTATATTAGCTGTTTGCTTGTTCAAATATCTTCGTCTTTATTTTTATTGCAATGTTTTTGACCGATGCGAGGAAGGTTGAAAAACGCATCGACTGAAATATAGTTGTTAAAATAAAGAACTGAATAGTATTTGAAATTAATTCTAGAAATATGCCATATTTAAACTGATTTTATTTATTTTCTATAAATTTTCCAATAATTCTGTCCATAAGTACTTATATTGTACTTATATTGACTTTAAAAAAAAGAAACATTTTCCTAATTATTTTCATAGACTGAAATTTATTTTGCTGTTGGATTCTTTCTTTTTCGAATTCTTTTGATTTTCAGATTTTGGTTACCGCCATGATATCTCAAATTGTTTTTGTTGTTTTTTTTAAAAAAAAACAAAAAAAAAACAATCGTCAGTTTGAAAGGCAACCTTATTTATTGTTTTTTATTCCTTCTCTCTGATTTTGGTCCAAGATTATCAATACGATGCGCGCTGTTCAGTGTGTCGTCTGCTTGCGTTATAATCATCTCTGCTTTCCCGTTTGGAACAGCGCTCATGCGCTCCAGCCAACATTAAAATGCAATAAAACCAAACGAGTAGAAAAGTTGTAATTATTCTGTCTCGTCACCTGTCAGCCGGTCAAATTAAGGTTTTCTTTTTCACATTATGACGAGTTTAATGCTTATAAACGTTGAAAATAAACCCGCAGAAGAGAGTTCGAATCCCAGTTGTCAATATGAACTTCATACACAATTAATTCCAAAATGACCGTAAAATTTATTCCATACTCCGTTATTTTGACCATGGTCCTCTTGCTGGCACGCGATAAGGTTAAACAGAAAAAAAAACGGGTATTTTTTTTTTAACAATTCACTTTGTTATAATTAAAATTCAAGACAATGAATTAGTGATAAAATAGCCATTATATCCATTGGCATTATTGACAGGAAAGAAGCTGACGAGTAAAACCTTTAGTCAAGATATTTCGTTTTCAGAGTAGGCATTTAAAACTGAAACGGTTCTATCATAAACAGTTTGTTATTTTTTTTATTTCTCAGTTTGGTTTCTGATTAACTTGGTTTATTCATTTGTCTGAAGCGAATCCTGGCACAAATCCATGAGGAGCGCTTACAAATTATTTAAATTATCACAAATTTTAAGAACAGCACAACAAAATGGAATAGGGAATTGCTTTTTAATACGGTTTGAAATAACGAATCGGAAGTGAAGATAATTAGACAGAGAGGGAAATTTATTAACGACGCATTTAGCCGGAGAGCGCCTGCTCTCTTTGGCTTCCTCAGGTTAGAATATAAGAACGACAAAACTGTATATAAAAGAAAACGGCATAAGACCTCTGACGATAAATAATAATAATTTCTTTTCTCTATTTTTGTACAAGGGGAGCGAAAGTAAGAGATCCTTGTATTTTCTGATCAAATATTATTTGGGAGCCCAAGGCATTTCCTCTCATATACTGTTTTATCTTTCTTTCATTCTAACTGAGGAAGACAAAGAGTGCAGACATTCTCCAGTGAAACGCGTCTTTGATAATTTTTTTTTTTCTAATTTTTATCAGACATCCTACAAACGTACTGTAACAATTCTCTACAGTGGAGCTATGGGTAGCGGCTCGGATTGAGGAATCGGAGAGCCTAGTTAGAATTCTAGTCAAATCCATTACATTCACTTACATGCTAATACCCTTGGGAAAGAGATGAATTCTCTTCTCCCCCGACCCCCAGCTATGAGTAAATGACAGGAGAGACCTGGTTCTATAGCCTTGGATGGCAACTGGTCTATCGCAGAAAGAAATGGCAACCTACTACGGGAAAAATTTGCCTGAAAGATACATGATCACCTGGCATTAATGAAAGAAAATATGATATGATGCTTTTTTTTATGACTGAATGTTTGGGTAAAAATCTATAGATCGACCAATACACGGGTAATGGTTAATCTATTTAATTTAAGAAGGATTCAAGGATTAGGGACAAATCCTATTTTCATACGTGGTAAAAATAAAATGGTTTCCCAAAAATAACAAACTGTCGTATTATGCGAATATTTTATCGTAATTGATTCGAAGAAATATTTCAATGGAAATGTAGAATATTTCTGCGATTTAAATTTAGAATTTTGATTTGGGAACTTCAAATTTTCCAAGCCTCGCTCGATTAGCGATTCTCTTTTTATGTTTAATAAGTACCATAAATCACTTGGCTTCGATTAATCTGAAAAACTGGAGTCGACCAATACACGAAATACTTAACAAATTTATACATTCTCAAACGATGTGAATTCATAAACGGAAAATGTCTTCTTTCTCCCAGGTGAGTTTACAGAAACATGCGAAAAAAACTTTGACTTGTCAAGGCATCAGTCGTCTGGCCTGTCACAAGGAATCCACCCCCTCATTGCAAAATAAAGCTAAAATCTATTTTTTATGTCATTTTAAGGAAAATGCAAATTCTACAAGACTGTACGATGTGGAAATGGGGCCTGATTTATTTTAATCCGCTCACGAATTGATTCGACTGTAAATCCGTTTTCATTTTCCTGAACAAACTTTGTATTAAGGCATATAATCAAACCCCTTGACAGCTTACAGCCTTCGGTGTAATAATCTACAACTAAATTATTGCCATGGCTGGAGAAATTCCAATTCAGTAATTTCTGGTTGGCCAGTATTTATGAGGATGACTATATATAAATCATATAAATTATGATGATCATATTGAGGGAGGTGTCCGAGTATAGGTGACTATATATTCCTGTTTCCGAATGTGTATGTCTACGCGAACGTTGCCTCCGTGAGGATAAATACTTGTTCGTATTTATTATGGCTCAGGAGGTTTGCTATGATGCGATGAGGAGAAGGTGTCATACATCATTTTAAAATCTGTAAGGCACAATTTGATTTGGTTTTCTCATATCTATTGCTCCCTCTTATATGTGCCATGTCCCTTCAAGACGTAAGCGATTATGACTCGCCACAGCTTCCTATCCTTAAGCAATGTTTGTTCCCTAACTGTCCTCCCCACTCTCTTTTCTTTCATCTATCGACACCAGCTCGTTTGGTGGGGGTTACTCTCCTCTGTTCCTCTTGCCTTCAGTATGTCAAATTCTCCAAGCCGTCTTTCCTAATTATGTGCCCCAGAAATTGCAAATGTCTTTTTCTTTTGTATCTGTCTATATTTCTGAGACGAAGTATTATGTACAATATTTACATTATTCGGACTATTGTCCTCATCTTTGTCGCCATATTTATTACAACGTTTCGGCCGTTGTCCGTCTCCGGCCTTCTTCAAGCGGTTGGAATGTCGAACTGAACCCTTTATTTCACTCACTAGGGTAGACTGTTCTAGTTCCACATGCCATGTCTAATGGATGTCAGTTATCTCCTGCTTAATTCTCTCTCCAAGTTCTCCACCGCCTTAACCAGGTATTGAACTCTCACTGTTTGGGTCCTGTCACTGGATATAACTAATGCCTTTATCCACTGTGCTATGTGTCCTTGGACACGTTGTAATAAATATGGCGACAAAGATGAGGACAATAGTGCGAAAAATGTAAATAGTCTTTTTCTTTTGTTTCTCTTTTTTTAAACTTTCTCGTTGCTCACATGTATTGTAATTCTCAGTATCCCTCTGTAGAACTATATTTCTATTGCCTGTTCTCTTGATCTGTAAAGGAGGAGGGATATTACCTAACAGTTCATCTCTTTTTGTTTCTAGCTAAATTTTCCTTGCGTCTCTGTCTTCGGGCAGAGTGCAACGCGGCCCCTAGGAGGACAGAGGCGCCATTGAGGAAAATAATACTTTGAAGTGCCCAGCCCTAGGGAGCAGCTGCCCGAGGCTGCATCCTCTCACTGAACTAGAGAAAGGGATCGGGGCTTGCTACCGAGGCCAGCGCAAGCGACGGTTGCTGAGGCCTCGGGAATTTGGGGCCTTGGCCCGGGTATACGCGTTCGGGTTCCCCACAGTAAATCAGACTTTGTCTCACATCACCTCTCAGTGAGAAGACGAGGTAAATAGACTGATTAAATTTTCCTGTTTCTTAATATTTGGCATAGCTTTTGGAAGGCATCTTTTGCCTTCGAATTTCGGTGTCACGTTATCTGTCGTCAGTTTAAACATATCCCAAATATTTCTTGTTTATAAATATTACATCGAATAAGTTTAATAAATACTACCATTGAATAGATTTGTTTATCGTAATGTGTTTTTAAACATTTAATTTACATTTTATTTAATTTCAAAAATGAAATTTAAAGAAAACTGAAAATAAAAAGATGACATACTTAGAATCTGAAAAATATAGTTGAAACTTCTGGAATAAATAATGTGGAAAGAAGGCTTGGAAAATCTGACACTCACCGAACAGCCAAAAGGGACAGAGAGACAATGAGTAACCTACTTGTGTAAACGTATGTCGCGGCAGAAAAAAAGATGAATAATAAAAATATAAATATTGCCAAGAGCTAAAAAAGGTAGGAAGTTGCGGGGAGCCATTATCAGCCACATAGAAGAAGAAGACTTGATTGATTTTCCTATTTTTCCAATGAAACATGACCGAGTGCACATGTTAGGACTTTGTATGTCTTGACACACAATTTTTCTCGTTTGAATCCATCTTGCCCATTTATAAATCTACCATTCGTCCGTACATTGAATACTGTTGCCATATTTGGTCTGGTGCACCTACTGTACATCTCAAGATTCTTCACAAAATCCAAAGGATTTGCAGTGTAATCGATCCTGACCAGGAATCCCGACTTCAGTCACTTTCTCACCGATGTGACATGGCTTCCCTCTCTCTATTCGACAAATATTTCTATGACAACTGCTCGGATGAGCTTCTTTTTCTTTTCTTTTTTTTTTTTTTTTTTTGCCTAGTGCTCTGACTACATGAATTTAAGCGTGTTACTCGATTGGCGACTAGGTCTCACCGTTTTACAGTTGAACTAGGTACATGTAACCGCCAATTCTATTCTAACTGGTTCTTTTTCTCACACTTCCCACAATTACCTTCCGATTTCTCGCTTCCTTGATAATTACAATGTTCATGAAATTTAAATGCAATATTAATCGCCGTCTTCATTCTTTTTGAACCGTGTTCCTTCTTTTTCCTTTCTTCAATTCTCACCATTTTCAATCTTCGAATTCTCATTCTCTTTCACTTTCACTCCCTGTAACCCTCCCAATTTCGTTTTAGTGGCTTTGTCGCCTTACCTGAAAAACGATAAAAAAATTCTTAAAAGCAGAGAATGGCATCTGATATTATTGATTATCAGCATTCAGCAAATCGTCTAAGATATTGAAACTTTACAATAATCTCAAAATGAATTTAGTCAAATCAAAACCCAAATTTCATACCAAACAATATATTTCATGGCGCTACACAGTCTTCAAAAATAACCAAATAACAAAATTTGTACCATATAAATACGTCTGTGAACATCAGAGAGATAAAATTCATAATTGAGTGTCAAAGTTCTGATGTAATACAAAATCAAATAATATTTATGAGGTCAGAGGTTACTGGGTGACCCTTAAAAACTCACCACTCAATTCACTGATAATGCAGAGAACACTAGACCAACGTCATTTGTCCGCTTATTAGCGAGTAAACATTTTGTACTATTTTGTTGGGAGAAGAAGAGGCAAAAGTGACTTTGCCTATATTGCCTGGCTAACCCTGATGCCTGGCACACAGCTGAGGCTACTTTAGACATTCAGATTTAAAGCGTATATAACAACACTTTTAAACGTAATGTTACCTTGACCTACGGCCTGGTAATCCAGACCCCACCCCAACAGCGCTTTCGCATACAGGTGCCTCTGACTTATGATTTATAAGATTATGGTTCAATTAAAAAATGATTCCGCGAAATGTTCGAAAATTAGACGCGCAGGTGGCGTAATGGTTAACGTCAGGGAATGCCGAGTTTCTTACATTCACCTACGTTCAAATACCCTTGGAAAGGTATGAACCCATTCCCCTCCGCTATGGGTTAAGTAGAATGGCAGGCTAGGATCACTAGCTTTGGTTGGCAACCAGACTAAGAGAAAGCCAACACTGAATTCAAAACCGTATCTAGCCCTGACGTAACCGTTGCTATGCAGATATTGAAAAGATCATATTGTTAACAATGACTCTAATCTCGACTGCAGTCCCCCTACGACTACGACGATCTATTATTATTATTATTTCTTCTTCCTTTGATTTCTGGTGTGTACTCATTTCTTTCCGGGTTCCGACCAGAGACCTAAGGTCAGAAAGGGCATAATGACATTCACCATTGAGAAATTAAAAAAATAACACACACATATTTTACATACATAAAGCCCTTTGTAAGGTGTGGGTTATACTCATGAGAACAATTTTTTATTTCTTTAAGGCATGGACTTCCAGGAATCCCTTCAATGAGTCTATTGGAATCTTTTCCAATCAATCCAAGGGCTTATTATTATTATTATTATTATTATTATTATTATTATTATTATTATTATTATTATTTCCTTTGATTTCTGATGTATACACATTTCCTTCCGGGTTCCAACTAAAGACCTAAAGTTAGAAATATCTTCATCACATTTTCTATTGATCATTTTTGTAAGGAAAACAGTATGATCAAAGACATTTTATTAGGTTGGTGCAAAAATAACGTTTTCTCACATAGTAACATATGAGAGAAAACGACATTATTTTTGCACCAACCTAATACATAGACAAGGATATTATTATTATTATTAGTAGTAGTAGTAGTAGTAGTAGTAGTAGTAGTATTTCCTTTGATTTCTTATCTATGCATATTTCATTCCGGGTCCCAACCAGAGATCTAAAATCAGAAATGGTTTCATAACATTTTTCATTGATCATTTTCGTAAAAAAGCAGCAACCGAAGATCACACAAAATTTTACAGAGATTAATCTCTTCGTAATATATCGTCCTTGTGAGTATATTTTTTTATATTTCTTTAAGGTATGCGCTTCAATGTGTCTATGGGAACCTTTTTCCAATCAACTTTAGGGATCCAGTTACAACTGGGATTTTTGATGTCCACATGTGCCACATTTTTGTGATTTTCACGCCAGGATCCTTGAATTCTGATAGTTTTTTTTTTTTTTTTTTTGAAGATCCCCAAAGATACATTACAATCTGTCATGTCAATAAAAAACACATTGAGTTCTTGTAGTCTCTGATCGTGACGTCTGGCCGATTACCTTAGATTTTTCTATCTGTGTTTATTTTAAAATCCCATAAAATTCTTACCGGACCATTCTCTGTAACCGGGTCTGGTTGATGTTCAATACAATTTCTTTCAGTTTCCTTCCCCGTAAATGATGCATATTCCCCAGTGCAGATATTGGCCCACTCTATCATGCCCAGTTTTATATTCACTCGGTGCTAACACCGTGCAACCTGATAGAAGATGGTCTATTTTCCTGAGGATTTATCATTGAATCTGCATTTTGAATTAACACGTTTTTTAGTACATATGCTTTGTATTATTATTATTATTATTATTATTATTATTATTATTATTATTATTTCTTTGATTTCTGGCGTTTACACATTTCTTTCCGGGTCCCGCCCAGGGACCTAAGGTTAGAAATGGCATCATGACACTTTCCACTGACAAAAAAAAAAAAAAAAAATATCACAAAGATAAAGCCCTTCGTAAAGTGTGGGCTGTACTTATCAGAACAATTTTTTTGTATCTCTTTGAGGCATGGACTTCCAGGGATCCCTTCAATTAGTCTACTGCAATCTTTTCCAACCAGTCCTAGGGCTCCAACTACAACAGGGATTCTTAATGTTCCCATTATTATTATTATTATTATTATTATTATTATTATTATTATTATTATTATTTCATTATCTTTCCAGATCTTGATGCCATTTCTGACCTGACATTTCCCAATGAAAAAGAAGACTTAGATCGCACACATTTTATATAGATCAAAAGCCCTTCGTAAGATGTGAGTTGTACTTGTGAGTACAATTTTTTATTTTATTTTTAGGTATGGACTACCAGGAATCCCTTCAATTAGTCTACTGGAATCTTTTCCAACCAATCCGAGGGCTCCAATTCCTTTGATCTCTGGTGTATACTCATTTCTATCTGGGCCCAAATCATGACATTTTCCACTGAGCATTTTTTGAAAAAGAAAAAAATACTAAGATCACACACATTTTACATAGATATTGCTCTTCATAATATGTGAGTTGCACTTGTGAGTAAAATTTTTTGTATTTCTTTAAGGCTTGGACTATCAGGAATTTCTTCAATGAGTCTACCGGAACCTTTTCCAATTAATCCGAGAGAATTATTGATGTCCTCATGTTCCACATTTTTCAGATTTTGTTTTCATAGTTCTTGTATTTTGATAGTTTATTATTATTATTATTATTATTATTATTATTATTATTATTATTATTATTATTATTATTATTATTGTTGTTGTTGTTGTTGTTGTTATTATTCCTTTGAATAAAGTCAAAATGTCCATCGGGTGAAATGTTATGATAAAAAACATAAGGTTAATAGTCATTCGGATTTTGAAAATTGTTTTCTTACTTAATAAAAGCCGAATATTTAAAAGAAAAACATTTTTTAATTTTGTTATTTTTTGTGACGGACGGTGGCCATAATTAAGTATAACTCAAGCCTTCAATGTTAAGAAACAATAATATTTAATTACAATCGCAGATAAATACATAACAAGAACAAATAAGTAAAAGTCAACAGAAGATAATTAACCATTCCAGTAAATTCCTTGTTCGTAGGTTAAGCCAAGCCGCGCTAATAATAGTCCAGAGTGTCATGTTCAAACCTCGGTGTCGGTAGTTACTCATTTTCTTCCTATATGACAATAATAGTATTTTTTCCTTCCTCCTCTTTTCTCAATTAACGCCTTTCCTTCATTTACTTTGGATTAAATGAACTTGAAAGGGAGTGACGCACGGAAAATCAGTTTTTTTTTTTGAAATCTTCAAATGACGTCAGAAAAAACAACCACGTAATTTTTTTTCTTTTTCCAAACGACGTAAACAACACGAATGCCAGAAAGAAAAAAAACAAAACAAGTGAAGCCATAAAATGGGGAAATCCTTCTGGAGAATGTAATAAATATTCCTGTCATCCATGAAATAAGTGTCGAATTTGTGAAATTCGTTGCGTATCCGAAAAACCATTTAACATTTCTTGGTTCCTCTGAACCGAATGACAAGTGGCACTTCGGATTATCGCTAATTACAGACATAAGACTAAGATAATCAGGTTCGAACTCACAATTAATATAATCCTAATGTTTACAGGACAGGCGAACAAGGGATATGAGTTACTGCCCAAAATTTGGCAGAATTTGAAACAATGTCCAACCTATTCATCTGTAAACGTGCCAGTCGTTTTCAGTGGTACATCGAAAATTTAACACGAATTTCGAAATGACATCTTTCTTCGGGGAAACAGACATTCTCTGAACTTTTGGATATCACATTGTAAATACATTCACCATCCACATACACGCCAATACACTCCCGCATAGATAGATAGATAGATAGATAGATAGATAGATAGATAGATAGATAGATAGATAGATAGATATGAAAACACCGAAATAGATAGTTAGATATGAATAGACTGAAATATGTACAGATTGTAATATATATATATATATATATATATATATATATATATATATATATATATATATATATATATATATATATATATATGTATTTGTTTAAAATTTGCTATATTTATAGGGAAAGAGTGATAAATATTGGACAGCATTATATACATAATAATGTGATGAGCTTATCTATACATAATTTCTGTTCAAATTTAGGGTTAGAAAAACATCAAAATTTGATGTTTACCTGAATTTATTCAGTAGAATTGCATCCTTGTGTAAATTAATAGAAACAACCGCTTTATTTTTCTTTCTTTCCCCATACATTCAGTTTTAAACCGAATGGAATGACAGGGTGTAGTCGTGTTCTATTTTTACCTCAGATTAGGTCATTTGCAGTGGTCGACAGTAATATGAATCTATTTTCGAGATGGATGATGAAATTTGTTTGGACTTGATTAATATTGCGCCATCTCTGATTGCCGCAGATTTTCATTACGCCCAGACATTATTGTCTCAACTGTCGATTAGTTGTTCTACAGCCATTGTCTGCGGTGGACGTTACTCCAAGGAAGCGTAAGAAAATTGTAACGCTGCACGAACACACTGGCAAGCCTTACTAGTGATCAAATCAAAGTACTATAGACTGGTCCGGAAACTCTGTTGATTTAAAGCCAATCGAGAAACTGTGCTCAATCTGCAAGGATCGATTTTGTGGAATGGACAGTATTAACATTTGCACTTGGTCATGTTTCATTGGAAAAATACGAAAAAAAATTAAATAATAATGGAATTATTCGTTTTATTTCAATTAATTTGCACAAGGGTATATATATATATATATATATATATATATATATATATATATATATATATATATATATATATATATATATCAATTTGCACAAGAGTGTAGCTATCATCATTATAAATAACGTCTTTCCAACAATTCCTGGTGCTGCTTTTGTAAAAATGAAATTTAGTTTGGAACAAAAGAATGTCAAGAAAATAATTTCCATATCTTGTTGAATTCTAAGAATCATTTCATCAAGATGATTTTATAAACTCTGGAAAAAGATGGTAATCAGATGGTGCAAGATTTGTTAAAAAAATTTCACTGGTTTTTCACTCATTCCACAAATGATCTTTGCCGTATGGGATTCTTTCATTATTATGACCAAATATTAAGATGATTGAAACCCGAGTAAACTGGGCCTCTTTTCCTTCAGGGTAATATTTAAAAAATTATTAACAATAAATGTTTACTCTAATTGGGACATTGATTACCCAAAACACGAACCTAACGCTTTCAAAAAGAGGCCCTCAATAATGGATCGTTGATATTGGGGTATAGGTCAATGACCAGCATTTTCAATATATACAGGCAATCGCTACTTGTAAGTTTAGTGTAAGACAATTTTTTTCCACTCACAATTTTTCATTTGGCCTTGTGCCAGACAATGGTAATTTTTCTGAATATTTGCTCATGGCGCCTACTCTAGATCTAAATATTGTTGCAGACCTCTCCACCCCTTCGGCTGGTTAGGATTTTGATCCTTATGCTGCAGCCTTATGCCAGCCAAAACGAACTTTAATAAAATCTTTTTTTTTCTTTTCCACATCTCTCAAAACGCTAAACTCATCAACAATAATAGACAGCCAGGACCGAAGCCGTTTCGTTGGTTACGATACTTTGATACCCACTCGCAGATGCAAAGATACATTTTCTTGTAAGTGCTTCTCATCAACACAAGGAATCCATTACTCAGAAACGACATTCAATTTGGTCGGGGATCGCGTTCAAAAGTGGCGCAGTTTTTTGGCTGCCATTTTGGAAAGTGTCAAATGTGAAATAATAAAAAAAAAATAATCTTAATCATGAATTGAGTGACCCACAGAAATGTCAAGGAGCTGTGAAATGAATTTGAATTTTTGGTCGAGTGTAGGCAGGAGTGGCTGCTTAGAAGTCTGCTGAGAACTTTCCTACTCTCGACAGTAAGGATTGCCAGGCAAAGTTAATTTCCCGACGTGTTATTTAGAACATTTCTAAACCGCAATTCTCGAAACATTATGTTGTGCCAAACTTTATTAGAGAAAAGTTTCTTCTCCTATCATATTTAGAATCTGAAGACTCATTATCTGATTTATTTCATCTCTGATGGATTCCATTGGAAATCATTACCCGATGGTTCCTTGAAAGAAAATACCAAACTTCTAACTTCTTGTGAGTGAGTTCTTAAATTCGTTTTTAAAATTAAAGTTCACCAACTCCTGAACCACTCAAAGTAATAGGTTACTTTTAAAATGATTATGATAAATGAGGGGTTTGATATAACTGAAATTGATTGATTGATTCGTTTTC
Source organism: Acanthosepion lycidas (assembly GCA_963932145.1). Lineage (NCBI taxonomy): Eukaryota > Metazoa > Mollusca > Cephalopoda > Sepiida > Sepiidae > Acanthosepion > Acanthosepion lycidas. The sequence continues at coordinate 96,279,344 of OZ010600.1, forward strand.
TACGGATTATCAACCCTTTGCAAGTTATTTAATTCCAGAAAATATTTTTAGATTGTAAGAATATTTTTCGCGTGAGTTGATAATAATGGTTTAGTGATACAAGTCTTACTAATTAACCTATAGTTGGAGGGAGAAGAGGTGAATTCATACCTTTCCCAAGAATATTTGCGCATGAATGAATACCTGAAGATGAGTAGAGGGTACTTGGTCGAAACATTGTGTCTATAATAACATCTATAATATTAATAAAGGCGAGAAGAATTGTTCGAAATAATAAAATTATATTGGCAATTCCTCATCTCAAAAATGATAGACTTTTTAAATACAACAGATATACATTTCATTTTTTTTAATTGATTGATTCGTTTTCTACGGCTTATCAACCCTTTTCAGGTTATTTAAAGCCAGAAAATATTGTTAGATTGTAAGAATTCTTTGTGCAACTAAACCATAATAATGAGTTAGTGATACAATTCTTACTATTTAAGCCATAGCTAAGAGCAGAAGAGATGTAGTCATACATTTCCCAAGGGTATTGGCGCGTAAATCAATATAACGAAACCAGCTGGAATTGGAACTCGGCTCTCTGATTAACAATTCCGAGCCATTATCCATTACACCACCCGCACATCCAAGCTTACAGCACCTGATATTTCCAAGTGGTCACCCATCTAGGCATTGACTAGGCTTGACGTCGCTTAACTTCGGTGATCGTATAGGAATCGGTGTTGATATGATTGAAAGGGGAGATGGTGAAAAGCGAAGATTATGAGGATAAGTAGGATAGACAACGATTGACTCTTGAAGGTTAACACTTTGACCATCGTCATACCTTATCAGTTGTCTATAATTAGGAACAGAAAAATATCGACTGTGATTTGTTTGGCGGCTGAGGTAGTTGCGTTTGTCATAAATCAAATTAAATCCAGTGTCTTACTTTCCTCGATAATGAAAATAAAATCTTACCACTTTTCTTTGTCAGAAAAATAACATCGCTTAGTGTCCTGTTCGTGATTGCTTCTTATCGCCCAAATTTAATTTTCGCCTTTTCTTTTTTCTTTCTTCTTTCTTTCTAGCAAACCTAAATAGTGTCACATTTGTAAGAAAAAAAAGAGTTGTTTACTTTTAAAAACTAGCCTGTTCTTCAATCTGATGTCCTGTGCAGCCCGACCACGTAAATTATTTTTTATTTGAAAACTTTAGAACCAGACAATGGAATTTAGAATTTACGTATTTGTTATCTGTAGCACGATTGCTATATATAATGGATATATTATATATATATTGCATAAAAATACAATTATGGCACAAGGCCGAAAAAAGGGAAGAGGTTGAGGCTGGTCTTCACTATTTTATACCTAGCTAATCTGATTCACGACCCATTCACTTATTACAGTTTGCCCATTCACCATAAAAACTCGTCCGTCACCAATCAATCCTCCATACACCATAATAACGCATGCTCTCAAGGGGAACCTATGAAACGCGCCTCATGCCCTAAAAATTTAATGATAATAAACTATATATATAAAATTCTAAAGATGAAAAATGAGAGGGAAAGGAGATGAACCCAATAACAAAATAAACATGAACACAAAGTGAACTAAACATAACTGATGTTAGGACCCGTCCAACCCTCAAGAAGCGGAGAGGCCGCTCTATTCTTCCCATTTGACAAAATCAAGAAGCTATATATAATGTACTAAGCCGATTGTTATGGACCCGTAGTTCTACAAATGGATACTGAGAATGCCATAGACTGAACATGTAAAGAAATTTTAGAGAAAATGGCAACAAAAAGGGACACTTATACTTGACATCCATGATACAGATGATTGAGTTTCAGTGGCCTAGATTCCAAATGGAAGAAATTCCCAAATGGAAGAAATTCCCAAATGGAAACACTAATTTTTTGGACATCAAAGCAGGAGTCCTCCTTGCACCTTTTTTCTTATCATCCTCCCTAATGACTTTTCGACCTTTGATGTAGGGACCTGGTGGTTAGTGTGAATGACTCAAAAATGTACAAACTAAAAATGCCGAATAAATCATACTTAACATCAGAAGATGAAAGTTTAAATTTCTGAAACTGAGGAAGAGCCAACGGGGAATCACTCGGTTTTCGTTCCAAAGAATGCATGGCGATTCAGAGATAACAAAGAAAAGAAATAGTGGAGAGCCATGATCGTTAGCATGTTGAAGGGAATGAAACAAAAGCTGAAAATTCCAACTTGAAAATTGTAATTGTAGTTTATTTATTTTTATGGAGGGCAGAACTCATTAAAATTTCAAGGAATCTTTCTGGTGTGAACATTGGTAAATTATGATTTTTTGTTCCACCGTCGAATAGAACTACGTTTCGTTAATCCTTTTGTAGAGTGAGTAATTCAATTTTGTCAAGCGGAAATGATCGCCAAAAAATGCGTTTTAAATGAGATGGATACCCCCCCCGCCCATAAACACATGCACACACCGGGCAAAGATCTTTTTTCGTTCTTTTTTTACCGAATGCATTTATCTAGTTCCAAGTTGCCCTCGGAAGTAACCAGAAATTGGCCTCTTGTATTCATCTGGGCTTAAGAAAAAGAAGCGTAAGACAAGAAGGTGCCTTCTCACCGGACTTATTCAACCTTTACAGTGAGACGATCCTGAGATAATTAGAAGTCCTACCAGGATTGGCGGCCATAATCTTAACAACTTAAAATATGCAAATATCACAGTGTTGATAGCAGCCACAGAACGGAAAACTATAATATCTGCTACAGAAGGTATTAAAGGAAGACGAGAAGAAAGGACTAACTATCAATTGTAAAAAGGCAGAATAGCAAGGGTAATAGGCCAACATGCCAACTACAGACATCAAAATCAAGCAACTACAAAAATTTAGATATCTAGGAAGTGTTTTAACAAGAGAAGGAAAATACGACACCGAAATCAGAAAATGTATTGAAATTGCAAAAGATGCCTTCGAAAAGCTAAGCAAAATATTAAGAAACAATAAAATTTTGTTAGAAACAAAGAGAACAGAACTGAATTGTTATGTAATATTGGTCTTCCTATATGGCAGTGAATGCTGAACAGTCTACTCACAGATAAAGAAGAGACTTGAGGTAAAAGATATGTGGTTCTACAGAAGGATGCTGAGAATACCGTGGAACTAACATGTAAATAACAAGCAAGCTTTAAGTAAAATGGAAACAAAATAGACACTCATAATTAGAAAGAGACAACAGAAATATCTAGGGGACATAATGAAGAAGAAGGCACGGAGAATTTAGCACTCACAGGACCTATTGAAAGCAAGAGGGACAGAGAAAAACAACGCATAACCTAACTAGCGAGATTGTGTAAATGATTGTCACAGCGAAAGAGAGATAGCAAAAAGATATACCTTACTCAGAGCGACAAAAGACAGGAAATTGTGGCAAGCTATGATCGCCTACGTCCTGAAGGGCCACGGCACTTAGAAGTTTACACAAAACCATTATAATAGAGTACTCAATTAGAAACGAACTCACTAATTATGGCTTGCAAGATAAGCATTCTGGGTTTTTTTACGGGAAATTATATCATATATTTAATAAGATTAATCTAGTCTGACAGAAAACACACATTTTTGAGGGTACGATTCACTACAGAAACAATAGTTTCCGATACTAATTTGCAACCACTGCTAGATGCCCTGGAGCATCTAATAAAATTAGTTTAGTCAGACACAAGGCCACAATAAAAGAGCACCGAATTCACTTCATTATGCATCCTCCTAGATTATTTATGTCTGGTAGAGAAACGTAGAATTAAACATGAAACCTCCTAATCATGGCCTGTGAGATAACTGAAATCTTCTATTCTACTCAGGTTGCCATAAATTCTTGCATATTTTTAAGCGTGTTTATTTTTATTTGTGCCCGCGAGTTTTAAAAGTTATTTGCTAAAGTTGAGAAACGCTTACTTTAAATCAGTCATGCCCCCTACTTACACTTCCCCTACCCTACAGCATGCACGATAAGGGGGTAATTTATCCATTAAATTGACCTTAAGATTCGCTTTTATTAAACAGACAATAGCTGACTAACTGCATGTTCCATTGCGGCCGACAGAGACAGTGCGAGACAGTGACAGCGAGAGATAGTGACAGAGAGAGAAATATATATAGAGAGATAATGATAGAGAGAGATAGTGATGGAGAGAGATACTGACAGAGAGAGAAATATATAGAGAGATAATGATAAAGAGAGATAATGATGGAGAGAGATAGTGACAGAGAGAGAAATATATAGAGAGAGATAATGATAGAGTGAGATAATGATAGAGAGAAATAGTGACAGAGAGAGATAATGATAGAGAGAGATAGTGACAGAGAGAGAAATATATATAGAGAGATAATGATAGAGAGAGATAGTGACAGAGAGAGAAATATATATAGAGAGATAATGATAGAGAGAGATAGTGACAGTAAGAAACAAAGAGAAGGTGGATAAGAAAAAGATAAATAATAGAAAAGGATAAGTCAAGGATGGGAGAAGAAAAGGAAGTCAAGATAAAACAGGAAAAGAAGAAAAAACGAAAGAGAAAAACTGTTGAAAAACAAAAAAAAAAAAAACAGTGATGCGTAAAGTCATTAAGGAAAAGTTAAAGTCAAAGACAAAAACACGAATTTCAGAAAATAAAAATCCCAACCGCGAACCCCACCCACCGCAAAAAAAAAACAAAAAAAACGAGAGAATAAAAAACAGAAAAAAATAAATAGGGAACAAAAAATAAATAGGGAACAAAAAATAAAAGGAAAATGATTTTTTTTTTAACCCTGAGGAAGAAATGTTCAATTTGACGCAATTAAATGTGCAACGTATGTAGACGGAATTTCATTGGTTCTTTCCGTTTAAGGAATATCAAAAGTGACAGACTTTTGACGCTAGAGGGCTCTAGTGTCACTTTGTGTTGTTTTAATTTAGTTTCAGTTTTTCCTGGTTTATATTTCGCTGCCGTTGTTTATTGAATTTCGATTACAAATTAAAATTTGACAGGTTTTCACGAGATGGTCGACTTGTGCAGTATTTGTGTGTCTGTGGCTGATGCAGGTTTTCAATAATGGATATTCTTCTTCTTTTCTCAACTTTCACCATTCTCAATTCAATTTTGAGTTCGTCTTCATTTCGTGGAAGTTCTTTTATCATTTCCTCCACGTTTCCATTTTTTTGCCATTCTTTGACATTCCCTTTTTCTTTATTTGAATTTCTCTAGGATTTATTTCCATTCTCACTACGACGTCTTTATTTCTTCAGCAATTCACACAAGAAAGAGTCACTATTCTGTAGACTGAATAAAAATTCTTCAGAGAATTTGGGCCATATTAATATTTTTATATCTTCTTAATGTATTCGTTTAATCAGAAAAAAGACGAAAATAAGTTGCATTTCATTGTAGCAATTCATGATTTGCAATTCATAAATTTATACCAAAAGCTTTAGTACACTCTGTATAGATAGATAGATAGATATGAACAGACAAAGAAATAAGGAAAGAAAGAATTAATGAATTTTTTAATTCGGATTTATTTCTTATTACGATAAACGTTACATTTAATGGGTCCACATTTTTGAGTAGATGTTTTTTTTAATGAAATTAACGTCTACTGTTCTAGAGATTGAAGGTCTTACTAAAGAAAATGTTCTCCCGACTGGAATCAAAATCGATAAAGGAATCAATTGGCTGGAAGATAAGCATTATAATTATACTATTAGGCTATATAATAGTATATAACAATATCATAGTATATTATAATACATATTATATATATATATATATATATATATATATATATATATATATATAATATAAAAGGCTCAAACACTAATATTCCATGGTTATAATTTATTACATTGGAATCGTAATCACGATCCAATTCATCAGACCTATAATTTCAATATATATATATATATATATATATATATATATTGATATACAAGTTCAATTCCTGATTGAAGGCCCATTTTTTTCAAATGTATCGAGACCATTAAGATAGCAGCTTCCGGTTTGACACAGAAAATGAAACGGAGCGGGAGAATTTTATAATTGGTATCTGTAATTCCTCATCAAAGATCATTGCTACAATTCCATCTCTTTTAGCAGCACCGAATTCTTTGTTTAACTAATAAACGCGGGTATTCGTATTTCTGTGTCAATTGATTATCGAAAAATGAGAAAGAAAAGATGTTGCTATCCGACTGACTGAAATTAGCGACTTTGATATTTAAGTGGAAATGTTGGAGAAAAAAAAACTTCAATGGATGTTGCATCTACCTACGAATTATTTAAACTAGCATCCTCATCTTTGTTGTTTTCATTACTTTGTTTCGATCGGTGCGTTTTCTGACCTTCATAGTATTGTCTGAAATTGTAAGAGAATGTCATGTTATTATTTCAGGAATTATTCGGGTATTTATCCTTGTCTATAAGGTATGTTAAAATAAACAAGAGTACCAATTCTCACCAAATTAAAAATATGCTTTATATACATTCTTCCACTTCTTTTATTTGGTTTGGATTGTATGGCGTGCACTCCAAAACATTTCAGCTGAAACTGACATAGGCCAAAACAACTCGATGCACGTCAGTAGTGGAAAGATCTATAACCGTTAGTGAACTTGAGAAGTCTATTTTCAGAGAAATTGTTTTAAGAGAAAGGTTTTTATAAATTTTAAACAAAATTAGCACTGTCTGCTCAGTCATTGAATATCGAATGTTTCCTTGTAAGGGAACACGGTTAGTCGCACCACTGGCCTTACCATTACCGCCTTGTTAGGAAAGGTTGCTATGAGAGAATGTTTCCTTGTAAGGGAACATGGTTAGTCTCACCATTGGCCTTACCATTACTGCCTGGTTAGAAAATGTCGCTATGAGAGAATGTTTACTTTCTTGATGAAAATATTTACATAATCACGATCTTGACATTCTACACCGCTTTAAACAAAAGGTTAGGAAGGAAACTCCATTCAATACTGCAAAGAGCAATAACAGCCCCTGGACTTGAGAAACTTATTTTCATGAAAAATAGTTTCCAGAGAAAGATTTTATAAATTTTAAACGAAATTAGAACTGGCTGCTCAGTCAATGAATGCTGAATGTTTCCTTATAAAGAAACGCCTGATATCATCATTATCATTACTTGCCTCTGCTCTAATATATTCCAAATACATTAATATACCTAAAGTGTCAGTTTTATACAACCGCTTTCTAAGATCGATGGTTAAATATAGGCCTCGGAGAGGACCGCCCTTTTTCTAACTTCGTGGACTGGCGCTACAGAATCATAAGCAAGGAACTGTACCAAATAACAGAAACCACATTACTTGAGGACTTTAAATAGTAGTAACAACTAAAACGTCTGGCACATGTAACTCGAATAGAAAATAATGCCATAATCAAGATGTTGATCCTCCACACGACTTCAAAAAGGTTAGGAAGGAAACCGTCATCTATAATGGAAAGAGAGATAACAGCGACTGGACTTGAGAAATATATTTAACTGAAAATTGTTTTAAGAAAAATATTTTATAATTTTCAATCAACAGCAGCACAGACTGATCAGTCAATGATTGTGAAGTGTTTTCGTTATAAAGAAACGCGGCTAATATTGTTATTATTATTATTACAGGATAGTAAATTAAAAATAACCTCTCTATGTAATCAATTTGCTTCCACTTTTCGATACCATTCGTAACAAATCCTTTAAACTGTTTGATATATTAAGAGATCGAGTGCAGGTTTTGTAACATTGAGAGATGAGAATATTGTGCCTGGAGAAAGAAATAGGGGAAAAACAAGTAGTGGAATGATAATATCATCGGGTGCTATATTAGCGCGTGTGGCCTACCATAGTTTCTGGAGTCTACGCTGTGAAATGACATTTGGTCTGCGTTCTACATTTCATGGGATGAAATATTTTTTAAAAGTTTTTCAATAGTGTAACTGGTCTGAGCTCGATGGGAGACGATCTTGCGTATAGAAATTTGTTATGTAAACGGAACACTATTAATTTATATTTATAATACGTACGTGTATTGGATTTTACAAGTATAATGCGTAAATATATTGGATTTTACAAGTATAAAATAAACAGAATAGTACAAATTTTGAAAATGTAAACGTCGTTTCCTTAGGTAAAATTTAATCCAGTCGGCGTGGGTGGTTGAAGCCCTCTCCCCACACACAAACAAACACGCGCGCAGGCGTACTTATTTTTTCAAAAGTAATTTCGGCAAAACTTGCTTTTCGACAGATGGCACTCCGTAAAGTTGCATCTATTTGAACAGATTTCGCAAAAAAAAAAAAAAAGGGTTTGGCATTAATTCAAGTGAGCGAGCCATTTCGAAGATTTTATCCGTATTTTTTCAGCGCAATTCTGTTTAAGCATTTACGTAGGTGAATTTATTGGCCCAGTAAAACATACATAAGCATCTCTCTCTCTCTCTCTCTCTCTCTCTCTCTCTCTCTCTCTCTCACTCTCTCTCTATCTCTCTCTCTCTCTGTATCTCTCTCTCTCTCCATATATATATATATATATATATATATATATATATATATATATATATGTATGCGCAAATGAGAGAAAAAACAGATGGAATAAAATTCCACTGGTCGTAGCATTTACTTTTTAAAAAGTGGTCAATACAGAACAAAATATTATTATTATTATTTTCTGCAATAACTCACTCACCTCCACCCTCTGAGCTTCCTTTTCTATTTAGCGTAGATCTGACATTTAATTGGTTAATCAAGACACACCCAAAAGTCTATTTTTAATTCTGACCTTATGTTCCCTCCCTTTTTCTTTCGGAAAAGATGTAACACTTTCCTTTTGAATTTTTTTTTAAAAAAATCATTTAATCACCAGGTTACTTACCATCGACTGAGGAAGTACAATCAAAGTATTGAAACATGAAAGCTTTTGTGTAGCGATGTCAAAATATTTTTATTATAATCTCTTATAAGAAAAATATATATATATATATATATATATATATATATATATATATATATATATATATATGCTCCTGAAAAATTTATTTTAGCTGAGCTCTCTTGGGAGGAAGTCTGGGTTTGTAAACAGTTACTATTACGGCTAATAATGCAAGACTCTTCGGTAAAGCGAACTGAGTTCTCTCAGTCACTGTGTGTTTTAAATACGCTTAAATTCACCTTCATCCTTGCCGTACGCCAACGGCCTAGTGCTAGAATCCCCGACTAACGCCAATTCAGTTGCGTTTCGATCCTAGCTAGAGGCAGCCGCATCCGTCCAAGTTTTGTTTATATATTTTCCTCTGTATTGTTGAATTGTAATCGTTGACTTTTGTAACACGTTTCTGTAATAGTTAAATGCGAGTCATGAACGTCCACATCCTGAAGGGAAATGACACACAGAAAAAGAAGAACATTGTTTGAATGTGAAATCACGAGAAAAACAAGGTCAGTAACAATGAAATGTAAAATAGCCATCAGACTACACACTTACATATATATATATATATATATATATATATATAGATATATAGATAGATAGATAGATAGATAGAGTCATCCACAGTCAGCCTGTATAACTTCTCATCAGAGTGGCTAGGCATCCAAATGCTTCAAGCCGGGATCGAAACTCGACCAATTTCAAAGAAATTCTTACCTATATTTCTATCGGCGCACGGCAGAGAAATTGAAATTTTATCGCATTATATACGTGATATATAAACTCCATACGGGCCGCCATAGCGCTCAATTCTTACGAATAGTGATTCCCTTTTCTCCATAGTGTATTTATAATAGACGCCTCATTTTTTATTCTTGCTTTAAATTGTGTGTATTATGTGTATCGGCATACGTATTCGAGCAATCTAAATCTACTTTTTTAAGATTTCTCAAATATGCAAGCCGATAGATGTAATACTTTTTGGGTTAAAATGAAATCCATTAATTACGTATACATATGGACACGTATTTTCTACCAAATTTCTCGGACATTGAGGCCAGTAAATGCAATCAATACTGTTTATTATAAACAGGTCATTTACTTAAATAATTGTATCTATAAAAATAACGTATAAACAGAAAATATATTAAAATAATTGTCGAACTTAGTCCATTTATTAATATATATATATATATATATATATATATATATATATATATATATATATATATATATATATGTATGTATGTATGTGTGTGTTTATACATTCTTTTTATAGATACAAATAGTAAATGCTCTGTTTATAATAAACAGCATTAACGACATTTACTTAAATATTTGTATCTATAAAAAAAAGCATGTATAAACTTAAAAAATGTCTTAAAATAATTATCGGTCTTTGTCCATTTCATAATGTGTGACGTCATTTGTTTACATTTGGATACGCATCGAGCAGATATGAATGTACGAGAGATAATCATGGAGATTTGTAGTTTAAAAAGCAGTAAAATCGACCTTACTAACCGAAACGCTCCTCTGTGGCTCAATCGGTAAAAGCACATTAGGCTATATGATGGTTCCGTATAGGATACAGGTTCGATTCCTGTCGGAGGACACATATTTTCTATGAGATTTCTCGGACATTAAGGCCGGTAAATGTTGTTTAATACTGTTTATTATAAACAGAATTTACTTAAATATTTGTATCTATAAAAAGAATGTATAAACATAAAAATGTCTTTAAATAATTGTCGGACTTAGTCCATTTATTTATATGTATATATATTATGAAATAGATTAAGTCCCACAATCTATGGTGCACCGTCAACTTATCATAAGGTAGTATTCAAATATTTTTATTGTAACCTAATTATGTACAATAATGAACTATATTCAATATAGGTGAACAATTCAGCTAGAAAAATTGAAAATAAGTACAATGTATCTAAATACAAATTAGAGACATGTTATAAGAGATCAGTCCAGCTTAAATAAATCAACAATTTTTGTTAACATCAACTTGTTAAAGACTTCAATAATTTAACAGATTCAACATTATGGAAATAAAATAGTGGATTTATTTTCGAGACTTAACATGAGCAAAACATTCAAGGATTCGGACAAAAAGAAGACCGAAAAATGACATCAAAATCCGCGAATATTTTTCATCCATTGGGCTCGGAATCGGAGAGCCGAGTTCGAATTCCAATCGAATCCATTATATTCACTTATGTGTTAACCCTTTGGGAAAGGTATGAATCCTCTTCCATATCCTCCAGCTATGGGTAAATAGCAGAACAGACTGGTAGCCTTTGATGGCAACTGGTCTACTGCAGAAAAAATGGCAACCTACTGCGGGAAAAATCTGTCTCGTCAGTCATGTATTGAAATATACATGATCGCCTAAGCGTGTATCACGCATGGCACATAACTGAATCTAGAAAGTTGATAATTTTGCTCCTGAGAAATGGCAAACTACTGCAGGAAAATATCTACCTCGTTAGTCATGTATCGAAAGATATATGATTGCCTAAAGGTGTGTCACGCATGGCACATACCTGACTCAATATTCAGTTGTGCTTAGTCAAAAAACACTGCCCGGGACCCCCAGTCAGGCTTGGGCTCCCCACCCTCCGGGTTGGGGAGTTTGGGGAGTAGTAGGCACCGGCCCTGCTTAGAATTTTGAGTGCCAGTGTCATAAGCTATCTACTTTTTCCTAAGGAATTTGTTGGTGGTTTTAATGAGAAATGATTTCTGTTCAAGAATAAGCAGCCACGATGGTTCCAACTCGTGTCCATAAAAAATAAGGGCGTTCACCTTAACAAAGAAATAGATGCGTACTTTCCGGGAAATTGATATTTCCAGAAGTGGAGATAACTTGAATTTTAAACTTCTTTTTAAGAATGTTCCCGAACGTCATTCAAATGTTCTACAAACAACTTCTTCGTGTTTCCTATTTCGTTTTCAACATCCTTCCCCTTATAATAAGCGAAATTTAATGTTCGTCCTTGAGTTTTTGGAGCCATAGAAAAGTCATTCATCCGTCAGGTGACAAGATCTATAACCCATTAGGATCGTAGGGGGGAGGGGCAGTGCTGTGTCTCGGAAAAGTTAACCTGATTGAGGCCACCCCTTTTCAGCTGGTTTTGAATTCAGAATTTTCTTCTTCTCAACTGGTTACCATTCAAGGCAAGAGAGCACAATCTGCTTTATTATTTAACCCATAGGTGGAGAAAGGTGGATTTTTTTATTTATTTATCTGACAGATTTTATTATTTATACGTTATTTTAGTGGATACCCTTATTTGAGCAGACGCTCCGCTTATTTATTAAACAGTATAATCATTTATTTTCGTCTGCCGGCCTGAATATTCGTGAAATCTTATAAAAGAAAAATATGCACTCTCCAACAGGATTCGAACCTGCGTCCTTCTTAACAGGAGAAACAGTCGTTATATCCGACGTTATTTAGACCAGCTCAGTCACGGAGCGCTTCGTCGATCAAGCAAAGTTTTACAAGGCACTATTCAACTTTACTTGATCGACGACGCTTGGGCGATCATGTCTCTTTTTGATTCATGATTGACTCGGTAGAAGAATTCCCGCACTAAGCTGCCGTTACTTTCTGCGGTAGACTGGTTGCCAGCCAAGGCTATATAAGGCTCTCCCTCTATTTACCCCATAGCTAGGGAGAGAAGCGATGGATTCATACCTTTCCTAATAGTATTTGCGCGTGAGTTAATACAACGACGAACCCAACGGGTATCGGAACTCGGCTCTCCGATTAACAATTCCGAGTCATTATCCATTACACCACCGGCACATCCTAGCTTACAGCAACTGGTATTCCCAAATGGTCACCCATCTAGTTACTGACCAGACCCGATGTTGCTTAACTTTGCTGATCGGGCGAGAACCGGATAGCAACTGGTCTCGCTAGATCAATTACGATTGGGTGGTGAGTTCGATCCTCACTGGGTGCGTGATACTTGCAGCTTTGTGCTACATTTAAGCTACACCATTAGTCTTTTGTTAAAATGTTGAGAAAGCTTAATCTAGTCAGGTATAAGGCCAAATTAATAGTGCATTAAATCAGGCTCGTAATCTGCTTCGCTCAATGCCCAACTCTTATTCTGGTCCGTCTCCGTTAGGTTCGTTTCCAGCGAGCCCACTCTGCACCAATTCTGAGCCCCACATTGTCTTTTAGTAACCGCGACAATATCAATGATGAGCTGTCGAAGATTCCTTTTTGTCCTGGCTTTACTTGTGAAAGATTAAAATCATCATTGTCGCCGGTAAACTAAATCATCTCCAACAGCACTCATTAAAAAGTGTAAAAGCAACAACCTTTATTTATGGTACTATGATTAAGCTCATGAATGCATCAACAAAAGGGATTTGAAGTTTTGCCGTGTAAGGAAGCTGCAAGCAAGAGGTTGACTGATGGTTGCAGTTATATCCAAACTTCTCGGATACCTTCAACTATCTAAATCAAGATTTCTCAACGTGGGTCATATGACCCTCTTGGTGGGGGCCATGTGATATTTTCAAGGGCCACAAAGCCAAGTTTGAAAATAGGAGTGAGGGCACAGAAAATTTAGGACGCACAAAATGTATATAGTGATCTTCCAAGCGTAGCTTAGATGTGGCACAAGGCCGAATGTAAGGGGCACCCAGTGAGGATCGAACTCACTACTCAGTAGTAAATGTTCTAGCAAGCTTGCTAACACTTACACCGCCTCGAGGTGCCTCGCACAAAATGTATATATGGAGTATTTTGTAATTAATTATTATTCAAAATAAAACATTAAATTTATTATTGTTAAATATTGAATTAATTTAAAGCTATTTTGTTAAAAAATATTTATTTATTGTAATTTTTTCATCTGATCCATGCAAAATGGCGAAATAGCAAATATATCCACCAAGCTGCTTCATGATGACCAAGCACTTTATGTTGATCATTTGAAGCAGTTGTATAATGATATGAAAACTCGTTTCTCTGATCAACTCCAAATGACAGTGCCGCACTGGTTTATGGACCCCTTCATTGCTGATGCATCCGAAGTTGATATCACCCTACAAGAAAGTTTCATTGAACTTCAAAATGACACATCAGCTCAAGCGAGGTTCAAGCAGGGCGGACACCAGAAGCTGTGGAGGAATGAAGACATGCATAAGAATTACCCACTACTCTGGAAAGATGTTAAGTTGCTGTTACTCGCATTTCTCACATCTTATTTGGTTGACTCTGGTTTCAGTTGGATGATGCATCTGCTGTCAAAGACTCGAAATTGCCTTGACGTAGAAAAAAATGGCGATTTATATCTCTCTCCGACGGCTTTCAAGTCAAACATTGACAATTTGGCAGCCGTGCACCAGTTACAGGGATTCCATCAAATAAAATATTTATCCAAATAATATTGTTCTTTGGTTTACAACTGAAGTTAGTGTTTTGATGACTTAGTACTATCTAAACTACAACCTTTAATATTCCTACTTCTCTAGATATATTAAGTCGAGAGATGGGGCGGGATGGAGATGGGTGGGATAACAACTCAAGTTGGGGCCATAAAGATCTCGCATTGGATTGAAAGGGACTATGACCAGAATAAGGTTGAGAAACATTGATTTAAATGAAGGTAGCTGATCGACTGAGTTCAAAAAGTGTCATAGAGAACAGGTCTTTAACTGAGTGAGGCAACAAGTCATCCGGCAGGGAGAATGTTGGTCTACTAACGGCGAGACCAATTCGATCTTTCTTTAGTAATAAAAGGACAGTGGATAAAGGCGTTAGATCCAGTGACAGGACCCAAAAGGTGTGAGTTCAATACCTGGTTAAGGCGGTTGAGAACCAACCACCTGAAGAAGGCCGAAACGTTGTAATAAATATGGCGACAAAGATGAGGACAATAGACCGAATAATGTAAATAGTGTACATAATACCGCATCTCAGAAATATAGACAGATAAATCTATGCTAAGTAAATATCTCCTGTTAATTTCCCTCTGAAAGTTCTCCACTGCCTTAGCCGGGTATTGAACTCACGCTCTTTGGATCTAACTAACACCTTTATCCACTGTGTCATGTGTCCTTAAGGAAATTCGTGCATGAATTTCTATGTATTATAAACCGAATGTCTTCAGCAACTATTTTTACCAGTGCTCATATTGCAATTTTTACTGTTATTATTGCATGTTTTTCATTGTTGTTATCATTGCTTTTCTCTGGCACTCCTTATAACTGTTTCCCATATTGTATTCATTTCTATGCTTGGTCGACTCAGGAGATTTTTGTGGCTTAGCATATGTGCCGATTCCTTAAATTTACGAATTTTCCAATGGTGATCTTTATCTATGACCTCAACCTGATCCCACAGAGGGCGGTGATCTCCCTCCTGTCTCCATAAAATTAGATCGTCAGCCAACCTTTGACACGAGCCATAGAAAACAACTCGATTAGCATCACGTGATGAACGGCATTCGTATTTTATAACGATTAGAGTTTTTTTTTTTTGTTGGGTGTTTTTTGTTTTTTGTTTTTTTACAATGCTATTAGATTCTGGCATCCAGTGTCAATGTAACTCATTTGCAATGGCTTGCGAGATTTATCACCTGGTTATTGATCCAAGGCAGGCCGCATCCTAAATGAAATTTATCTTTTAATGTCTTTCTGAGGTAAATAAAACAATATTTGGTTTTGTTTTTTATTTATTTCATTTATTTTGATTTACACTCGTTGGCTTCGTATCCCAGCAACCCACGGGAAAGAAAAGTGTCGCCAAAGATCTGCTCCGTGATTAACATCTTTGTTAGTCGTTCTATGTTCCCAGACTCTTCTTCCATTGCGACGGCCTCTTTAAATCCTTCTGCAAGAACACTAAACGTAATTTAAGTATCGTAAGAATCTCATTAATTTTCTTGAATTCTTTTTACTCGCGGACAGGATCAAGAGAATTGCGGCCACAGATTGAACCACATCTGAAGTGCCCACACCCCCATGGCGTCAGTAGGACTAAACTAAACGAAACTAAAAAAAAAAAAATTGTTTAATCATCTTGAGTCAATCTCAAGTCATAGTACAACAACGGAGAAGTAGGTTAAGAAAAAATGGAACTTCATAAAAATTAAGAAAAAAAAAAAATTTGGTCTTTTGTAATGAAAGACGATATATTTTTTTGTGCGTAAGCATCCCACTAAACTCCGGTGTAACTAGGTCGCATAGAACCTGTTTTCTATAATTATGCGATTTAATTCATACTCTTATTCTTTATGGCCAAAAACATCAAAGACACACGCAGTCATCTGTTTTATGACGATTTCCTTATTGTTTGGTCGCTTTCTCTTATTCCCCAGAAAGCGTTTAAATATTTTAAATGTGCGTCTACACAGATTCCGGCATATTTTTTATAGAGAGAAACCTTCCGTTTAATTGGAACAAATATGAATAAAAAGTAGACAAGACTAATTGGCGGCTTCACCCTTTCTATAAAACATAAAGGCAAGGCACATATTTACACCTTCAGATTTAATATGAAATTTTATAAAGCACAGACGAAAAAAAAAACATGATTACAATTCCACCGAAGCTGGTTACAGTGTGTGTGGGTGGGGTTTAGGGGTTATCGACACCAGAAGAAGGTGAAGTCAACGAATCGAGTTTGAAATGCGGTTGATTCTGTTTCGGTTACTTTGCGAAAATTCACTTGCAAGGGGTACGAATCCGTCTTCCTTAGGCTATGGGTTAAATAGCAGCTCAGACTAAACTCTCTTGCCTTGAGTGTCAACCAGTCTAGAAGAAAGATAATTGAATTAAAAACCAGCCTGAAGGGGGAGGGAAGGTACACTGTCTGCCGTTACACCAGCACCAGTGTATGTGGTGTAACAACGGCCCTGAATTCGTTAGGATGCTGCTATCTACGTTACCATATGTACATGCTAATGGGTAGTAAATATTCTTATAAAATTATTCAAAGATTTTAGCCATCTTTTGATACAGTAATACTTACACCGGTACACCATAATTTAGTGTTTTCTTGTTGCCCACTCCACGATTTTGAATTCAGAGTTTTCCGTCTGGCTAGATGGCTTAATGTGTCCTGTTATTTAACTCATAGTGTGGGGGGGAGAAAAGATAAATACATGCCTTTTCCAAAGGCATTAGTGCCAAAGTAAAGACTGAATTTGAACTTGGCACGCTGATATTACTTTTCACGCCAACATCTATTGCACCACCTGCACGTACAAAGGTTATTAATTCAGAAAAAAGAAGGAACCATTCGGCATGGGAGATTTTCAAATCATTCCCTGATGACTTCATTTGGCGCCATGCACGCTTGGGTAATTTCTTTTCGATTTAAGATTGACTTGGCAGAGGAATTCCCGCAGTAGACTGCCGTTTCTTTCTGCAGTAGACTGGTTGCTAATCAAGGCTATAGGACCTAGTCTGTCCTGTCATTAACACATAGCTGAAAGGAGAAAAGATAGATTGATACCTTTCCCAGCGGTATTTGAGCGTACCCTCGTTTCTAATTCAGTCTTCTCACATGAAAACGATTTGAATAGATTTTGGGACATTGTGACGCGAAAAGGAAGAAAAATGTCCGGAAAATAATTTATGAAATAAGTTTGTATCTTCAAAGCAATGTAGTCGAATATTCCACAGAAGTTAGCAAATTTGATAATATTAAAAACGGAAAGAGAAAAGATTTTCAAGTCTCGTACTGGCAAATCCACCACAAGAAAATATTCAGGAATTATTTTCACTATTCAACCAAGATTCTTGAAGGAAAATGAAAGCAACTCTTGTCATTTTACACTACCATATCTGAATTTAATTGTTCTTGTTGTGATTGCTATGAGTTTGAATTTCGTATCAGAAGGTTTTTTATATTAAGATCGTTAGTTTCCGGGCATGTTCACAATATTAATCCGCAACAATATAGAATATAGACATTCAAAAACGAATCAATCACAAGGCAATTGAGTAAGAAACACAGATTGTGAGATTTCAATAAAACAACATTCATTTATGTACAATTAATATATAATTTGAAAACTTGTAGTTTGATAATGCAAGAAATTGACCATTGATAAATTGAGTTTCTTATTGATTTACAGTTCAAAATTGTTCAAGTGTTTAAGAACTGGTCAAACAGAGTAAAATGGAAAATATTATTTATACAGAAATTTGTGTAGTTTGTATGCGTGAATAAAGTAGGAGTTTGTATGCGTGAATAAAGTAGGGTTTAATTGTCTAAATTCTCCAGAGTTGTTTACCCTGGATTGTTCTGTGTTTGTCTTTGTTTAAAATACAATTTCTATTTTAGTAATGTGTAAGAACACTTTTCTTAGGAAGTTGTAAGTGAGATGTGAGAGATTAATGTTGATGTTTGAGTCAGCAGTTGACGCGCGAAAAGTCAAAGTAGTGACACGCGTGGATTTGTGTGGCACCTCGCTGAAGTTTATTGACTGACGATATTCAGTCACACCCCTCCACGAGGGTGTCATGTGGCACAAGGCCTTTTTAACGTGGACATTCCGAGCCTGTGGACCACGGCCAAAAATATGCCCATTGAACCCGTATAAACGGGTTCAGGGCCGGTCTACCTCCCCGAAGGAGAGTCCGCCCTTCGGCGTAGCCTCCTTCGGGTTCCTCCCGTCCGTAGGATGAGAGTATAACCGTGCAGTCGCTCAAAAGTTGAAGTTTATTGACTGACTGGTGAATTGGGTCGAGTTGGTCCTTTTTATTTGTTTCTGGAAACCAAAATAAGCTCCAACGAATTGGGCGCGAAAACAGTTTTTCGACAATTGTTACATGTCTCGACCAACAAAAAGTCGAGATTTGAAATGCGAGGTGTTGGTTGGTTAAAACTGATTCTGATGAAAGAGTGTATTTTATCTCGGAGGTGAGTATGAAATATGGACGATTCTATATTCTAATTGTTTCGATGTACGACCTTTACACTTTCTAATATTGGTGACACATATGGTTTGATGTTCCTGCTATATATCTGGAGATTCTTGATAAAATACAAAGAATTTTCAATGCTATTGGTCTTGGCCTGTCATATTGGCTTCAGTGACTTTCCTACCGTTGTAATGTACCCATTCCTTGTGCTTTTCTATAAATACTTTCATGATCACTGTTCTCATGAACTTAGGTACTTAGAGTTTATGAATTTAAGCACAGAACTTGAATTATTTACATTATTTGGACTGTTATCCGCATTCTCGTTGACCTATTCACAACGTTTCGGCCGTTGTACGATCCGGCCTTCTTCAAGTGACTGGAATTTCAAAGCGAATCCTTTATTTCGTCCAGCGGAGTAGATTGTTCTAGTTCCAACGTGCCATGGCTCTTCCGGACGAAATAAAGTGTTCAGTTCGAAACTCCGGTCACCTGAAGAAAGCTGGAGCGTACAATGGCCAAAAGGTTGTGAATATGGCAATGAAGATGAGGATAACAGTCCGAATAATGTAAATAATGCAAGTAATCATAATACCTCATCTCAGAGATATGGACAGATATATAGAGAGACATAGATATAAAGGCCGGAGCGTACAACGGCCGAAACGTTGTGAATATGGCAATGAAGATGAGGATAACCCTTTGAATAATGTAAATAATGCAAGTAATCTTGCTACCTCATCTCAGTGATATAGACAGATATTTAAGCACAGTAAAAGCTTAGTGGAAAGGTCTCACCGTTTTACAGTTGAAATGGCTAGATAGGCCGTAAGTTCTATGCTAATAGTTTCTTCTATTGCATTTGCCACTAGTGGAACTCTCTGCTTCTTGCTGCCCAGTCAAAAATTCAAATGCAATATCAATCGTTATCTTCCCTTTGTTTGTTTGTTTTTTTTTAATTCTTCTTCTTTTATTGTCCTCTCTCCTTAAAAATGTAGTTTTTTTTTCTCATATTCTGTTCCAATCAGTAACACCATGCGTCTTAGAGGTGCTATTGCCTTTCTTGGTACGAAATGATTAAAAGCAAAGAGAACATGAACGAACTAGATAACTGTTTCTCGAACGACACCCGAATGTATAAACGATTTTAAGTCTTTCTGTATTCTTTCTTTCTTTCTTTCTTTCGCACTCATTCATTATTCATTCAGTCCTTCCTCTTTCTTTCTTTCTCTCTTTCTTTCTAAATATTTCTCTACAATTTATTTATTGATTTATTAACATTTTCTCCGTCTTTATTTTATACTTTTTTCCTTTCTACTTGTTTTTTAATCTCTCCTACTTTATTTATTCATTAATATTTCTCCTCAATTTTATTCTTTCTTTCCCTCTTACTTTCCTTCTTTCTTTTTTCTTATTTCTTTCTTTCCTTTCTTTATTTCTCTTCTATCTTTCTTTCTTTCTTTCTTTCCTGCCATCTTTCTTTCATTTATTCCTTATTTCTTTCTTTCTTTTTTCTTTCCTTATTTCTTTCCTTCTTTTCTTATTTTTTCTTTCTTTCTTTTTTCCTTCCTTCCTCATTTCTTTCTTTATTTCTTTCTTTCCTTCTTTCTTTCTTTTTCCTTCCTTTCTCATTTCTATTTTACTTCTTTATTTCTTCCCTACTTTATTTCTTTCTTTCTTTCCTTCTTTCTTTCTTTCTATCTTTCTTTTTCCTTCCTTCCTCATTTCTTTATTTATTTCCTTCCTTATTTCTTTCTTTCCATTTTTCTTTCTTTCCATTCTTATTTCTTTCTTTACTTCCTTATTTATTTATTTCCTTCATTAATTCCTTATTTCTTTCTTTCTTTTTTCTTTCCTTATTTCTTTCTTTCTTTCTTTACTTCTTTCTTTCTTTCCTTGCTTCTTTCCTTCATTAATTCCTTATTTCTTTCTTTCTTTTTCTTTCCTTCTTTCTTTCTTTCTTTCCTTACTTCTTTCTTTCCTTCCTTCTTTCCTTCATTAATTCCTTATTTCTTTCTTTCTTTTTTCTTTCCTTATTTCTTTCCTTCTTTTCTTATTTTTTTCTTTCTTTCTTTTTTCCTTCCTTCCTCATTTCTTTCTTTATTTCATTTCTTTCCTTCTTTCTTTCTTTTTCCTTCCTTCCTCATTTCTTTATTTATTTATTTCCTTCCTTATTTCTTTCTTTCTTTCCATTTTTCTTTCTTTCCTTCCTTATTTCTTTCTTTCCATGTTTCTGTCTTTCCTTCTTTCTTTCTTTTCTTCTTTCTTTCTTTCTTTTCTTATTTCTTTCCATTCTTATTTCTTTCTTTCCTTCTTTCCTTATTTATTTCTTTCCTTCTTTCTTTCTTTCCTTCCTTCTTTCCTTCATTAATTCCTTATTTCTTTCTTTCTTTTTTCTTTCCTTATTTCTTTCTTTCTTTCTTTACTTCTTTCTTTCTTTCCTTGCTTCTTTCCTTAATTAATTCCTTATTTCTTTCTTTCTTTCTTTTTCTTTCCTTCTTTCTTTCTATTCTTATTTCTTTCCTTCTTTTCTTATTTCTTTCTTTCCTTTTTTCTTTTTTCCTGCCTTTCTCATTTATTTATTTATTTCCTTTTTTATTTCTTTCTTTTTTATTTCTTTCTTTCTCTCCTTCACTCCTTCTCTCATTTTTTCTTTCTTTCTTTCTTTCTTTCTTTCTTTCTGTCTAGTCGAATTTGTATTGATATTTTATGTGTAAATTTATATTTAATATACGTGTAAAATCCTTATCCATAAATACATATATATTTGATTGTAATGAGATGTTAGTTGTCAACACCCATGGAATTTCCATGGATTCAGATCATTGTATCATTATTTCGCACTTTTCAAATAATTTTTATTTTTACCGTGAAAGAAATTAAAAAGATGAGGATCCCCGTTAAAAGAAACTTGTGTCTCTGCCCTAAATCAGCGTTGTCCTATTCCACGTTAGCCACCAGTTTGAGAAACAATGGATTTTTATTTGTTTGTAATGTCAGTAAACTAAGTTATCTCCCTTGCACCAGCGATGAAATTGCATTCTCACATGTAAAACCTTCTAATTATAGTGAGGACTTAAAATATCCCGTTACTTTTTTACAAGTTCATTGACTGCTACTCAAGGAACCCTCCTAACTCCCGTCAGCAAATGAATCTCGTTTTTGTCCGGTTTAACGTACCATATTTAAGTATTTCTTGGTGTATGGCCATAAAATCAAAAGGTTTAAAAGGACGCAAAACTCGAGAAACAGCAACACTTAGCCATAAGAATCGCCCTAATGAGTGTCGATTGACTCTTCGATATTTGGAGTAGGGGATAGAAGATAGAAGCGTGTGTGTTTGTTTTCTCCCTTATTTTAAAAAGGCGCCCTCTAGTGTAGCATGTCATCCATCATTTCAATATAAACGACCGGATGAATGCGATAACGCCCAGTCAATATATTCATAGAATCTGGGAAACAATCTTAACTGCTCATTCTATTAATCGACATTGTTGTGAAATGCAACATTAATCATATCAATGTCAGTTTTCTTCTTTCTTTTATTGCTTTCGATTGATCAATGACAAAATAATGGCTTTGTAGTTTTAAGTAGGTACCTCAACTGAATTTTTGGTGCCTAATGTTCAAAATTAGTTTTTAAAGGTGGAAACACATTCTTGAAGCTTTCTTTTTAGTTTTAATTGGAAGCTAAATGATTAAATTTACTATTTCCAGTATGCAAAATACTCTAGTGCATTTCAAATAGAAATTTTATTGATTGGAACCTCATCGGACATTTTTGACACATTTGTAAACAAAAGTTAATTCTCCGTTTTAAAAATCTTCCAAAAATAAAATATCCTTTTCTTAAACTTTATTTGAGGACTTTTAACCGATTTAAAGTTTAATTAATCTGATTTGAAAAAATATTATTTATTTTAAGTATAAAATAACAGATAAATGGATTTTTAAAACAAACATTAGCAGTGTTTACTCGCTTGTCACCGTCGCTTGTCACTTGGGGATCACTTAACAAGTGTTGACAAATATGTCAACACCTTTATTGTTGTTCTACAGAGATTTTATCTGTTCTTTGATTTGTTTTTTGTTGTTTTTGTTCACCCTTTAAAAGGCCCGGTTAGAGGGTTATGGTTGAAGGCCATTTTTGCGTATAACGAGGAAGATGAGCTTGATTAGCCTTGAACAGGTTTGTAGTGAAAGATTGTAGTGATCGCGGAAACATCCTGTTGGGGGTCGGTTCCACAGGGCAGTGTTTCAAAGGAAGAAGCTGTTCGAGTGGAATTTACTTCTCGACGATGGAACACGGAGAGAATGTGTTTGGTTTGCTACGATGTAAGTGGCGTAGCGTTTTCTTTCTGTGAAGGTTTGCCTAGCGGGACCAGGTAATGTAGTTCGTCTGAGCACCTTCCGTGGAAGTAGTGGTAGAGTAGCGAGAGGCTTTTCGCATCCTACCTGTGGAAGAGAAATTAAAGGGTGGAGAATAATTCGTCACCCACAAAGGCACAGAGACGCTTTTGAGCTGAATCGAGACTGGAGAGTGAGATCTTGGCAGCTTCCGCCCAAATATGACAACAGTACTCCATTTTTGACCTGATCTGGCCCTTCAAAAGGTAAAGGATAGCAGGGTGGGTCAGCTGTACAGAGAGCCGACTATTTTAACTGTAACCTTAGAAATGGATCGTATCTAGGAGTTCCACTTGAGGTTCGATGTGAGTTTGAGGCCTAACAGTGTTTCAAGGTACGGTGCTTCCTCAAGAGGACCTCTGTTCATCAAGAATGGTGGTAGTTCGGGCTCTGATCAATGATGATGGAATGTAACTAGCATGATCTTCGAGGCATTGAATGTAGCCAGACAGTTTCTACCCCATTGGTTAGAGATTTTCAAGATCGGAAGAGAGATTTAGTCTTTGAACATCGAGAGTTTTAGAGGCGTGTCCGTATATAGTCGTGTCATCGGCATAGATGTTTACAAATGATCTGAGTATATTCGTACGCAGATCATTTATGTAGATCAAAAACAGGGTTAGCCAGAGGAGTAACGCATGGCGGACGCTTGCATTTTGTGCTACGGAGGACTGGCCATTGAGAGCTACGTTCAGGGACCTACATGTTAGGAATTTTATGATCGAGAAGACTCTTCCAGTGATTTTATAACTGGAGAGCTTGTGTAGTAAGCCTTTGTGTCACACACTGTCAAAGGCCTTTGAGATATCAAGTGCTATGCTCCTCGATGTGTGTTGTCAAGAGCCTCATTGATTCTGTGAGTGATGGTAGTTTGGACGTCGGCATTTGATCGGATCGACCGAAACCCATAATTCTCGTCGCTGAAGAGTTACTTATTTTCTAAGTGCTCAACAACCTTCTTATCGATTATGGTCTCAAAGAGCTGGCTGATGATACTGAGGAGACTGGTGGGTCTGTACTTGGAGGGGAAAGATCGCTCGCCAGCATTCTTGAAAACTTGGCATACGCTTGGCACTTTTCACGGGTTTGGAAAGGATTTCTCCTTCAAGCAGCAGTTGAATAACTGCTAGAATTGGGGATAATTCCGGGTTCTTTCGCTCTTAAGGACAACCACCGAAATTTCGTCTGGACCAGTGGCATTCTTAAGGCCTTTGATGTCTAGAGACCTTACGGGCTGTGACGGTAATATTACTGAAACTGTGTTCAGTGAGACGTGGAAACTTGGGGAATGAATGATATTTCTCATTTAACGTTGAGTTAATGGCAAAAAAAAAGGCAAAGAGGTTGGCCTTATCAGTCGAGGAAGATATCACCTCGGGTCCATTTATAAATGTGAGAACAACTGTTTTGCTTCTATTTATGGTCGGTGATCTTCCAGGATTCTTAGGATCCAATTTGTTTATTTTCAACATTGTTCTAGACCGCTCGTCCGTAATTACACTTGACGTTTTCTAGGACTTTTTTTAATTCAGTGAGGGCCGAACTACTTCGCTTCTTGAAATAGATATTGAAGTAGGGGTTTCGGTGTGTTATGGATGCGGCACATTCGGTGGTAGACTAGGGTTGATTGTTTGCTTTTTTGCTGGAATTTCGTTTGGAGGATATAAAACTCTCCATTCCAGAAAGGATCCAATCAGTGACAAGAGCATCAGTTTTTGAGGCAGCATGCTGGAAGAAGGTTGCGAGGGGAGCTCCTATCATGTAAGATCGAAAGATGTCTCAGTCTAACTTCTCAAAGCGAAAATCGTTCTCTGGAACGGTACATTAGGGGATGCCTTAAGTTTGGCATCAATCTGTACACTGATTAGAGAATGGTGTGACGTGCCCAGTGGAGGTAAAATTTTTGATGGGCATTTTTCAGGGCAGAAAGTTAGGAAGAGATCGAGGAGGTTTGCCTGATGTTCTGTCGTGTTTGGTATCCGGGTAAGTTCTCTGAATACCAGAGTTAGCTCATAGGAGAATTGTCTGCAATATTTGCCTTCAATACCGGTTTTGTTGAAGTGGACTAGCCACTCCATATGGGGGATATGGACAGATTACTGTCCCTTCGCCGTGAGGACGATAAAGAGCAAAGACGAATGTGGGACTATGGTTAAGTGCCACGTAGAAGCACATATACATGAGACCGGGTCCCTCGTTTTTTGCGTCCCCGCCACAGGGAAACTCTTTATTGATGTGGGCTCGGAGGCCATATCCGTGGCGATTTAGGTGGTCATGTTTAGCTACGAGAACAACTTTAGTGCGCACGAGGCGTTGATATCGGTTTCAAAAAGTAGCAGAAGATCTGGTTTAGATGGAAGATGATGTTCAACTTCTGGCATGTTGGAACATAGACTCCTCACACTAGTGTAGATTATCGATTTGATGGAGGGATTATGGATCGGGGGATTATAGATCGGGGGAGGGTTTATGGATTTGAGGGAGGGATTATGAATCGGGGGAGGAATTATTGATCTGAGGGAGGGATAATGAGTCGGGGAGGGATTATGGATCGGGGCATTATAGATAGTGGAAGATTATGGATCTGAGGGAGGGATTATAGATCGGGAGATTATACATCTGGGAAGGAATAAGGATCTGAGGGAGGGATTATGGAGCGGGGCATTATAGATAGGGGGAAGGATTATTGATCTGAGGGAGGGATTATGGATCGGAGGAGGAGTTATGGATCTGAGGCAGGGATTATAGATCGAGGAGGGATTATTGATCTGAGGGAGGGATTATGGATCGGTGGAGGGATTATGGATCGGAGCATTATAGATGGGGAAAGGATTATGGATCTGAGGGGGATTATGGATCGGGAGATTATAGATCGGGGTAGGGATTATGGATCGGTGAGGGATTATGGATCGGTGAGGGAGGGATTATGGATCGGGGGATTATAGATAGAGGGAGGGATTATAAATTGGGAAGGGATTATGGATCGGGGTGGAATTATATACGGTGTGGTTGAAACAACTATACAGTGTTACGGTTTTAAAGTTTTAACTTTGTAAAAACATTCAAAAAAAGCGTTCATTCTCGATTTTCTTAAAGAAAATCGAGAATGAACGCTTTTTTTAAATTTCTTCCAAAAATCAAATGTTCGGAAGGAAAATAAATAAAACCATTTCGAATTTATGATCATCAATAAGTCTCAACATTAACTCTAAACAAAAGAACTGAAGAGGGACTGATTTCGTCCTTCCCTTATACCCCGCGATCATAGCTCTCCACAATTTCCTATACTCTGTGGCTCATAATAAATTTTGCTTTTTTGTTATCTCTCCTAAACTCTTTTCTGTAACCCATTTACTCAAGCTCACTAGGTTATGCATTGATTTCCTCTGTCCGCCTTGCCTTCAATCTGTCCTGTGAGTATCAGATTTTCCAAGCCCTCTTTCCTCATTATGTGGCCTAGATATTTCAACTGTCTTTTCCTGATATTAAGTGTAAGTGACTTATGATATCGTAAAGGCAGATGACATCAGACAAATTAACATCTGAACAAAAACGTCCGTCTTATTTTCAATTGGTTTGTTACGACGTCAACCACAGCAGCACCTGTACGAATAAAGGTACTTGAAAGAAAAACTCCGCGGAATGCCAAGTGGCTGTTCTTCAGTCTTCAATTTCGAAACAAAAGGGAAGTGAGAAATATTCTTGGAATGATGCAAAAAGATGGAGTACAACTGAACCTCAAAATATTTTTTTTAAATCAACACCATATTTATGTATTTATTGTTTTAGTTTCAAATCATTGTCATTGGAAAGAAAGGATTGTGTTTAAGATGTTTGAAATCACCAACACATTGGTTGCCTCCGCCGGTGGGGGGACGATATGCTACGTTTTGCGTCATATTTAATTAGATGGACATTTTCTTTGTTGGATACAGGCGTGACTGGAAGAAGGCGAACTAGCCTCGAAACGTGTAAAAAGTAAAAATGAGATTGTTCAATTAAAAAGTCACAAACTCTTCAACGAAACGTGTATCTCTCTTATCTCTTTTGCGTTGCTGAGAAAACCAGTAGAATGAGAAAGAAAGTCTTTTTTTATTTTGTGACTGAGTGATCAGAAAAATTCGAATTCTGAACATGAGACCCGGGTTCGAATCTCACCATGGTCGATTTGTCAGCAAGGAGACTTCCTGATGTTATCGGACTTGAGGCGGGGTCGATCCCAACATGCGGCACATTTGGAAAATGGCTGAAAACCATACCACCGGTTTGACCAAAGCCTTGTGAGTGAAACTGGATAGACGGAACCCTTGGGGGACGTCAATAGCTGTGCTATCACGAACTCACAAGTCATCGTGGCCGAGGGTCTGAGCGTGCTGGCCTTGTTCAAATAGTTGATCACGCTAGATAATACGCTCTTTCCCAGAAACTGTAACTAAAGTCTGTTCAGCATAGTTGCAGTATAAACCACAGGTGGGTATTCAACAAACACAAAATGTGCCTGAGCAAGCGTCTGCAATAGGGATTGTAGACGCTTGCCCTAGTAGACGGGTATCCTTGAATACGAGTGGCCAACTATACTTTTAGTGAGTTATCACCCTTGCACCAGCGATTTATTTATATTCCCACATGTAAAACCATAATTATAGTGAGGTCTTAAAAAATCCCGTTATAAACCGGAAACCGAAACCTGAACAGGACAAGGGATAAACGTATACTCCTGTCCAAAAGACCGGGGAAGAGTGTGAACCTATCTATCCCCCACTGAAAGAAAAAAAAAAGTAAATAAAATTTCATAGTTAAGGTGGAGTTGATAGAAGTATAGAGTTGAAGTAGATTTTAGAAGAATCCGGAAACCTAAGCCTATACAGGAAACAAGGGATAAACTTCTACTTCTATTCAAAGGACTGGGGAGGGGTGTTGTTGAGGGGTTATCCCCTTTTACACAAATGGACTCACCCTTTATATACATATACTACTGCTATGTGAAGACCGGGGAGAGAAGAAGACGAGAGCAACCGAGGGTGAAGGTAACAGACAGACAGACAGAACGAACGGAGCGATCAAGAGTCACAGTGAGCGAGCACGTAGACTCAGTAAGAAGTCATACAGCGATACTTCAATACCAAAGATATTTTGCTACTAACCCGCATTCCTGGAACTACTAACCTGCTTTACCAGTTTGTATTATTACGTTAATACATTATTTTCCTATATTCATTCTTGGCGTTTGTTATTTATTGGTACTGGATTTCATCCCGGAATCCACAACAGGTGTGAACCAGTAAGATCCATGGTCATCCACGTCCAAAAGGAGTGAGATACAAAGAAAAAAACGATGAACACTTTATTAAATTCTACACTATCTGGTCATTTTCTATTAAAACTTGATCTATACCAGTGACATGTGTTTACATAGGTTGGGTTAATTAAATAAATAAAAACATTTTCTATCTTTTTTGTTTTGTTTTGTTTTAATCGGTATCACGCCAAGCAAGGCAATAAAGCCACTAAGACACAAGGGGGTCACAGGCTATGGAAGAATTAGGAACATAGACATTAATGATGAGCAGAAAGAGAAGAGAGTAATCAGGACAGTAGATTGCGATTGACATTGCATTTAAATTTTTGCAGATAAAATTTGGCTAGAAAGCATAGAGACGGAATGGAAGTTCCACAAGAGAGAAATGCTGGAGAATAAACTGTTAACATAGAATTTATGGCTACATCTCGCCAGCTCAAATGTAAATTGATGAGATCTCGGCGCCAGTCTAGTAGTGCGCTTAAATTCAACTCTAGGTACCATAACAAAAACTTCATCCGAACAATTACCGCAAAAGTATTCATAGTAACGACATAAAGAGGCAACCTTACGGCGGTGGGAAGGTGAATGAAGACGAGTTGCCAGATCAGAATTGATAATATTGCAGATACTTCGGATCTTATCAGGCATCTCCAAGGGCACCGGACCATATGGGGCTGCAATATTCTAACTAGAGAGGTAAACAATATGAAACGATAAACACAGTTGCGTTTTAATGCTGACCGGATTTGAACCTATCTTTTTCTATGTACCGTGTCCATTCAGGACGTGGGCGATCATGGCTCTCCATAACATCCTATCCTTTGTAGCGCTTATATATATATATATATATATATATATATATATATATATATATATATTTGGTGGGGGTTACTACTGTCCTTGCCATGCCATATTCTAACAACCATTTACCCAAGCCTGTTCGGTAGGTTTCTCGATGTTTCCCAATGTCCCTCTGGGCCGTCGTTATATCCCTGTCAGGGTCAAATTCTTCAAGCCGTCTTTCCTCATTATATTTCCAAGATATTTCAAGTATTTCTCTCCGATTCTAAGTATAACTATCCTCTTGTTCTCATTTCCTTAAAACCTCTTCGTTACTCACATACTCCATTCAGAGCATTCTCAGCATCCTTCTGTACAACCACATCTCTGTTGCCTCAAGTCTCCTCTTCATCTGTGGAGAAATTGTCCAGCCTTCACTGCCATAAAAGAGAACTGATATTACACAGCAGTACAAGTCTTTTATTC
The DNA here is from genome assembly GCA_963932145.1 of Acanthosepion lycidas. NCBI lineage: Eukaryota > Metazoa > Mollusca > Cephalopoda > Sepiida > Sepiidae > Acanthosepion > Acanthosepion lycidas. Next base: position 96,309,187 of record OZ010600.1, read on the forward strand.
GTTTCTAAGGAAATTTTCTTTTCTCTTGATGGCTTGCTTAGTTTTTTTTTGTTATTTTTTTTAAATTTGCCTTCGGATTTCGGTGCTATATTTTCTGTGGTCTGTTAAAACACTTCCCAAATATTTAAAATTCTGTACTTATTGGTTTTGTTATCTACATTTCGTAGTTTCTGACAATCTTATTATCCTGTTTTCTCTTTGTGACAATTTGCCAATGAAGTTGCGAAGAAAAGAACATCAATTCTGTCGACCCACAATTGATAGTCATTTCTGCTCAACTTGATATACGGAAGCAAAATACCAGCTATTTTTATCCCTTTGCCCACTGACATTAGCACTACTCCACCACTATCCCACACACACGACGACCGCGCTTACCTGTACACCTTTTCTTCACCAACACATTAAATATGTATGTCTTTGTACGTAAGATAATGGAATAAAAGCAGAATATGACCTTTCGAAGAGCCAGATCGGTCGGCCGATAATGTAGTACTATTGCTTTATCTGGGCTTGATAAGATAGGAGTTCAAAGGCGTCCATGCGGCCTTGTGGGCGATAAACTGTTTTCCACCTTACAACCCCTTTCCCACAGACAATACGTTGGAAACCTCTTGCTACCCTGCCACTATTTGCATGGAAAATATTCAAACCAACCACCTTCTTTAGTTCCCCAACCCCAAAAGTATCAATTATCACTCCAACTTTTGGTCACGTTTACTGTAGCCAGGTATTGAACTCACGACTCTTTGGGTCAAGTCGCTGGATTCAGCTAACACTTTTATCCACTGGGCCATGTGAACAAAAACTGGGAAAGTTAAGTTAAAGAGAGATAACTGATACTGAGACACCCGGAAGATGCATGGCACGTGGAACTAGAACAATCTACGCCGGTGGACGAAATAAAGAGTTTGTTTCGAAATTCCAATCACCTGAAGAAGGCAGGAGCGTACAACGGCCGAAACGTCGTGAATATGGAAAGGAAGATGAGGACAACAGTGCGAACAATGTAAATAGTGCAAATGACCCATATGGTGTTGATATGTCGCTAAACAAACAAACAAACGAACAAGGAGCTGATTTAGTCATTGACTTAAGATTGGATTTTGGAAAAATAGAATGAAAGCTTAATTTTATAGAATATCATCTTAGAATTTGTTTTTTACTAATTGTTTACACAATACAAGGCCAAAGAGCCACTCGAGATAGAGGGTTACTGGATGACATTATTTTATGGGCGTAAGAGAAAGATTTAAGATGTGCAAATCATGAGGATATGTAGGAAATATAACGGTTGGCATGGAGATGTTAAGGTTGTAGCTATCGAGGAAGCAAAAATAATGTCGTTTTTGACGTTAAAAAATACGTCAAAAAACGATATTATTTTTGCACCACTCTAATAGAATGCCAGTACAACTGAGTAGGGATTTTGATCCTCACTGGGCGCCCCTTACTTTCTGTTACTGCGCTTAGAAAATCACCAATTGAAGCTAGAATGCAATTATAATGGAGAGGCAAAGAAATAAATGAAAACCGACGCAAAATAACGAATTCCGTCGGATGCTTTCTTTTCCCATCTCGTTAAAAATGTTTCAAATGTAAATTGGTTTCACGTTTTATTCACGTTTTTTTTCTTTTTACATGCCACGTGATAATGTCGTCTTATCTCGTTCAAGACAGACAAGAAAACTATCGCTTCTTTTGATACCAACTCGTTCTGGGCAATGACAACGAAGAATGGCCGCCTATTTTCAGTGAAATATGTCTTTTAAATCTTTGAAACGGAAATGTTTACATCAGTAAAACAAGATTTTTTCACGCCACTTCCTTATAAGGGAGTTTTATTTTGAGAATTGTACTAAAACTTTGACACTTTGAAAGATTGTCACGGTTTGCAAGTTTCTAGAACATTTTAGTAGAAGTGCATTATATACACACACACAAACACACACATATATATATATATATATATATATATATATATATATATATATATATATATATATATATATATATAAAGAGAGAGAGAGAATAGATGTAATATAAGTAAGTGTTGTCACATGAATGAGAACATACGTAATTTCTATTATGTATGTTGGTGGAAACATTTCTTGAAATGTGATTATATATATATATATATATATATATATATATATATATATATATATATATATATATATATATATATATATATATATATATATATATATATATATATATATATATATATATCAGAAGATATTTAGACTTGCAATCGTTTGACGCACATCTTTCTCCGGCAGGCGACCAATTAACTAAGTTTAATTGTCTGGTGTGTAGTAATGGACAGCGGTTCGGATTGAGGAATCGGAGAGCCGGGTTCGAATTCCTGTCGAATCCATTACATTCACTTTACGTGCTAATACTCTTGCTAAAAGTATGAATCCTCTTCTCCTCCCCACATGAGTAAATAGCAGGACAGACCGGGTTCTCTGGCCTTGGATAGCAACTTCTCTACCCCAGAGAGAAATGGCAACCTACTGCAGGGAAAAAATCTGCCTCGTCAGTCATGAATCGAAAGATACATGATCGCCTAAGCGTGTATCACGCATGGCACATGACTGACTCACTGACATGGGCATAACAATGTGTGAGCTGACAGTTCTTATTTTTATTCGTATGCTCCTTTTACAGAGATACACTATCTGAAATTTTTACACACACACGCGCACACACACACACACGCACACACACACACACACACACATATATATATATATATATATATATATATATAGATAGATAGATAGATAGATAGATAGATAGATAGATAGATAGAGAGAGATAGATAGAGAGAGAGATTTTGCATGGTGAAAGCTTCGCTGATTCTTAGTTTCTTATTCAATGTCTACTTAATTGTGTGACTAACAGGAACTTTTCATTATAAGAAATCTTCTCAATATTCTCAGACGACTGTAACAATTGAAGTACTTTATGGTAATGATAATTAATAGTCACTTGATTTGTTACCTTATAAGACACATTTATTGATATTACTTGAAAATTGAATTCTTCCTCAATGTTTCACTCTTGGAGACAGATTCCTGGAATTAATGGACGAGATCTGCTAGTGGCAAAGGCAATGATCTGTACTTCGCCAGCAAGTATTCGAACATAAACTAAAACTTTGGATACCGATTTTCAAGTCAGACTCATACTACTTGGAATATCACCGCTACAACTAGCTTAGACCATCTCTGACCAGCTTGGAACAGCTATGACAAGCCAAGACCAACTACGACTAGCTTAGACCAGCTCTGACCAGCTTAGACTAGCTATGACAAGCCAAGACTAGCTACGACTAGCTTAGGCCAGCTGACCAGCCTGGACCAGCTATGACAAGCCATGATCAGCTATGACTAGCTTAGACTAGCTCTGACCAGCTTAGACTAGCTATGACAAACCAAGACTAGCTACGACTAGCTTAGACCAGCTGACCAGCCTGGACCAGCTATGACAAGCCAAGACCAGATACGACTGGCTTAGACCAGCTCTGACCAGCTTGGAACAGCTATGACAAGCCAAGACCAACTACGACTAGCTTAGACCAGCTCTGACCAGCTTAGACTAGCTATGACAAGCCAAGACTAGCTATGACTAGCTTAGACCAGCTGACCAGCCTGGACCAGCTATGACAAGCCATGATCAGCTATGACTAGCTTAGACCAGCTCTGACCAGCTTGGACAAGCTATGATCAGCTTAGACCAGCGGCTCGAGTGAAAACACTCGGGTCCCCACGTTAAAAGCTGACCTTGTGACACAACCTGACTCAATGGAGGTGGGGGTCAAGTAAATCTCGATCTTTCTTATGCAATCCAAATTGCTCATTTCATAACTATCAAATATTATACGAATATTGCTGACAAAAATTTATACGGTTACTGACACAAATTTATACAATTATTATTTACAAAAATTTATACGGATATTATTGACAAAAATGTGTACGGATATTTAATGAAAAACAAATTTTATGGATATTTGACAAAAATTTATACGGATAATGACCGATAAAATTTTTTAGGGATATCTATTGACAAAAATATCTATGTATGCATTCATAAAAATGTGCGGAGATCCCACGTCAGCCATTATCTACAGGGTTCCCCCATTGTATCTCTCATTAACAGCGCGTTCCAAAAACTACAGGGTGTCCAGTAAAAAAGACAGTATAATTCAGAAAGACGTAAAACAAGCGTTGAAAACTGGTGACAATTGATGTGACTAAAAAATTCATTTCATCAGTTCCCAAGTCGGATGTTCTTCTTTGAAAAGTACGATAAATTGACACTGAAAATCAGTGAGTTGTTTAGCCATACGGGAAGGTCAGAACGAAAGACGGGCGCTGTCTGAAAATAACCTTTAAATAACGAATCACAAGATCGATCAGCAATTAATCAATCACAAACGAACCAATCAGAATTAAGTAATTACACGAGAGTCGAATGATTATTCAAGGTCATGAATATATTCAAGAAATTTAATTAAGATTATTCAAGGTTAATAAAATTACCGCTTTTTACTGGTTACGCTGTATATTTTATGAGGAAATCACCCAGAGAGGATTTAAAAAAAAAAAACATACACACGGGTCGGAGTTTGTAAATTTAGCACAAAAATTAATGCTTTAGAAGGAAAAGTCGATACCTCGTTACAAAGTTCAAATTCCGAATTTGCATGAAAGCGAAACAAATTCCCCCACACGCCTTGCCGGCTTCTTTCTATTTATGAAGAAACTCTTTGTGACAATTTCCTGTATTAAGATTTTTTTTTATTCTTTTTGTTTATTTGTTTACCATATCTACACATGTTGGTGTTCGGGCGGTCGGGTGGGGGGGGTTGTAGTCTCTTGTCACGTGTCCCTCAACACAAAACACACGCCAACAACTTTGAAAACAAAATAGCTTTTCTTTTAAGTTACAATTTTGCTTAGTTGGCTGGCAATTGAGTTTAAGCATCAAACAGACTGTCGCCACTGGGTCGGTGCTCAGCTTAATGACTACTTTTATATTTACATACGCTTTATTCCTGATATCAAACACTTTATATCATACCATAAAACTACATTTTTATCATATCTATCTATCTTTATATGTATATATATATATATATATATGAAGAAATATAGTCTTAAGGTGTGCTATATTTATGGGATAAAGTGCTCAATATCAGAGATAGAGCGTGTGTAAATATAAAAGTGAACATAGAAGTCAACACTTAGAGGCGACAGTCTGTTTCATGCTATATGCATTCGTCAGGCCACGATTGCATATAGCATGAAACAGACTGTCGCCTCTAAGTGTTGACTTCTATGTTCACTTTTATATATATATATATATATATATATATATATATATATATAATCCCAGAATCAGAAAACACACACACACACACACACACACATATATATATATATATATATATATATATATATATATATATATATATATATATATTCTCGAAAGGCGTATGGGTTTGTGGAGGCCAGGCTACAGAAGTTCATTACTAAAATGACTGACTGTTAACAGGGTTTTTGCTTTAAACTCATAGAAAGTTAAGCAGTACAGTGTACAAGCAAGGGGAATAACTGTAGCCTTGAGATGATTGTCAAGCAAACACGATTCAAAAACTTGAAAGAGGTTCAGAAGAAGTGAACTGAGGCTAATGTCTGTTCATCAAGAGCGTCCCCCCCCCTCACACACACAGACAGACACAGACATGTTCAGGAAATGAGCTACAAGTGTAGCATTCATTGTCTCAAACTATTCCTGTCAGAAGCGTCTTGGTATATTTACCTGGCTTCTGCCGGCAAAGGTTATATTAATATTTAGATCAAGCATCCCCCAGGCAGTACGTGTTATCCGGGAAGAGGCTGGGGTCATTACACGGCGCCTGAGCAGTCCCCCAAAGAGGAAGTGCCTAGGAGCCTTCAACAATTTTTCCACAGTATTGCCGGTAAACCCTCTTTAAACCTTGATCTTGTGCCACGTTCGGAAGCACGGTGGGTACACGGAAAAATCTACCTGGGCTCAGAGAAAGACAACTGGTCCGTTGCTAAGAGGTCCGTTTTTTTTCTGATTCAAAGAGGTACACAGTATATATATATATATATATATATATATATATATATATATATATATATATATATATATATGTATGTATGTATGTATGTATATCTATGAGGAATCTAAATAAAAAAAACGAAAGATTAATCTACAACCCAGTGTGTCTGAAGATTTTAATTTTTTAATATTTTTTTATTGTTCAATATATATATATATATATATATATATATATATATATATATATAGTCTTAAGGTGTGCTATATTTATGGGATTAAGTGCTCAATATCAGAGATAGAGCGTATGTAAATATAAATATAAAAGTGAACATTGAAGTCAACACTCAGAGGCGACAGTCTGTTTCATGCTAGATGCAATCGTCAGGCCACATGTCCTGACGATTGCGTCCAGCATGAAACAGACTGTCGCCTGTGTGTTGACTCCATTGTTCCCTTTTATATATATATATATATATAGAGAGAGAGAGAGAGAGAGAGAGAGTGAGAGAGAGAAAGAGAGAGAGAGAACCTTTCGAACCAGAAATCCGAAGTCTTAAGTCCTTTCATACATATAAAAATATTCCTCTTAATAAGGCTAGATAAAAAAAATGTACATTTCAATTGCCCCCCCAACACACACACACACCCATACTTTTAACACGAACTCAGTCCACACCGGGATTGATAAGACAGACAGCCGATATCTTCGTCTGCCGAAATAGGCTATTCCCCATAAGAGGTGATTTGGGATTTTATTATTGATTAATTATTTGCTCTGTAATAATAAATATATTAAGCTCTTTTTGTGGATTAGTTTTAATATTTTATATTACTAGGATCCACTTGGATTATATAGCTATGGATTTATTGCCTTTACTATGTATATATATATATATGTGTGTTTTTGTGCGCACGCGCGTGTGCGTGTGTAATTCGCAAGAAATTGTAAGCATCAGTTTTGAAATAATGTCCAAAATTTTAACTCTAGCATTTTTGTCAATATTAGTTAAAGCAAAATTCCCGTCGAAATCAAGGGAGGTAATTAAAGTCAATTGAACAACTGAAAATTGTCTTTGCCAACAAACAAGATTTTATTTCTGTCCTGGAACAGGAAATAATTAAGTTTTTTTTTGTTTTTTGTTTTGTTTTTTTTCTCAGAAAGGCTGGGAAGGAAACGTGAAAAGATACTGTGATGTTCTCGGAAGATTAGTTTCCCGTCTGCCTGCCAGGGAAGTGATTACTGTTTTATAAGAAAAATGGCGACAGAGACAAGTAGATGACCAAGTGGTCATCTCCGGACAACACGACAAATATACGCCAAGATGTTTTTAGATAAACTGCCTTACCCCCCACACACACACACACACGTAAACACACACACGCACAAATATACATACATGTATATATATATATATATATATATATATATATATATATATATATAGAGAGAGAGAGAGAGAGAGAGAGAGAGAGAGATACATATTATATCATACGTGTGTGTATGTAACGTGATTTCCCTGTGCCTTTTCTATAAATATTTTCAGGGTAATTGTTCTGATGGTTTTACCTCTATGATATCTCAAATGAATTTAAGTGCGGTACTAGATTGGCGGCTAGGTCTCATTATTTTACAGTTGAAATGGCTAAATGTAAACGTGAGTTCTATGCTAACAGTTTCACTTGTGGAACTCTCTTCCAAGTTCTTGCTTTCCAGTCAACTTTGATGTTCAAAAATGTAAATGCAATGTCAATTGTTATCTTCTGAATTCTTGTTTTTTTTATTGTTCGCTTTCCTTAATAGTGCTTTCCTTTTTCTTTTTCTTTTTTTTCTTATTCTTTCATATTCAGTAACCACCTTGTGTCTTAGTGGCTTTATTGCCTTACTTGGGGTGAAATGTTTAAAAATATATTTGTGTGTGTGTGATAAACAGTGAACGACAAAATAAAAAAAACTTATAAGTGTGGCGTTTAGTTCTGATAAAGAACTCCTTTACATTAATAACGTTTTTATTGAAGTAATCAGTCTTCTATTTATAAAATGGAAAAAGCCGAGGCAATGCAACAAACACCGGCTACAGTCGACATCGAAACGTTAAAGATACAGAGACCCTCAGTTTTAAATTTAAACTTTGACATCTGGTCTATCTAAATGTTTACTTTAGTCGATCTTATTCAGTTTCTCTTTTTTATCATTATTGTTGTTAATTATCCCACGTTTTAGTATGAGCCGTAGTTTTGTCAGGAAATACGTTTTATGATCCCAGACTGGAGAGGATTCCGAAATTAGTGCACTTTCAATAGACTTTCGTTTTAATTCATTACTTTTTTTTCTTTTAATTAAAACTGTATTCTTTAAATCGAAATTTTTGGTGTGGTTTGATTTGGTCTGGTTTGATTTGGTTTGGTTTGGTCTGGTTAGTTTTGTTTTACGGCATATCAACCTCGATGGGTTATTTAATTCCGACAAGATTTTTATTCCTGGTAATATTTTTTTCAAAAAGGATTTATGGTAATATTTTTCCTCAAAATGTATTGCTAGTATTTTTTTTTTCAGAAATGTATTGCTGGTATTAAAACCTTTTTTTACACATTTTGTCCCTAGTTTGTGGAGTTAACTATTTGTCCATAGCTCCTCAAAGCCTCCTGATCAGAGACCTTGCTGTCGGACGTAGTTTATCGTCATACCCAGGACACGGATGTGGTTTATCGTCTTACCCAGGACACGGATGTAGTTTATCGTCATACCCAGGACGATGGAAATTGTTGTCAAACCTATTACGCTTAACGACAAATACATTGAATGTATTGTTTTGTAAAAGACCTTTTTGTATTCATTTATTCTTCTATTGAAATTCCTTGTGTTTACCTTGTACATTTTTTGGAACATTTTACATTTTGTAAATTTCTAATTCAAGTGACGGTGGGGGTGATGGAAATATGCAAATTATGTATAAGACGCTGCCCCCTGGGTGAAATGTATTTTTGTTTAGAAACGATATCGCGTCATTTTTCTTGCTCCTAATGTCAACACTTCATTATGATTCGGCTTCAGGAAGAAACATTTTGAAAGATTTTCCACGACGGTAAAGAACCTCCCTACATAGGCTTTGGGGAACATGGTATATCCCTCAGATCTGCGCTAGAGATGGTGAGGCTCGTGATTATTGGTGAGTGGCGGGCTTACTAATTTCAACTTATTAATTAATGTTATACGTTATTTAAATTCTTTGTCCTCAGGTTTCTTTTTATCATCACAATGTTTCGGCTGGTGTGTTCTCCAGCTTTCTTCAGGTGTCTTTCGATCCGGGTAAGCTTTAGCAAACGAAGTAATTTACGTGGCTTGGCGTAGCGAGAGGGGCGTTACCGTAATTGTAATATTAGCGGTTACCTTATAAGGAAACATTCAGTACTCATTGACCAAACAACTAATGCTACGTTCGGTTGAAATCTATAATTTTTTTTCTCTTATAACAATTTTTCCGGAAAATAGGTTTCTCAAGTCTGGTAGCTGTTATCGCTCTTTCCAGTATTGAATGGGGGTTTCCTTCCTAACCTTTTGTTTGAAGTGGTGTGGAATATCAGCATCTTCGAGTTACATGTGTGCCATTCCATTTTAGTCGTTGACCTTGTTCAAAGTCCTCATGGAATGTGGTTTCTGTTATTTGATAGTTCTTTGTGATCACTGGATACTATTTTGTTTATTACCCCCTCAGAGACCGGTAACCTATGGCAAGTGTGCCACACGTGGCACGCCAAACAATTTCCAGTGGCACGCAGCCGCAAATGACATCACAAAATCCGAACCAATAACTACTACAACGCAAAGAAGATATTTAACTGTTTCAATTTTAATATATACTAAAGTATATGTATATACTATATATTACTATATAAAATCTATTGTAGCACAGGTATATTAACCTTGACTGGTATAAAATACGTATGTTGTTGGCACGTATGTTTAGCGGCTCGGATTGAGGAATTGCAGAGCCGAGTTCGAATTCCATTCCAGTACATTCACTTACGTGCTAATAACCTTGGGAAAAGGTTATTATTAGGTTGGTGCATAAATTATGTCGTTTTCTAACATATGTTACTATGTGAGAAAACGACATTATTTTTGCACCAACCTAATAGCACGGAAGTGAATGTAATGGTTTCGAATCCTCTTCTTCTCTCTCCATCACCCCCCCCCACAAAAAAAACCCACAAGCTATGGGTAAATAGCAGGCAGACCCGGTTGGATGGCAACTGGTCTAATGCAGAAAGAAATGGCAACCTACTGCAGGAAAAATATGCCTCGTCAGTTATATATCGAAAGATAAATGATCACCTAAGCGTGTATCACGTATGGCACATAACTGACTGATACTGTTGGCACACAGAATGATTCTAAAACACTAAGTCAGCACATAATCAGCAAAAGGTTGCAGACCCTTGCTCTATATCATATTTAAATCTATTTCATATAATCTAACAAAGAGGAGTTTTTTGTTTTGTTTTGTTTTGTTTGGGGTATTTTAGCTTTTAGTTTTGTTTGCTGTTGTTTTTAAATGAACATCGTCTTTATTCTTAAAAATTAAAAAATCAATGTTTTTTTTTTTTCTTTAATTGCATTTTTATTGCGAAAATCAAATCTTAAAACTTAACTCTTCTAAATGCCGTTAACGACAGATGAATTGTGTTCAATTTCTAACTTTCAAAAGGAACCATGTATTTTTTTAACATAAGGACCTTTATTCTTTCATTAGCCGTTTCTCGTTGAGTTTATCATCCGAAATCTGTTGCTTGTTTATCGTAAATTACCAACGGCTGAAAAGGCAACGAGACTGGGTTTCTCGTCAGCCCGTAACACCTGCAAAATAGTTTGGATAACGAAGGTGGTATTTCAGCTCTATCGTTCAGAAAACATTAAAGCTTTCATCTCTACTGGGGAACTTTTGTAAACACTTGTAATTCTTGACAGTGTATGACAGAATAAGACTAAAATGCCTTTTCGGATCTCAGCCCTGATTATATCTGCTGTGTATGATGTGTGTATGGTGTGTATATGGTGTGTGTATGGTGTGCATATGGTGTGTGTATGGTGTGTGCATGGTGTGTATATGGTGTGTGTATGGTGTGTATATGGTGTGTATCTGATAACAGCAAAAAACTTTAATGGTTGTTTTATTGCGAAAATAAAAACTGTGCTCGTTTGAATGAAAAAACTTCGTCCATATTCCGCCATTAATTAGGCCTACTTCAATGGAGGATGGATGAAATGATATATGAATCTCTTACTCTGTAATGTAAGCATTTCACACTAAAGAATCCTAATATATATATATATATATATATATATATATATATATATATATATATATATATATATATATATATTGTCATCTACAGACAAACTGTTTCGCTGTATCACGCCTCTTCAGTGTGGCTAGATGTTCGATTACTTCAAGCCGTGTGTGTGTATATATATGTGTGTGTGTGTGTGTGTATATATATATATATATATATATATTCCGTTATAAATTTTACTTATGAACTTAGTGAAAAAAATAAACTTCCTTTCTTAGATGTTCTCATCGATTTTAGTAATAATACTTTTAAAACTTCTGTTTATAAAAAAAAAACAACTAGTAAAAACTCTTGCCATCTTAATTTCTCTGGTGAATGCCCTCTAAGATATAAAATAGGTTTTATTAAATTTTTTCTCACGAGAGCGCCTGAGAATTCATCCTCTCGCACGCTTTTTTTTAAAGAGTTAATGTAAGACAAACGCTGATTAATAAGGGATTTCATAATCAATTGCTGGAGTTCCACATTAGGCGTTTCTTGTCTAACGTAGCAAATAGCAATTGCGAGAATAGAAACATAAACAATAACATTAATATTTTTTATAAAAATCAGATGAACGAAAATTATAAACAGGATGAATGCAGAATTAAGAACATTATTAAAAAATGCATAACACCAGTTGACAATAGCAAAAAATTAGATTAATTATTTATTACAAAAAATTTAAAGCTTCTAACCTTATAGTTAAAAGCAATAATTCATCTCCTAGAATAAAATTAAATAGGGCAAATATTATTTACGAATTTAAATGCCCATTAAGGAATTGTATTCTTGATCAATCAAAATTCTTAAATGAATATATAGGCCACACAACAACATGTTTAACACGCAGACTCACTCTACACCTTTCTGACAATAGTTCAATTAGATCTCATTTAAATATTCATGGAGACCTACTGGAGACTATTCGTAACATACTTGTTGACAACACTAATATAATAGCATCATCTACATGCAAAAAAGGCTAAAAATAATGGAAGCCTTATTAATAAAAACAAACAAACAAACAAACCAACGCTTAATAATATTAATTTTGAACATGGACATAATATCCTGACCGTGTTTTGAGAAATTAAAACATTTTATAAAACATACATACAACAAACTATTTCTTATTTTAACAGTTAATATATTTCAACCTTGAAAATTGCTAAATGTATAGCCGAAAGCGCTTGGATAAAAAGAAGATTCGGACAGTTTTTATATCGTTTATCATCTGAAAAGAAAAAAAATTATTAGATCGCATGAGAAATTGTATAAAAAAAACTAAATAAAAGCACCTTGTCTGTCGTTTTCAATGAAATGTGCATGAAAGAAGGATTGCTGTCTAAATACACAAACATATATATATATATATATATATATATATATATATATATATATATATATATATATATATATTCATTTAATGTGAGAAATTTAGCACATTGTCGACATGGAAAACAAAAACACACTATTCGTAAAAAAAAAAAAAGAAATGTTGCTAATACCCAAGAAGAGGCTTACACAGGGGCGTCTTTTTAAAGAATTTTGAATTACATGTAACGATAGAACATTTGGCTTTTGTTTATCATCGCTTACCTTGATAAAGTCAAATGAGGAAACGCGTTGACAAGGACTCAGTACTATTTCCCAATAGTCTATTTTATTCAATTTGTTTTAACAGATTTATTCTGAGAAATGTAATATATATATATATATATATATATATATATATATATATATATATATATATATATATATATATATATATATATATGAACGGAGGCATTACTAAATAAATTGTCTACATCAAAAGATGCTATTATTTGGTTGTTTGGTTTTACAGCAACAAGATGACTTATGTGAGCCGAAAGCTTAGATCAAGGAACAGTATAATAAAAAATATCCAGCTGTTAGACAATTTTTGTCTATAGTTTCCCCCGTCCAAGAAACGATTGACATCATTATCCGTGATATATACAATCATATTTCTCTCCCACCCATCAATATTAAACGCAATATTTAAAAAAAAAATCCTTATTAGCATATACCACTAAAGTACCTTTTTATGACCCCCTAGATAATATTTATATTCAAATAGATGGTATTGCGATGGGATCGCTTTTAGGTCCCCTTTTTTCTAATTTTTATATGGCACATTTAGAAAATAAAATACTTAATGACACCAATAAACCCCTTATATATGTAAGATACATAGATGACATTTTCGTTTTAGCTAAATATATTGATCAAATTACACAACTTAAAAACAAATTTGAAAGTCCCTCTGTTTTCAAATTAACATTAGAACTTAATATTAATAATAAAACTCCATGTCCTTGGTGTATTTATTGATTCCAACACACATAAATTTCCTACTTCTCTTTATAGAAAACCCACAGGCATTAATTCATGTCTTCTTAATTATTATAGTGAATGCCTTCAGCGATATAAGTTAGCCGTTATAAAAAAAAAAATACTTAATCTTACGCACACAAATGATATCTTCTTCCAAAACCATATTTTATAAAGAATTACAAAACATTAAACAAATAATTGTTAATAATGGATTCCCTAAGATTATAAGTGTGGTTTTATAAAGGTGCCTTATAACCATCAACTCTTTTTTATTTATTTTTTTTCCTTTTTCGTAAAAAGTGGCTGTTATTTGCTTTTAAATCTGAATAAAACGTTCACTCGCCAGTAATTTACAATCGCCTGATGAGATGCATTGATATGCATCGAAACACGACTGCAATTGTGTAGCGATTTTGAAATGTTTTCGATGTAATATCCTAAAATAAACAACCTTTATTGAGCCCTCTTTTAATTAAATAATTGTACTCGATTCGTTCTCATCTTTTTAAAGCCTATATATATATATATATATAATGAAATGGACAAAGTCCGACAATTAGTTTTAAGTCATTTTTATGTTTATACTTTCTTTTTATAGATACAAATATTTAAGTAAATGCTCTGTTTTATAATAAACAGTATTAAACAACACTTACAGGCCTGAATATCCGAGAAAATTTCATAGAAAATATTCGCAATCCGATAGGAATCGAACCTGTATCCTGTACGGAACCGTTATTTAGCCTGACGTGCTCTTAACCGATCGAGCCACAGAGGATCGTTTGGTTAGCAAGGTCAAATTTACTGTCTTTAAACGTCAGTCTTCCCTGAATCTCTCACGTACATTAATATCTGCACACATTATGAAAAACAATTTTTTTTAAATAACAACAATGTATAAACATAAAATCTCTTAATATATATATATATATATATATATATATATATATATATATATATATATATATATATAAGAGTGTGTGATTGAGAGAGAGAGAGAAAGACAGATGCAGAGATCTTTTTAGAAGCCTTAATTCCAAAAAGAAATAATCAAAATGTGTGCCTTTAAAATAATTAATTTTTAAAAAATATATTTTTTGGTTATGCGACAGAATATTTAAAACACCGGGTTTCATTTTTTCTCCGTTATTTATTCAATCACATTACACGTCAACGATTTGTCATGGGTGTCAAGGAATATAACAGCCACTTTTTATTATTTCATTAAGAGAAAGTAATTATAAGAGATCACCACTCTGTCACTTCGTACTGGAATGTCGTTGATATAAGTTGTCAAGAAGAGTGGCGACAGGACAGAATTCGATGAAAATTGAATCCATTAACTTCAAAGCGACACAAGTATTCGCAATCGAAATTCGAACTCGTTTCACTAGATTTAAATTCAACACTGATAACTATTTTGACACTTTTTACGGCGCTAACAAAATAAAATTTTGTGTTCCTTTCCCAGATACAAATGATTGGAATTAAATATTACATCTTCTCAGCATCACTCTTGCTATAAACATTGTTCTACAGATTATAGGTTCTTCAGATCTTGTGATCAGGGAAGTCACTAGAAAAAGTGGGGAAAATTACTTGCTTGTCTTATTCTGAATGGTTTGCCGCAGTCGATGGGCCTCCGCTATTCACCCGGAAATCGACAGAATAAAAAACGGAAAATATGGAAGCAGTTTAATCAGAAGGTTGCTGTCTAAAATGTCCAGGGTTCTCCTGGACACAGACAACTGTTCACGTCTTTGCGTTTTCATAGAACACGACTGACGACTTTTCAACACTTTATTCATTTCTGAGAGGCGGACTATTTCTTTCATGCGTGTACCATTAATCACTTCCTCCTTCTTCAATTTCGTTCTTTCGTAAGAATCTTTTCATTTATTATTTGTCTATATTTCTGAGATGAGGTATTATGTACACTATTTACATTATTCGGACTATTGTCCTCATCTTTGTCACCATATTTATTACAACGTTTCGGCCATTCAGTATCTGTCTATATTTCTGAGATGAAGTATTATGTACACTATTTACATTATTCGGACTATTGTCCTCATCTTTGTCACCATATTTATTACAACGTTTCGGCCTTTCAGTATCTGTCTATATTTCTGAGATGAGGTATTATGTACACTATTTACATTATTCGGACTATTGTCCTCATCTTTATCGCCATATTTATTACAACGTTTCGGCCCATCAGTATCTGTCTATATTTCTGAGATGATGTAATATGTACACTATTTACATTATTCGGACTACTGTCCTCATCTTTGTTGCCATGTACGTTTCGGCCGTTGTACGCTCCGGCCTTCTTCAGGTGGTTAGAATGTCGAACTGAACCCTCTATTTCCCTCACTGGGCTAGACTGTTCTAGTTCCACGTGCCATGTCTAATGGATGTCAGTTATCTCCTGTTAATTCCCCTCTGAAAAGTTCTCCACCGCTTTAACCGGGTATTGAACTCACACTCTTTGGGTCCAGGTCACTGGATCTAACCAACACCTGTATCCACTGTGCCATGTGTTCTCTTTCAGAGGGGAATTAACAGGAGATAACTGATAACCAACATCCATTAAACATGGCACGTGAAACTAGAACTGTCTACACCAGTGAGCGAGTTAAAGGGTTCAGTTCGACATTCCAACCAGCTGAAGAAGTCCGGACCGTACAAAGGCCGAAACGTTGTGGCTTTTCATTTATATATATTTATATTTAATTAGGATCCAGAGGCCTATACTTGTTTAGGATCAAAGGGCATGTGCGACTTTAGGGAACAAGTAGTCGTAACGTTTGATGATTCATTTCGAGTATAGATTTCAGTGACTACGATAGATTTATGGCATAGATGTTACTACATGACATAACAAGCTCTCGTAGAAGAATTAATGAATTGCCTTTACTCCAATTTGATAATTTAATTATTATCTTAAAATTACCGTTTTGTTATTTGGTTTATCAGTTTTCTTTATAAATTTTCAAAAAGAATTGTTTATAAAAGTTCGACTTCTGGCTCAACATCCTTCTGTATAACCACATTTCTTTTGCTGCAAGCCTCTTCTTCATCTGTGAGAAGGTTGTCTAGCATTCACTGCCATATAAGAGGACTGATATTACATAACAGTTCAGTATTCTTTCCTTTGTTTCTAAAATGTTCCTGTTTCTTTATACTTTGCTTAGCTTCTGGAAGGCATCTTTCGGATTCCAGTCTAACTTCAGAGTTTGATTTCTAACAAAATAAACTGGTTAGGTAAAAGAAAATTTCTTCCTTTTATTTTTTTCCTCAATTTTACAAGCATACCAGTTATATATAATTCTGTACACATGAATACTAATAAGGTCTTCATCATATAATCACCCTGACTTCAGGCTTAAAACATCATGACCACTAACCGAGCATGCTCCAAAATTACCATGATACCACTAGACCTTAGTGCTTTTCTATCACAGTGGAAGAATGTAATATTAAAATGCAGACATATGGTATTTCTTCTTGTATTTAGAACTTTTCCTATCAATATGTATAAGTCCAGAAAAGAAATATTAATTCAATGATGTGAGAATTGAATTAAATGACCCATGAGATTGTTGAGGTGCCATACTAAGTAACTGTACTTAGCATTTTTCAAGGAATTACTTCTAAGCAATGCGCAACAGGTTGTACTGAGTTACATGTAGTGGTGGCATCCTACCGGTTTACACCGGTTCGTGAAACCCGAGTCTTAAAATTGTAAAAGATTAACGAACCGGTTGTTGGATTATCCGAAAATAATCTTGTATATTAATAGCCGATATATAATACTTAAAAAATATAATTAATACCATTGTTATCAGTTCTGCAGGAGCTTAAAAACGGTTTTCTGTGATGAACATAATTCATTCTGACAAAAGAAATTGTCTTTAAATTAAAAATATGGCAAATCTTCTAGGCATAAATTTGATAGGTCTTCCATTGGATTTTTAGGATAGCAATGTTCAGTTCAAATGTAGCTAAGAAACCATAACACAACTGATGAGACTAGAGTCAAAAAGCATCATACTTCTGAACGGAAATATGATGAGAAGAGAATTTCAATCTGGAAATATGTTAATAAATAAATGTTTACTATTAAATTATCAAAATGGTTTCATTCTTTTTGATATCATACTGTGATTTGTTTCCATTCTCAGATTGGAAAGAAAATAAGCAGAATAGATTCCTAAAGATGACCTGTCTTTATAGAGCCGGTTCCTGGAAATTTAGGAAGACATTATTGATTACATGGTATCAGTAGCAAGTGATAACCCCTGATCTGTTTGGGGGAAAAGACAGCGGAGTGTCCCCACTACCATGGCTTTCAATTCAGAAGAGTCTCTCACCTAGGTTGCTTGTTAGCTAAGGCTAAAAATTTGTCTAGTTTGCTATTTAACCCATAGCTTGAAAAAGGGGGAGGAGAGATTAATACATTCCTTTCCCAAGGGTATTAGTTCGAAAATGAACACAACAGACAAGGCCTGAACTTTAACTCAGTTCTTCGATTCCACTTCGCGGGCAGATAGCCGTTACACTACCCACACGTCTAAATAGCTTTTTTTCTCTTGCCGACGATCTTCTCTTCATAAATTGGTGGTTAGTCCCTTGTTGCCACTTTTAATTTGTTACATTTTCTAGCGTTCCATGCAATTTTCTTTCTGTTCCTGCTATCAACACAGTGTCATATTCGTATCTTATGTTGTTAAGATTCTGTTTGGCAATAATAAATCCTGGTAGGATTTCTAGTTCTTGTATGATCGCCTTTTTGCGTTAACTGAAGACGTGATAAGACCCAAAGAGAAGAGAATACGTTTAAGACAAATGTGTTCCACCATTTTCCAGAAGAAAAATGCTTTGATATCCTGGGTATGACGATAAACTACATCCAGCAGCAAGGCATCTGATCAGGAGATTTTGAGGATCTTGGAACCAACTCTTAATTGCTGGTGTTCACAGCTCCACCCTGACCGGAGGTGGTAGCCCCTGTTAGGGTCCCAACTATGGGCAAATAGTTAACCCTCAAACTGGGGTCAAAACACTATGAAAGCATAAAAATACATTTTTATAGTAAAAAAAAATTGTATCAATAAATTTTTGTAATAAAAATTTATTAAAGCTCCCAAAAATTTAATTTCGGCATTAAATGACCCATAAGGAGTTGATATGCCATTAAACAAACAAAATTTCTTTAAAAATTATAATTGTAAATCATGGTTTGCCATATTGTCTGTGATGGGGAATTAAAACAAATGTTGCTGACAGAAGAAAAGATATGAATTATAAGTTTTACTTATTTTAAGCATTGACACATGTCAGAGGGTTTCCACCCAGACGAAGAGCAGAATCTCGTCTCGGGAAACTCTCCGTTTTTACGTGGTCTATAGGGACTTTTTACCCGAGATTACTGGCTCGGATACCCCACTTTAAAACTCGACCTTGTGCCATATCTTGCCGCGTCGGGCAGCGGGTAAATAAAATTTTAAACATTTCATTTTGACTTATTTTTCTTAATTTTTTCTAAAAGGTTCGAACTCTCCACAAGATTTGACTCATTCTCAGCTTTTTCTTTTTCTTTTTTTTTTTTTTTTTTGTGACATAAAAAATCTGACGAACAAGTCGCAAATATGACAAGTCTTACGGATGATGAGGAAAGAGTCTGAGAAACAAATCAATCCTTGAATTTATTGTCGTCAGAACGATATATGAGAAAGGCAATTCTAATCATCGCATATTTTCACTGGTTTATCGGAAAACTGATACCGGATATGACGTAATAGGCAACACGCAATGAAATTAATACGGGTAATTTGTTACTGAAATCAATTTTACTGTTTGTTTATTTCATTTCTGTCGTCTAATAATTTATAATATTTTATTCATAATGACGTACAACCGACCTTTGCTTTAAGCTGCGCAGACGACGAAATTCAGTCTGTGTGTCTGTTGTATACGTTGGATTATTCAACAGCTTGTACTTGTGTCTTCAATTTCTAAGGAATGGCGTTTAGTGTCGCATGTGTCGCAGAAACGGTTTTTCTTCGAGTTGGCTAGCATGCGGTGGAATTATGCACTTGTTTCATTTCGAATCTAGTAGTATGAGTGCGAATGGGTGTCTGCAACGTCTGTCTGGAAGATAACCAATAGTTTTTAATATCTCACGGACAGGCCACGTGGCATCCAATCAAGGGAACCTCTCTGTGAACAGATACTCTCCTGTGGGGTCACACAGTCTGCAAGGAGATGCTTGTGTTGCATTCACAACAAACAACCGAATGGATTCTTCACGTTTCTGGCAGGGTTTTTTTTTCCAGCATAGGATCATCCAGTTTTGATTTCCTGTGGCTTCTGTCGTTGAAAGGGAAGAGATTTCAGACTGTGGATGTGGTTAAAGAGCAGGCGATAAGGCAGCTGATGGCGATCCCAAAAGAGGATTTTACAAACTGTTTTAAAAAGTTTAAACGACTTAGGTTTGCATTTTGAAGTGGACTAAAGAACCATTTCCGTTGGCCGGATTTTTCTTTCATTAATATCAAATGAAGACAACTCTATATATTTGAAAATCTGACGCAACACAATCTTTCCGCCATTATTTTCACCTATTCAGCCTTCAATTTCTCTAAATTTATTAAATATTTTTGTCAACCCTGATGCTGATACCGATTTGAAAGGAAAATCTCTTTTCTTGTCTTTCGATTTCAATATGCAGTTATTTTTAGAAATGACTTATTCTATAAATGGCTTCGATTAGTATCCTCATCTTTGTTGCTTTGATCAATATGTTTCTCCTTTTATCAAACTCAATTGGCTATTGCAATAATTAAATTTAGACATTTTTGGTTTTATTTTTAAAAGATTCCTTATATTACAGGACTTAAATAAGAATGATCAATCTCAGGCTGTTACTTTTCATATCTCAAAAGCGTTTGACATTGTTGGGCAGACTGGTTTTCATCCTAACTTGAAAGGTTCGCGATTTTTCTGGATTAATTTTTGATATGATTCAATCTTTCTTATCCAATCACGAAATGAACCTCATCTTGAATGGCCACTCTTCTAGATCTTTGATGCCAATGACTCCCATACTTGGACGCACGTTGTTCCTAAATTTCATCAATGGCATTCACCATGTCTTCGATTGTCAACACGGTATCTATGCTGATGACAAAACCATTTACTCCTCTCTTAATGGTAAATCTGATCAGTTCCATACGATCAAATTAGCAGCTGATCTAAATAATGATCTACGATCTATTATTCACTGATCTAAAAAGACTCTGTGAGTAACAAACGATTTACATTTCTATTCTATGGTGCCTTTTATAACATTTCGAAATCAGGAAAATGCTGATTTCCACAAATATCTGTTCCCAAGTGTTAAATCATCGCCGACCCATTGAGATAATATACGACCCACAGACATTTTCCAAAATGCAAAATTCTTTCCTGATTTTAATAAATTTAATTTTTTCTTTTCTTTTTTATAAATAATTTTACACATTTGAAAACTGCTTGAAGACATTTGAAAAAAGTTTTACGGTTAATGTGTTATTGCTCGCCCATTTTAATTGATGATCGACAATTTAAAACATTAAAAATCACTTAAACATCGAATATATTCCCGAAAGTTTAGTTTAAAAGAAAATAAGTAAATTTAAAGACCAATTAAGTGGGTTCTGGAAAATATCCCTTTTAGCCTAAAATATGTGAAACATGATTTGTTTACAGCTTCCTGTTTAAAAACAGGAGCCAAGTTGTATGGTGAATCAGTTGGAGTCGAGTCGCGTAAGTCGCCATTTTTAAACAATCAGCTTCGAATTGAAATAAATACAGAAGCACAAAACTGCCGAAATACAGAATCTGGTTTCGTTTATGTTTAAAAATAAATGCTTTTAACTTTTATATAACCGTTAAATTAGGAAAATATTTTCAATCTATCTATATTTCACCGGAAATTTAAAATAATTCTTATATTAAAAGGAATATAAAAATATTTGTTATGTGATTTTCCATATAAAAAAATGATCTAACAATTTTGAAAATAAAAACAGAATCAAATTCTTTTTAAAATATTTCTGATGCGAAAATGGTATCAAACTTAACATTTTTTCGATTCTTCAAACACATCTTTATCTAATAAAAAAATTTATTTCAAAACGTCACTGTAAAATTACAAGTAATTTTTTAAAAAGTAAATACGCATTGTATGAAACGTTTTTGTTGATTTTTCCTGTCAAATCAAAAAGAAAATTGTTTTATTTAATTATGAAAAAAAAAACTGTAAGTGACATCCATGGGAGTAAGGAAAAACTCCAAAGATTTTATACTGTATTTACATTTATTTACAAAAATGTTGTGCTGTAGTGGGTGTTTTTAGGCCACGAAAAAAGTGTTTCAAATTAACGGATAAACGGCTTTGACGGACGTTCTCTTCTTTTAGTCCGTTATATTGAGGTTCCACTGTACATGAAAAATTGCAAAAGACACATTAAAAAGTTGTTTATTGAGAAAGATAAAAAAAAGGTCTTGAAGCTGTCAGAAAAAATGCAGTTAAACAAAACGATTATTGTTCAATAAACGTAATTCAGAAATGAAACATTTTTTTTTTATTACTCATTAATAGAACAAACAGAATATTTTTGCGCGACGTCATAATTTTGTGCATCAAAAAATTGTTATTTGAATGATGAAAAGTATAAATTAGTGATGCAAGGGAAGTAACTCTTACAATGTCGGCTGTAGAGTAATGGCGACAACGGAATTACATGCAATTCCTGTTACGGAAAAATCGATTCTTGATGAGAAACTGCCTTTGCTTTGGTGTTTAAAAATGAACTTGTATTTTTACTAATAAAGAAAATGTCCACTAGTAAATATTTGTCTGTGTTTTAGCAAAGCACGCTTTAATTATTTCATATGATCAGGTAAATATATTTGAATCGTTCATTTGCAATTAAATATATTTCAGGCATTAAAATAAATCTTAACTTAGTGACTGAAATGCTTTTTTTTTCTTTTTTTTTTTGTCTTACTATTCAAAGATAAAAGAAAACATTCATGGAAAATGTGAGAGGAAAGTCAGCAACGAAGACGAGGATTGTCGAAAACAATGATGATGAATGGAACAAAAATATCTTTCCTTGCTTAATTAGATTTACACTGATCTTGACCTTATACAAAGCCTAAGAGCTACTCGAGGTAGAGCGTTGCAGATTAAGAGGCACAGAGTTTATAGTGATATCTGGGGAAAAATAACGGTTAACCCTAGATTTGAACAGGTTAAGTTTGTGGTAATCGGGGAATCATCCTCTTGGGAGTCGGTTCCGCAGAGCAGCAGTATCGTGGGAAGAAGCTGCTCGAGTGGAAATTACATCTCACCAACAGAATACGAAGGAAATGAGGGTGGTCCGCTACAATAGGCGTGGCATGGTGGGTCTTAGCCGTGAAGGTTTGAACTGGTGGACCTAACGAATGCAGTTCGTCTGAAAAGTTTCCACAGACATAGCGATAGAGCAACGAAAGGCTTGTTTGTGGGAGAGGGGGTCTGTAGGGTGGAAAATAATTCATCACCCACGTAGACGTGGCCTACTTTTAATGTTATTATTTATTTATATTTAAAATCACAACTTCATACTTTCCTCCTCTTCCTCCTCCTTCTCCTATGGAATATAGAACCCCAGAGTCTCACCACACCAGGTGTCGCTGCTCTGGGTTCTGCAAGTTTATATGAGATGACGTTGCAATCCTCATAGCCAAGAGGTTTTGAATTCAGAGGTCTTTCTCGTAAGCTGGTTACAAACCAAGGCTATAGAATTTGTATTATTTAATCCATAGCTGGGCAGTGAACGGGTCGTGTTAGAGAAGAGAGGGTTTTTCATACCCTTTCCCAACGCTATTCGGGAACTGCCAAGATTCGAACTCGGCACGCTAATTTCATTTTCTGTCGCATACACACCATTTTCATACTTCGATAACCGAAGAATGTTTCCTATTCTTCAACGGCCAATGTTTTCATTTAGCTTCATTTGATTTTTTTTCCCATCTATTTTTAAAAAATTCATTTTTTACACCATAAATTGAAATTTCCTGTTTTCAAACATTATTCAAACTCGGATTCGTCTGCCTTCTACAGACGACGCCATTTTTTTTATTCTTCCTCATGTCATTTCGATTCTCCAATAAAATTCCTGTCCGGCTTTTTGTCTGCATTTAACTTTAACATTTGCTAAATTAATCAGTGAATATCAAGTAACGAAGTGAGGAATTGTTTTCTATTTTTGCTTTGCATCAAATCCAAATGACGTTGTTGCTGGCCGCGGTGTACGCGTTGAGAGACAAAGACGTTAGTCTCCTGAAATGCCCACAACAAAAATGGCAGACTAGGAAAAAGAAATAACAAAAATCGATATATAGTGATTTTCCAAGCGTAACTTAGATATGGAACAAGGCCGAGTGTATGGGGCACTCAGTGAAGATCGAACTCACTACTCATTTGTAATAGTTCTAGCGAAAGAAGCTTGCTAACCATTACGCCGCCTTGAGGTGCCCTTTTGATTCAAAGTATGCGAAGTGAGTGAAATGTGCGTCCGTTTAAAAATTCTACTAATAAGTAATATTTCTAGCAAAAATCTAGGAAACCTCTCAGAAAATTAGTTTTAAATAAATAAATAAAGAAAAAAAGAAGAATTTTTAAATTTGAATAAATTTATCCAAAGTAAGTATTAACTTAAACGCGATATAGCAATACTTTGTTTATGGGTGAAAACAGACAAGGGCAGGTGTTTAGGTTTTTAAAAAACAACATTGTCAAAAGCTCAAATCAAATACGTGTAGTGACTAAAAATATAAGGTTTAATAAGAAATATTATGTATTTCATAATGAATGCAAATTGTTTCAATTTTATACTATTTATTTAATATGATGATTATTGTTAATATGCTCGCTATTGTTATCTAAATAATTTTGTCTGAAATTGATCACGATAAACGACTTATTCTGTGTGTATATTTTTTATTTAAATATATATAAACTTGGCTTACCTTTTTATAAAGAAAAATGCCTTCCGTTCCTAAAAATTTAATTAAATTTTATCGTAGCCATATTATCTTTATGATGTAATTAGAAATTTAATTAAAAGAATTTAAAACCCGAAATGATTTCCGAATTTTTTATTTTCCTTTTATAAAACGTTTTTCTTTGTCATATCAAGATTTTCGGTTGAATTATAAATTCAATTATTATTTTTCAAGGTCCTAAGTCTTCTTTCCGTTTTAATTGGCATGAGTTTCTTCCCTTTGATTATTCCTGATCAATTTGACTATTAACAAACAATCCTATGATAAACCTTTTATTTAAAAAGATGTGTAAGCAGTTTAAACGATTCATTGTTTACCAACAATTGATTATGAACGTAAATTTATTCAGCTAAATTTATTATCGAATAAATCAATTATAGCATCGTTTTAACTTTTCCGTAGAATACGATTCAAGGGAGGTAACTTCTATAAACACTAATTTTGTTCAAATTAATATCCTGATTTAAGTTGAATGAAGTTATAACACAACTTAAATAGAGTGGTCCATTCATTAAAAAAATAGGGGAAATTTTTTCAGGAAATAATTTTTATAGATTAGCATTTGCTTGATCAAGATGCGTAATTTTTCATTATAGAAAATTGATTTTTATCGATCTAAAAGAAATGTTCTGTTCATAATATCATTAGTGCAAAATCGATCCTTGACTTTTTACAGAGTTATTGGAACTAGTTATTCTTTACAGATGGCAAGTTTGAAACTTTGCTTAGATCACTAATATCTGAATTTATTTTTAATTTTATGAATTTTTTTAAACATTTTTAAACAACTTTTGGGGTGGATTTTTGAGGAAGCACAAGTGCAAACATTGAGAGTGGGGAGAATAATTATTTCTTTAAATAAAGAATAAACGGGCTAATATCAACTTTTATTAATTTATGTAACCATATTGTTCTTTAATTAATTATCCGTTTTTTCTTTATTTAAAGAAATCTTTTTTATAAAAAAAAACCTACTTTCGTAAGCCAGGACAGTTAAGTCCCTACTAAAATGATGAAAACATTATTATTTTTCGATTCTGAAAAATGTCGTGCATTAAGGAAAATCTAATGAATGCTAATCTCTAAAAATGATTTCCAAAAGTATGTTTTCTTTTTGTAATGAGTGGACCAGTCAACTTAAGTTGTGCTAAACTAATTTGTTGTCGACAAATGTGGAAATTTCGAACAATTCGAAAACAATTTATGACGAGAAATAATCGAATGAATGTCGAACATTTTGGCCTCTGGCCTCAGCTTTTGACTTTCTTTCATTTAGCAAATTCGTTTTTACGAGTGATGACAACACAAGAATTTATAAACAAATTTATTTTCACGTCTATTGTAGAGACTAATCTCTAAACATCATATTGTGTTAGCTGTGAGGGTATTATAGATTGGAGATCAAACTCTGTAGTTCAGAACTATACAGCTATAAAATCAAAATCAGTTTCTAAACATGTACCTCATTAATTGGTTAATACAGGATTCTGCATTTTTACGAGAAACTTGGAAACAGACAAAAATAAAACACTAGTACAGTACGTTTACAAAAAATAATAAACTACTTTTACTTTGTCTTGTTCAACAAAACATGTATAAAATGGGTTGCTGCTCAGATACACACATATGTATATTTCGAAAAAAGAGGTAATACTTTGCTTTTCAAATTTTCTTAAAAATCATTTAATCACAAGTTACTTACTATCGACTGAAGAGGCACAAGGTAGTGCCGAAACACGAAAGCTATTGTGTAGCGATTTCAACAAATTTTTGTTCTAATTTCTTATAATAATAATAATAATATATTGCTCCACATTGTAGTGAGCACTTTTTAAAAATCTAAATGCTACCAACAGTGGAATTTTACTCTATCTGTTCTTTCTCACATTTGGATATATAAAAATTTCCAAGAGGATAGAATCCAGGTAGAACTCAATGTCCAGGACAGAGTAAGAATATAATATAAAAGGCTCAAACACTCGTGATTATGATTCCAATGTAATAAATTATAACCAGGGTATATTACTGTTTGAGCCTTTTATATTATATATATATATATATATATATATATATATATATATATATATATATATATATATTAATAAAAAGAAAGAACAGTAACATATATAATCCGGTGTTCTTATAGATATTTTTATTTTTACAAAATAGTGCTCAATGTAAATTTACAGAGCATTAATATTATAAATTAATAGACTTAAAATATGGTTTTTCGCTACACAGTTCCAACCATGTTTCAAAAATGGAAGCTAAAAGCCCCGAATTTAATTTTGCAATTAAATTAAAGACATTAGCTCCATTTCACCTTCAAGCGAATTTTGGAGTAACTTTAAAAATTACTGGGTTTTAAATACACAGCTAAAACAAAATTCATGTTTCCAAGGTTACAGATAAATTTATTTTTAATAAATAGATTTATCTGTAACCTTATATATATATATATATATATATATATATATATATATATATATATATATTGAACTTAAAATAGACGGAAATTATATTGTATATTTAAAATAAACGTGGATTAATATTCTATTTGATATTTAAAATAAACAGGGTTTATTGGTGTTTATTTTTTTAAAAATATTTTAAAATAGACCGACCGAAACTATTAGGATGGTGCAAAAATAATGACGTAATAATGTCGTTTTTTGACTTATTTTTTAACGTCAAAAAAAACGTTATTACGTCATTATTTTTGCACCAGCCTAATATAAATAATTATTCATTTTTGTTTAAAGTCGGGATTTATATTTTATATTAAACATAAACTGATACTTTTTTTTTAAAATTATTTAGTATTAAAATCTATTTTAAATGCTAAAAAAATATTTATGATTTAAGATTCAGGCGGGAATTATGTTTTATATTTGAAATAAACGAGGATTAATAGTTTGTTTTTTTCAAATTTTTGTATTAAAATGGGCCTAGAAAAAAAATTGAAAATGATCGACATAAGATTTTTATGTAAATAATGGTCAGATGTAGACATATAAATAAATTTATTTTTTTAATTTTTTTTCGAGCCGTGCTAACATTGAGGGAGATATATATATATATATATATATATATATATATATATATATATATATATATATATATATATATATATCAGATGTAACAGCAAAATTGTCCAAATCGTGTTACAGAATTATTGTCCATCCCACAAAATATTTAATATCTAAGAAAAAAAAACTGATTTTTTTTTTTTACAGGTTTTCAGATAAGACGTTTAGCCATCTTGATACCTTTTGTGGTAAAAATCACTGAAAACCCCATTGAAATATTCAGCTAGAAAGAGAACAGGTTAGATCAATTAGAAAAGATCCAACTAATTTTATAAGACGTTTGGACACATGAGAAAGAAGTTCCAAAGAGCAGTGAAAAATAGACTTGAAAATGAAATCATACATGAAACCTGTGAGGCAACTTGTTACTCCAGAACAGAAAGAATGTTAGAGAGGGCGAAGATCATCTTGAATATGTTGGAAAATTATCAAGGAATAATATATATATATATATATATCAATATATGAACTTTATTTCAATCGTTCATGAGCTTCTGATCCTTAGCTATGATTAATTAATGATGAACATGACATTTTCGTTTATGATCGATTTCATCACGATACTCCTGTTAAGCCTAGAAAGTAATTATATATTCTTATTGCTCAAAGTAGAGTCCAATAGTGTTATAAAAACCTCGGAGAATTCCAATAAGATATCTTTAATCATTTCTAAGGTACAACGTCTCAAAGCTTAATCTAAGAATTAAACAATTTTGCTGTTTACACGATTTGGACAATTTTGCTGTTATATCCGGTATATATAATGAGTTAAGATATACCTGATATATATAATGAGACGCATCGTTTACTTTAAGTGATTTATTGAAACATTAAAATATTTGTTTAATATTTAAATAAGGTAGACAGTCATACTTTAGGATAAAAATATTAAAACCAAATGTAAAATGTTTAGATTTTAAAACAAAAAATGGAACATCAACTAAAACATGGGTTGTAGCTGGTCGTGCGTGGAGAGGTCATATTTTATTTACATATTTTGGCTTTGTGATGTTAGTCGATGCGCAGTGGTTTGGGAAGCTCTGGTCTCTCATGGCGATGCTTGACTACTGCTGCTAGTCCCTGAAGTAGGAGGTTAACGATAAAGAACAAAAGGCAAATATATTTATTTCGGATGTCTATACATAAAATTAAAAATTAAGTTAGTTAAGATTCACCTCTCGAAACGTGGGTATGAAACATTTGCTCATATCACTAAAAATACATATCGATCACCTCGTCATTGTAAAACTCCGATCTGCTCTGGGGTCGTTGAGGCCGGCCGCTGACCCACTAACAAGCTAAAGGTGAAAAGAGGTTTGATCAACTAGTTCATCTCCATTTCAACTCCAAAGCAGAAATTATTACGAGTCTGCGCGCCCGTAGTTAATAATGATATCTCATCAACAACCGTGTAATATTTTTTTAATTATTTTAATATTTCCAGAGAATATTTTCCCAATATCTGTATACTTATTTATATGAAAGAATTTTTTTTTATTCCTAGAATATAAATTAGAAAAAGAAGAATATAAAAAAATAAAAATGCTATAGAAACGACCATTTTTGGTTTTATTTTCATTGTTCAATAATTTAAAGACGAATGCGCATCCATACCGATTTTTCTTTTCGTTTCCGACTTTTCCGTTTTCTTTTTTTATTTTTCAAGAACTTATTTTTTTTAAAGTGTAACCTAAATATAATCCGCCTCAATTGAAAATAATCAAATTAAAAAAAAAATGGTAGGGATGCAAGCGCGCAAAAAAATTTCTCTAAAATTTTAAAGATTGCTTTGAAAAAAAATATTCTCTTTTATAATAAATGCCAAAAGATTCATAAAATCTAACAATTGGATGAATTTTGAAAGATTTTTAAAATCGACGTGTTTTTACGACCCTACAAAAAAAACAATAACATTTTTAGTGGCAATGTTTATACAAGGTGAACAGCGTGGGTACCTCGGCGTGGTGTAATGGTTAGCAAGCTTGTCTTGTTAAATCAGTTACTACTGACAAGTGAGTTCGATCCTCTCTGAATGCCCTATGCCACAAAGTAAACAGTTTTTTTAAACGCAAATATTTGCGATTCTACTTAAAATCTAGAAATAATATTTATATAAAAATTTTTTCAGCTTTCGATTAATAAAAAAAAAAAACGACCATAAATTTAAATTTTATACATGTTTCATACTTTCTTTTTATTCAGGTGTCCAATTTTCTCGGAGAAAATTGGATAAATATAATTCGTCAATGTTTAGAGTGCGTGGCCGCAAAAAAAAAAAAAAAAAAAAAAAAAGGGACGGAGTGTCAAAAACAAGATTTTCCCTTGACACCGCTATTATTTTAACTACCGTCACTCCTCGGCATTTTTTATTGTTTTAAAAAGCGATGATTAGAATTGTAATAAAACCAAAACATAATGAGAGTGAATTTATGCATTTTCTTTGTTCTTGAGGATTGACAACAAGAATATTAAATGTTATTTATTAGATTGTTTTTAACATTATTTCTTTATTAGATAATGTATTGGAATCGTTGGCAAAACAGTTGTTAATTTCCAATCCATTCGAACTTTATAAATTGGTAAATGGTAAATATTGTTTTGCATTAGTTTTAATTTTATTGTTTTTAGAATGTTGTAGATATAAACTTATTATTGTAAATAAACAATTTAATAAATAAATAGTTTTATATTTCTCTTGTAATTCTCAAGAATAAAAAATGTATAAATTCGCTTTCAACATATGGCTAGGTTTTATTACAATTCTAATCATTTCTCTTTAAAACAATAAACATTGCCGAGGAGTGAAGGTATTTAAAATTATAGCGGTGTCAAGGAAAAAAAGTCTCCTTTTGAAAAAGCGTTTTTATTTTTTATGGGTACGAAGGCTAAACATTGCACCTAATTCTTTATATTAAGGGATTTTATTGAAATTTTATTTTGTATTTCTCATTAAAAGCATTCTGTACCATAGTAAGAATTCTTTTTGGAACTAAGAGAAATTTGACTAAATATTTGATAGTAAGTTTTCTATAAATCTTCACCTGAATATTGCGAGATTCGAACCGGGGTCTCCTGGCCAGGAAGCGATCATTCTAACCACTCAGTCATATGCCCATTCTTTTTAGAATTGCACAGAAACACGATACCACAGCAATTGTGTTACTGATGATAATGTAAGATTACCCCACTTGTCTCCCAAAGAACTTCTTCTAACGATCTTCTCCTGATGGCCTTTCCAAAAGAAGTATATAAAAATGGGCAGTCTCCTTCTCTTTTTTCTCTTGTAGCCACAAGAATTCTTAGAAATGTCATTTCATTCCTCTGGAGACGGAGTGGGAGTTGAAGGTCTTTGTCAATCCCCAGTGAATCTAATGTCACATTGAACACAACACAGAAAATACACAGCATACAATGCCGTCGGCTTAATGGATTATCTACAGACATAACTATTAACCCTGCAAAACCAACAAAACATTCTTCCCAAAACGTAAGATTCTCGCATTCTTTGATAGGAAAGATGGACACAGACTCCGTACGAAAAAGAACACACACGCGCGCATGCGCTGATTTTCATTCATCGCTTTTTAAGTTCTTTCTTTCTTTAAGTAAAACAATTGTTGTTAATAGTCCGTAATTCTTCGTATATCCATTTTTATCTCGTACCACGAAAATGGATGCATTTTTTCCGAAACGAAGACAAAATGGCGCTACTCCCGTTTAAAAAAAAAATCCCAAAATCAAAGAATTATACGATTTAAACGAAATTTTTAGTAATTATTAATTACTTACTTAATTGTATACAGAATAGGTTATTTTATTAGAAAACTTTTGTGAAATATTTGTGGATACCCCTTTCAACCATAATTTTCGATATCTTGTGGGTAATTTTAATTTGGGGTCTGTTCGCGAATTTATTTACTGTTATATAAAGAATACTCCCTAAAGATGTTTTTCAGCATAAAAAAACAAAAACAGAACAATTATATAATAACAAGATTGAACATTCTGAAAATTAGAACCTTACCAAAAATAATTTAATAAAACTCAAAAATATTTTTATTAGGAGTTGATGCTTGCATAATTTAATAAAACACATTGTTCTCTTTAAGTCGAGACATGACAGGAAGAATATCTAAAATGAATATTCATTTTTTTTTTTAAATTACTTGTAATTTTTTAGTGCAATATTGAAATTTATCCCGTTTCAGTGCGTAACAAGATTTTTTCCCCTTCTTTAAATCGAGACATATTTGAAGAATCGATAAATTTTAATGCCATTTTCGAGTGTAAATGGACCCGTCTACTTAAATGGACCCGTTTACTTAAATGGGCCCGTTTACTTAAATGGACCTGTCAATTTAAGTGGGCCCGTCTACTTAAATGGGCCCGTTTACTTAAATGGACCTGTCAATTTAAATGGACCCGTCTACTTAAATGGACCCGTCTACTTAAATGGACCCGTTTACTTAAATGGGCCCGTTTACTTAAATGGGCCCGTTTACTTAAATGGACCCGTTTACTTAAATGGGCCCGTTTACTTAAATGGGCCCGTTTACTTAAATGGACCCGTCTACTTAAATGGACCCGTTTACTTAAGTGGGCCCGTTTACTTAAATGGACCTGTCAATTTAAGTGGGCCCGTCTACTTAAATGGGCCCGTTTACTTAAATGGACCTGTCAATTTAAATGGACCCGTCTACTTAAATGGACCCGTCTACTTAAATGGACCCGTTTACTTAAATGGGCCCGTTTACTTAAATGGACCCGTTTACTTAAATGGGCCCGTTTACTTAAATGGACCCGTTTACTTAAGTGGGCCCGTTTACTTAAATGGACCTGTCAATTTAAGTGGGCCCGTTTACTTAAATGGACCCGTTTACTTAAATGGGCCCGTTTACTTAAATGGACCTGTCAATTGTGACTCATGTGGCGTTATTTTATTGCATTGTTATTTTATTATCCTTCATATTATTTGATACTTAACTGGCTTATATCAGAGGGTATCCCCCAGACGAGGCTCTGCCAAATTTTTGCCCGAGCCTACGAGCTCGGATACCCCACTTTAAACTCGGCCTTGTGCCACATCTTGCTAATTATTATTTGATATCCTTCATTTGGTTTGGCTTTGCCAACGTTCTCGTCATCTCAGAAAACTTTGAAGTCGCTTGAAAACAGATTTTCGAAGCTAATTTGTCTATATTAAAATTTTAAGAATTTCTTTATTAATAATGATTATATGAAATTAAAAGGTTGACTTAAAAAGTCATTTTTAGGTGTAATAAGAATAAGTTTTCTATTCCTCTCATCTTCACTCAATTTGAGGTGTAAACATTTTCTGCTGATAAATCCGACTGTTTTTGCCTGTAAATTCTCTCTGTGAATTTGACATCATTCGTCTGATAGTCCTTAAGAAATGGCAAAGTGTCTTCCGTTCTCTTTAAATTGCATAACAAATGCCTCAATGCTTCTTAATTTCCTGCTTATTGGAAATCCTCATCTGTTGTTCCTGTCTTTAAGAATTCAGGCGAATCATCCGATTCTACAACTATCGGCCTATTAGCCTTCTACCTACAAGAGGCCATAATCAATGCTGAATTAGTTGAGCATCTCACATCGCTGGACCTTTTTTCAAATAAGCAATATGACTTTTGTTTCTGTAGGTAAACTGCTGATGTTTTAACGGTTATTGCAGAAAGAGTCTATCAAGCTTTAGATAAGAATGGTGAATCTCTGATTATTGCTTTGGACATCTTGAAAACGTTCGACAGGGTCTGGCATAACAATCTTCTTCACAAGTTCCAAAGTTATGGTGTGCCCGGAGGAATTTTTGAACTGATTCAATCTTTCTTATCAAATGATAAACGGCCACACTTCTAGATCTTTTTGTACTAATGCAGGTGTAACTCAAGGTTCTATCCTTGGACCTATGTTATTCCTAATTTTCATCAACGATCTTCTTAATGCTATCAGTTCTTGTTTCGGTATCTATGCTGATGAGATAACTATTTACACCTGTCTTAATAGTACATCTGATCAGTTTGAGAAGTTCAAACTGGCAGCTGACCTCAAAAATGACCTACGGTCTATTGTTAACTGGGGCAAATGATGGCTTGTTAATTTTAACACCTGAGGGACTTCCATGGCTCTAGAAGAGTGACTTATTGCAACTTCTCTGGCTAATATTCTGAACTGGCATGAAGTGGAAAGACTATATTGAATCCATTGTAAGGCCAACTGCTAAGGAGCTTCACTGAGTCGTGCTTGACAGTTTTTCTCTCCTGAATTTATCTTACATATATATAAGTCTACCATTCGTCCATGCTTAGAATATTGCTGCTATATATGGTCCGGTGTTTCTGCTCTATAGAGGGAATGATTCTTGATAAGATCCAAAGAAGAATCAGCAATATTATTAGTCATGACCTGGCATTTCAGCTTCAGTCACTATCCAACTGCCGTAAGGTTGCCTCCCTGTGTTTTTTCTATAAATACTTTCATGGTAATTGTTTGGATGAGATATTCGCTATGTTACCTCTGGTCTGTGTGACTTTAAAGCACAGTATTAGATTGATCTCATCAATTCACGGTTGAAATCGGGAGCAATATAACCGTAAGTTCTATGCTAACAGTTTCTTTTCTCGCACTTCTCGTTTGTGAAACTCTCTTCCGGCTCCATGCTTTCCAACTAACTTTAATCTTCCAAAATTCAAATGCAATGTCAATCGTTGTCCACTTCCTGATCACTCTTCTATTGTTCTCGACCCTTAATAATGTTTCTGTTTTTCTAATTCTTTCACACCCAGTAACCACTTGTGTTGTAGTGACTTGGGATGAATTCGATTAAAAAAAATTTAAATTAAAAATATATGTAAAAATTTTCATATCTTTTTATTTAGTCAATTTTTAGTCATTTAACGATGAAAAATGTTTTATTATAGATTATCACTCTATCTGACAATATTTCTCAAATGATTAAAACTATTTACATTATTGACATATTTATATCGTTTGGATTGTTGTCTTCGTCTTTATTGCCGTTGTAAGCTTCGGCCTTCTTCAGGTGATATACGCTGGAATATCAAATTAGAACCTTTATTTTTTCTAATTCCACGTGCCAGGCCTTTTTTGATATTCACTTAATTCCCTTTAGTAACTTTACCCCTGTGGCCATGTATTGAATTCACAACTCTTTGGGTCAAATTACTTTTTGGATTACTCAACCAATGCTTTTAGTCACTGGGTCATGTGACCTTGGGTTCATTTGTATCCTCGGTGAGTGAATTTGGTGACTGATAAAACTAATGTCGAAATAATCATTTTTTACCAGAGCTCATATTACAATTTTTGTTATTGTTTCTTCTCTAACTCTCTGTATTACTCGTTTCCATATTGTATTCATGTCTATGCTTGGTCGGCGTAGGAGATTTGTAGCCTAGGATATACGCTGATTTCTTAAGTTTTCGTATTTTCCAGTGGTGTTCTCTGTCTATTAATTCAATTTCATTTCACAGGGGCCGGTGATCTCCCTTTTCCTTCCATATATGGACAGCCATGGCTGAATTTTCTATTTCCGCCGTGTTACGGCTTTACGGTGTTTTTGTAGTCTTATCTTAAATGAGCGGCCCGTTTCTCCTTTGTATTTCTTGTCACAGCTGCACGGGATGGCGTATACACAGTCCTTAATTATGTTCTCCTCTATGAACGGTCTTACACGGAAGAGAAGTCAATGAAGGTTGTGCTGATGTTATATGAAGCACAGATCTTTTATCTCTTTTCCGATAAGCCTTTCATATCGGGTAGGCAGACCGAGGCAGTTTTCTGAGTGTTGTAATCGCCTCGAACCCTCTTATCCCATATTCATCTTTCATTCAGTCACCACTTATCACTATTTCTCGATATCGTAGGCCGCGGACGATCCTTTTCTTTACACTGTATGGCAGGTAGGAGTCAAAGTTAAAGCATTGCCCGGTGAATGTTGGCTTGCGGTATAAGGATGTTTTGAACCCATGCTCTGTTCGAGATATTAGTACATCGAAGAATGATAGTTTGTTGTTGTTTTCTCTCTCCATTGTGAACTGTATCGATCGTCTCATTGAGTTCACATGCTCCAGTGGTAGCTGAACCCCTTCCCACTGGTGTTAGAATATGAAGGTGTCATCTATGTATCTCAGCCATAGTGTTGGCTTTAGTGATTCTAATGCCATTTCCTTCGAAGTATTCCATGTATGTGGTAGCTGTTGCTGGTGATAATGGTGAGCCCATTGCTAAGCCTTCGTCCTGTCAATATATGTCTGATTCCATTCCAAAGTGTGTTTGTGTACAGAAAGTCAGAATCTACATTAAGTTATCCTAAGAATGAGTGTGAAGCCAGCCTGTTCCTGACTACCAATAGTGTCTCTTCCATGGTTACCTTAGTGAACACACTCACCAACTCTGGTTGGATTAGATGGGAACATCTTTGATTATTTCCATGAAGTGGGTGGCGTTTCAGATATGTGAAGGTGACTTTCCTATTAATAGGTCAATAATATATACAAGGAAGTGTCTCAGAGGTTGGCACTCAGATCCTTGGCAGCTAACAATCAACCTGAACAAAATACCATTTTTGTGAATTTTGGGGAGACCGTATATGTGAGGTGGCTTGGAGTAATGCTGCGCCAACTGTCTGTATGTCTTAGGTGGGAAGTGGTCTTTGTTCTTGAATAGGATCTTCAACAGTTTTCATTCTTTTTTCATTGTTGGATATTTCTTTACTGTAGCTACCATTTCTAATGAGGTCTTCAAGTTTTCCTGTATATTCTGATTTGTCCATCACTGCACTTGCATTGCCTTTGTCAGCTGGTAGTATGATGATGTTTTCATTCTTCTGTAGGGTTTTGATTGTCAGCCACTCCATTGGATGGAACCGGGCAAAGTTTTGGACAAATGATGGTGACTTTCCTATTAATGGGTCAACTATATCCACAAGAAAAACGACTCAGAGGGAAGCACAGAGGACATTTGCAACTATGACAAATGGCCAAAGAAGAATACAGTTTTTGTGAATATATGTCAGCTCGCTTGCTATAACGTTGTGATATCTGCCGGTAACTTTGTGATGACTTCCTCTATGCTGTTAATTAGGATCTGCGAAGGTTTTCTTTCTGGTTTCATTATTCAAAAAAAGTATGGCACGTGGATTTAGAACAATCTACCCCCGTGGAGGCATGGCACGTGGATTTAGAACAATCTACCCCCATGAAGGCATGGTGAAGTAATAGATTGCAGCTCGAATTGAGGAATCGGTGAGATGAGTTCGAATTCCAGTCGGATCCAAACCTTACGTGCTAATGCCTCTCCTATTTTTCCGGGGTCTGCTGTCATGTAACCAGGAATAGTTGGTATGCTGTAGGTTACTGTTTATATTTATCATTCCTTGTTCATATTTCTTTGAGTCACCACTTATTCATGTCTATACTTAGCCGGCTTAAGAGATTTGTGGTGGGCAAGTGACTGAAGCCGAATCGCCAGATCAGGACCAATAATATTGCTGATTCTTCTTTGGATCTTATTAAGGAGAACACTTGCCTTCAATATGTCCTGTGAGTGGAAAATTCTCCAAGCCCTCTTTCCTCATTATGTACCCTAGAAATGTGAATTGTCTTCTTATTCTTCTTCTACTTAGTGTCGTGTCCCTTCAGGACGTTGGCGACAATGGCTCTCCATAATTTTCTGTCCTTTGTAGCTGTTATTAAAATTTCTCTTTTTGTTATCTCTCAAGGTTTACTTTGTTCTGCCATCGGAGCACAAGTTCGCTAGGTAAGTTAATATTTTAGGCTGCTAGAGCAATTTGATATTAACGGATTATAAGTACAAGTATCCTTTTTGTTTCCATAAGGTCTAACACTTCCTCATTACTCACATGTTCGGTCTATGCTATTCACATCATCCTTCTGTAAAACTACATTTCTGTAGCCTCAAGTCTCTTCTTCATCTGTGAGGAGATTATACTGTCATCTAAAAGGATTGATTTCAGTAAATTTTTATCTTTGTTTCTAACATTTTCCTGTTTCTTATACTTGGATTTTGCTAATCCGATTCGCCTTAGGATTTCCGTCCCTTGTTAAAACAATTCCGACATTTTTCCATTATTATACTCACTTGATTTGGGCGTCTCCAATTTGCCGTTTGCGTCTTGGGCTCTCCCTTTTGCTGACGACTATACATTATGTCTTCTTACAATTAATGCTTAATCCTTTCTTCTGGAATTCCTTTACTGTCTTTTGCAGCAGTTCCTGCTGTTTCCGTTCTGCACCTGCTATCAATTCTGTGCCATTTTTATATTTTATGCTGTTAAGATTGTAGCCGCCAATAATGAATCCTGGTAGAACTGCTATTTCTCGGAGAATCACTAAACTGTAAAGTTTAGTGATAGATACGGTTACCCACCAAAAAAATCTTCGATAATTATTTATGAGAGCCAAAATCTCTCATATAATATTGGATAATTTATGTTCAAATTCTCCCCGAAAAGCAGAAAACTCGTCGGAATGGGGGAAAAAATAGATAAAATAATCTTAAACAAAGAACTTTTAAAGAACTTTTGCCGGTTTTCAACTAAACGTACGTAAATGAAAAATTACTGTATACTATATATATATATATATATATATATATATATATTGTGTATAAAAGATATATATATATATATATATATATATATATATATATATATATATATATATATATATATATATATATATATAAGGATCATATTTCCCATTTTATTGTAAAATAGATACAAAAGTATCTTGTTTAAGAAAAAAAAGGGGTGGGGGATTTAAGGCGCCTTTCGACCGACACTTCTACAGAAAAATAATCGTGGGCAGAATAAAACAAAGAAGTTGATATGAGAAATTATTATCAACGACCGATGTTAAAAACAATAGATTACCAAGATGCAATAAAAAGTGGGGGAAATTAAAGGAAGAGGGGAAAAAAGGCTTATGAGTCCTAAATATTTTCTAGGTTAAGCAATAATCCCCCGAATAGGACCAATCTAAATTTCAGCTGTCTCTGTCAACACAGGGCAGGACGTTGCATATTAATAATAATAGACTCCATGATATCTAAATAGAGCCTCGTCTTCGGCCTGCGTATGACAGAAAAGAAATCGGGAGAATAATTCGTCCTGCAATCGACATATTTTTAACAATAAAATAGAAAAATACGATCCTTATATTTAAATCAATTTTGACTTGGTGTGGCAGTAAAAAGAACCTGTTTATATATATATATATATAAATATATAATTGTCGGACTTTGTCCATTTCATAAAGTGTGACGTCATTTGTTTACATTTGATACGCCATGAGCAGATATGAATGTACGTGAGAGATTCATAGAAGATTGAAGTTCAAATACTGTAAATTCGACTTAGGTAACCGAACACTCCTCTGTGGACAAATTGGTAAAGGCACGTCAAGCTAACTGACGGTTCCGTATAGAATACATGTTTGAATCCTATCGGAGGACAAATATTTTCTGTGAAAATTTCTCGGACATTCAGGCCGGTAAATGTTGTTTAATACTGTTTATTATAAACAGAGCATTTACTTAAATATTTGTATGTATAAAAATGTCTTAAAATATATATATATATGACGTCACACATTATGAAATTGACAAAGTCCTACAATTATTTTATTATAAAAAAAACGTATAAACATAAAAAATGTCTTTTTATTTATTTTTATTTTTATATATATATATATATATATATATATATATATATATATATATATATATATATCATTATGCAGCAATTTTTCAACCAAACCTGAATTAATAAAAAAATTTTTCATTTACGCAGATTTGGTTGAAAGAGACAAATGTTCTTTGTTTAAGATTATTTTATTTATTTATTATATATATATATATATATATATATATATATATATATATATATATATATATACTCCTCTCTCTCTCTCTCTCTTTCTCTCTCATTTTCTGACGTCTTTCGTTTGTTCAAAAACATTTAAACACGTGAAACGCGAATGTTTTTTTTAAGTTTACTTAATTATAATAATTAGCTTTGTAAAAATTGGTTCAACTTCTCGGCAAGTAAAAAAAAAGTTTCTAAATGGCATTGGAATGACACTTTTGCTTTTGACGTAAAGTTGAATGATAATTCCTTTTTACATTTTTTTTAATACATCATCGGTATTTGATAATTCTGGCACGAAAAACGTGACAAAACATCCGATTCTTTTGCTACGAAATATGTCTGGAGAATTTAGAAAAGTTGCAGACTGGCTTAATGGCACCACACCAACAACGGAATTGAAGCTGCAGGTGTTCACGTTCAATTAGCACTACTTTCAAGGCATGAATCTGCTTCTCTCTCCAAGCCAAGGGTTAAATAGTAGGGTAATTGGAGCTCTTTAGTCTGGTAAGGTAATCTACCTAGGTGAAGTAATTCTAACTGGAAATAAAGCCTATATCATGGGAGTCCGTAGACGTGATGCTAAGACCGCTGGAGAAACAGTTGTGTGCTGACTCAGCAAAGTCCATAAATTTTACAGAAACTATGAACGAATCTTCCAAGAATAAATCAAATCTCGTTCAAAAATGGGGGGAAAACATTACCCAATCTGACTTGCAAAGGATAAGAAAATATTCGGTTCGAAAAAATATGTTAAACTATATTCTAAATAAACT
The DNA here is from genome assembly GCA_963932145.1 of Acanthosepion lycidas. Lineage (NCBI taxonomy): Eukaryota > Metazoa > Mollusca > Cephalopoda > Sepiida > Sepiidae > Acanthosepion > Acanthosepion lycidas. Next base: position 96,349,875 of record OZ010600.1, read on the forward strand.
ATACACATACAAACACTCACACACACAAACGCACACGGACACACACACATATATATATGAAGAAATATAGTTTTAAGGTATGCTATATATTTATGGGATAAAGTGCTTTTCCTCAGCTGAAATGTATCCCTAAAAGTCGACGTTTGAAGATTCAATATCATCGTAAACGACATTAGTCTGCTAATTAACACGACAGTCATCGTCCCATCTTATTTTCCCTGTGTGCCCAATACTTGTGGCCTTTTGTCAGACTAAGTGATGTTTATTTAAACTATTTTCATTCTTCAGACTGTTGTACTCAATTCATTGTCACGTTCACAACATTTCGACCGTTGTACGCTTCGGTCTTCTTCAGGTGATATTCGTTTGAATTTCGAATCGAGAAAAGTCAGTTTGTATGTTGGCGTTTCTGAAAATTGGTTCATGACACTTGTGTAAAAAAAATTCGAATAGTTACAAAACCTCATCTCAGAAATATAGACAGATGTTAAGCGATGTTTACCAAAGTGATGTTTACTAAAGCGATGTTTTTACTAAAATGATGTTTACTAAAGCGATGTTTTACTAAAGCGATGTTTAGCAAAGCCGTGTTTACTAAAGCGATGTTTACCAAAACGATGTTTACTAAAGCGATGTTTACTAAAGCAATGTTTTACTAAAGCAATGTTTTACTAAAGCGATGTTTTACTAAAGCGATGTTTAGCAAAGCGGTGTTTACTAAAGCGATGTTTACTAAAGCGATGTTTACTAAAGCGATGTTTTTACTAAAACGATGTTTACTAAAGCGATGTTTACCAAAACGATGTTTACTAAAGCGATGTTTACTAAGTAGTCATTAAATAGATGATTATTTCGAATCGCTTTCTTCTGACTCAAGATTTTATGTTTATTTAATTGAATCATAAATAATTTCCGTTTTACTTTTACTCAATTTTATTCTTCAAAAAATAAAATGCAATTAAATTTTATTCAATTATACATTCACCATTCTTTGCGAGAACTTCTTGCCAATTATCAGGCAGCTCTTCGATATATTTTGAGAAAATTCCGCAGGTTTTCACAAGAAAAGGTTTTCGACGAACTCTTCAATCTGGTTTTCGTTAAAGAAATTTCTCCACATAGAAGCGTTTTACAGAGATCGACAAAAGGTAATGATCAGTTGGTCAAAGGTCCGTTAAATATGGAGGGTGGGTTAAAACAGACCAACCGTGTTCCAAACTGTTTTCTTGTGTTATCCTTGCTCTATGCTGCCTTCCGTTACCATCGAAGAGAACGACATTTTTTGTCCTATTCACGAGAGCAAGGCGGGATTTTCGGCAAAACTTTTACAGACACATTGTAGATGCCGTACGTATAATTACGCATTATTTCGTTGCGTTTTAAGGACTCTAAATGAATAATACTCCAACGACGAGCACACAGCATTGGCAATCTTCCATAGAGCTCAGGTTTTGGGGTCGGTTGTGGAAATTTATCCTTGTCAATCCGCGGAAACTTGCGTTGAGAATTGCTGTATGTAACCTATTTTTCTTCACCTGAAATATAGTGACAACCTTAGGGTTGCTGGAACCCCGGACAAACTGAACTTCAGCGTCCTTACAAGTATATTTTTTAAAATTTTCACAAGATAAACTGAAAATATGGAATAACGAGCTTATTACAATATGCAACTTAAGACAAGCAAAAGAAAACATTAATTATTGTACCTAAAACATTTTTTAAGCCTTTAGATCTGCAAATCTTTTCATGGCACTTTCTACACTTATCTTCTTTACAAGATCATTTTCTACTGACTAAATAGACAAATAATTTAATCTGTCTTCAGTCATTGATGACTGCAAGTATGTTTTTATAAGCTTTACTTTTGGAAGAACCTAAACACATGACATGGCGGCCTGAAGGCACCCTCTGTTTTGATGGCACCCCAGATGACTGACCGAATTGCCAGTATCTTGAACTGGCCCTGTCTGTAGAGAGTAGGGATATTATTAGGTTGGTGCAAAAATAATGTCGTTTTTTGACGTATTTTTTAATGTCAAAAAACGACATTATTACGTCATTATTTTTGCACCAACCTAATACAATATACAAATACAACTTAATACAAGCTAATAAAAACCTTCATTATCCTACCGAATAGTTTTTTAAGCCTTTAGATCTGCAAATCTTTTCATGGCACTTTCTACACATTTCTTTTTTACAAGATCATTTTCTATTGGCAAAATAGTCAAAGAATTTAATCTGTCTTGAGACATGGATGACCGCAAGTATGTTTTTATAAGCTTTGGTCCTGGAAGATCCCAAACATATGACATGGCCACCGTTATGCTTAGTAGGCTTAGCATTATATATCTGTCATTCCAATTGGTTCTCCAAAACGAAAATTACTGCTAATATTAAGGCTCGAACTCTCTCTGATAGTAAAAGTACCAAGCAATTTCACACTGAACAAATCAATCATAATAAGAAGGGCACAAAGCCCGAAACATTGTGATAACAACAACAAAGATGAGGACAATAGGCCGCATGTAAATAATGAAAACACCACATCCAATAAATACAGACAGAAAAAAAAACTAATGTTTGTAAAATATTTAAATCAAAATGATAGCGTTTAATGAAGATTGGAATGAATAAGGGAGAAGTTGGGAAGATACAGGCAAAGGATAAGAAAATATTCGGTTCGGTTCGGCATCTGTCCGTCTCGGGAGACGATGTAGTCCCACTCTGGAGCGGCAGTCTCTCAGGCACTTGGTGCAGTTAAGACTGGGTGACACGGAGACGGGGTGCTGTTCTTGCTTTTCTCCTGGTTCTATTTGCTGCATGCTGATCTTCCCTCGCAGCTTCTGCAATTTTGACGCCGTCACTGACTGTGGCTCTCCGAAGCTGATGATCGTCAACCGCGGCCTTCCAGGTGCTAACATAAGATAAAAGATATTCTTTTTTTTTTTCAACATTGGTGGAAATCTCCCCGGATCCAGTTTTTACATTTTCCGATATTTTTGCATGAATCCAACAGAATTATTTCTTTTCCTGGAGTCAAAACATCTGACGTTAAACAATTCAAAAAATCTTTTGACTATCAGCAGCCAAAGTTTTTGGTCTGTAGATGCCTGTCTAGCTTTATAAATGGAGAGCAGCTCCTTGCTACGAGTTTTTTAATTCTTTTCATGTTTGCTCCTCGAAGTGACATGTTTTGTCTGGCTTCCACCCATTGACCTGTCTGGCTAAATTGCACATGCCAACAGATAAACTCCCGCTAGCATAGTTCTCCAGGCTATATATATATATATATATATATATATATGTATATATATATATATATATATATACAAGGTGTCCATAGAGTTCGTGTGCACTTTAAAAAAATTATAACTTTATTTGTATTTGCGATAGAAATAATTTGTAAAAAGGATTAGAAAGAAGTAAATCTATATTTTTTAAGGTTTTATTGAAATTTTATTTAAGTTTCCACATGTCCTCCATCATTAGCAATACAAAGGATAATACGATTTTGCAGTTCACGGAAAACATTTGCCAACTGATTTACAGTAATGACTGAAATCACATTAGTTATTTTAGCTATAATTTAAACTAGGTACATTAAAGATTATAACATTTTTTACAGATTATTTCTATCGCAAATACAAGTTATAAATTTTTGAAAGTGCACACGAACTTTATGGACACCCTGTGTATATATATATATATATATATATATATATATATATATATATATATATATAGTAAAGGTAATAAATCCGTTGGTATATAATCCAAGTGGATCCTCGTAATATCAAATATTAAAACTGATCCACAAAAACAGCTCAATGTATTTATTATTACAGAGAATATGAATTATACAACAAAATCTAAAATTACCTAATATGAGTATAGATCTATATTTCAATCAGTGCAAAATAAGTTAGTCTTATTCAACACCTGTGTATGGACTGTGTTCAATATCGGAATTAGAGATTTAAAATTTTACTTTGACAGCAATCGAAAAATTGATACAGAAATTTTAAATCTCTAATTCAAATAAGTTTCGTTAAAGTTTTCTATTCAAATTTTCTTGGGTTCGTAAGTGTTTTCTTTCCTGGACATAAAGTGTGGGAAAAAAAGTCCGAATATTCTAAATATCTGAGCGCTTTCGGTTATTATATTAGACAATATTAAGGATTTTTTGTGTTTTTTTTAACTGAATGTGTAGATTATATATATATATATATATGTAGATTATATATATATATATATATGTAGATTATATATATATATATATATGTAGATTATATATATATATATATATGTAGATTATATATATATATATATATATATATATATATATATATATATATATGTAGATTATATATATATATATATATATATATATATATGTAGATTATATATATATATATATATATATATATAATTATTTTTTAAAAGATGTTTCCTTCACTACATAAGAGTTCTCATGTTTCGAAAACGAGAGCCGAAAATCTCAATATAATTATTAAAATTAAATTGAGTATCAAGCCCCGTTTCATCCTCAAGCGAAAATTTAGGAATAAACAATCTTGAAATTTACGCATCCTTATAAGCATGTTCATTCACAAAATTAATTACTATGGAAACGGATGAATCGACCATTTTGATAAGGGGCCTAAAAATTAATTATAATTATAATTGCAGCTCTACTTCTGTATGGAGCACTGTTTTTTTTTTTAATACAAAAATACTAAAGAACTCCGGAATATTTGCCTAACTTTTTTTTTCCTATTTTTCTACATATCTGCATATATATATATATATATATATATATATATATATATATATATATATATATATATAATTTTAAAAAGTTTTATGAGTTTAATTGCCAGTGTGCTGCTGGTTATGTATGGCGTACAACCTTGCATTTGGGAACTAGAATCAATCAGCATGTACCTTCCAAAATACGACTTGGTAAGATAGATAAAATATGCTATCTTCCCCTCATGAATATGGAATCGGCTATCGCTCAACACTTGGTTGAGAATATAGCCTGCGCCAAGTCATACAAAAAAGAGTGGTTTAAAATTATTCATACAGCCGATTCCAACAATCATTTGAAGATTTTGGAATCGGTCTGTATAGGATTAAGGAAACCTTCTCTCTGCCGGCAGAAGGAATTTGTAAAGTCTCTTAAATTTGTTGGGGGATACTTTATTTTAACTGTCCCTCGCTTATTTATTTACACGTTATTTCCCCTCCCCTCGTTACAAGTATATACACTTGTTTGTTATTTTAACGTGTTCCCCCTTTTTGCTCTTTTTTGCTCTTTATTGTCGTTACTATTCTTTTCGTTAATTAATTATCCAACGATTGTCTCCTGACGAGATGTTGGTTGAAAGGGCCTTAGAGACTTTTAAAATTAAAATCAATACATTCCTTGTTTTTAAAATTATATATAAATTTTGTACCTCTAAACATTTGTTTATATATATATATATATATATATATATATATATATATATATATATATATATATATATAGTGATGGGAATGCTTTTTATTTTCCAAACACGATCAGCATGTTGTGACCGTATTCATAATTGATATTATTGAGTATTGGATTTTTCTTTTTTATTATTAATACTACATACATCATTTTTTAGCCTTTTTTCCATGTGGATGAGGCCATTATAATCCTATTTTCTAGAGGTATATTGCGAACGGAGTTTAGTAGGTTTCTGTGTGTCTTTAATTGATCCTAGCTGACCTATATATATATATATATATATATATATATATATATATATATATATATATATATATATATCGTAAGGTAATGAAGGGTTTGGTAATCCGTGTAGATAATTCCAAATAGGATGTAATCCAGACAGCTCAATGTAACACCAGTTTGTAACTACAAATGTGATCTGATGAACCAGGAAAAATATATTTTCTGGGGAAATAGAGTCATTGAACCTTAAGGTTGTCTCTTTCTTAATTATTTAATATATATATATATATATATATATATATATATATATATATATATATATATATATATATATAATGGACTCTCCCGTCGGTTTCGACGTATGAGGATCTGACATCTTATTTATTCAGTTATGAAATTTTGTGCGATAATCTTAAGTGGCATTTAAGACCCGCTAGTGATTTACAAAGGAGGCCACATAGGGAGCAAGTGTGAGGACATATATATATATATATATATATATATATATATATATATATATATATATATATATATATATATATAATGACTACATATACATAAAATATACTAGAATTTTAACGCGTTTAAAAATAAGCAAATTTTTACAAAAGAAATTGAAATCTGGAGCAATAACTGTCAGCAGAGAATTCAGCGCCAAGGCGGATGGTATGGCGTTTATATAGCATGTATATAATGCGTTAAAAATTCCCTATATATATATATATATATATATATATATATATATATATATATATATATTAAAGAAAAACAACGTAGTTGGTGAAGCCAAAAGACCTAGAGATAAAATAATGTCGAACAAGTAAAGAAAAAAGAAAAAATCACCTAAAGGCAAACTCCTATCAACTCAACGACTAGGTTACCTAGACAGAGTAAAAAACGCTTTACAGCGTTAACTCCAATCGCCGTTACCCGAATTCAGGTCTTCTTAAACACAAATGAAAGAAGTGGAGCACCAGTATTATATAACCCATGACCGTAACACACATACCTTAAGCATCACGGGAAAAAAATAAAACGAAATAACTTTATTTAAAAAAACGAGGTGATTACCTCCTCCCTCGCGGGAGAAAAAGAGAATTTTTAATTAATCATGGGGAAAAAAAAAGTCATATAAGCCAATAAGCTAGTCAGGTGTCTGTTGACACAATAGGTATTTTATATTAGGCCTACATCTGTTAATTAACTTATTTTTTTTAATTAAATATTCTGTTATCGCTGCTCAAGCTTAGTACAGGAATCCCTCAATTAGTGCAGCTAATGACTACATTAGTAACTATAAAAACATTTCAATTCCTATGCCTAAACTGAAGAATGATTTGCCGCGCTAATCGAGTATTATGCCTGCACTAATCGAATTTTATTATATAAAGATTTTAGTAAAATCGAAAACACATTAATCGAATGTGCATTAATCGATGGAATTTTTTTCTTCTAAATAAAGTCTACACCTATCCCTCATGGTTTTACATCTAGGTGTTATTTTTATAAATTCTCCAAGTCATTTTTGGAGGTGGGGGGTGTTACCTACTTCTCTTTTAGTCTTCCAGAAATACGTTGAGAACGTCGTAGCGTTTTCATATTTATTTTGTTTTAAACACAACTTATGATTATAATACAATTTTCTTATTTTTCTAATTTTTTTTTATTTTTTATTTTTGTCGTGATGCTTTAAGATTTGTGTGTTCCAGCCGCCATCGATTATATAATGCAAGTCCACACATCACTTCTTTTATTTGCGTTCAAGTCATCTGAAGATGGCGGGGAAACAACCCGGGCTATATATATATATATATATATATATATATATATATATATATGCAGTGGAACCTCAGTTTAACGGATTAATAGTGGGAAGGGATGTCGGTTAAAGCCATTTGTACGTTAATTTGAAGCACTTCTTCGCCTAAAAACACCAAGTACAAAACAAAATTATTATAAATAAATGTAAATACGTATATACGTATGTGTATGGACGGTTAGTTCGATCTTTTACTATATATATATATGTTTGTGTGTGTGTGTGTGTGTGTTATCCTTTTGTGGTTGCGTATTTTGCATCCCTTTCTCTTTGCGTTGTGGATGAAATGATAAGGATATTAGAGGTTTTTGAATGTGTTTAATGTGTGTGTTTCTTCTTTGGGTAATTTGGGTATGTATTAAGGGCTGCCGATTCTTAATGCTCTTAGGTAGAAACCTATAATTATACCAAATTTAATCTTATTAGAGTGGTGGAAGTAAAAGTTGACCAGATCAAAAACCATTATGGATATAATCAGAACCAAAAACACCCAAAACTGTTCCTCACAATACATTGGAGAAACACGCAGAAATTTTTAAAACCTATCTACGAACACACACACACACACATATATATACACAATATATATATATATATATATATATATATATATATATATATATATATATATATATATATACTCGACTCTCCCGTCGAAGCCGACGTATGAGGGTGAAGCAGATCAGTTGCTAGGAAACTGACAGCTCGACACCAGCACAAGAGATTTAATTATAGTAGTGAAGGTTTCGTGTAGAACCATCTGAAGGGCCGAATACAGAGAATTGGTACACTACGTGCCACAGGGTCCCCAAACGACTCTTCGCAGGAATTGTCCTTCTCATAGACCAGTTGCTATCCAAGGCTATAGAACCCATATCTATAGCTGGAGGGAGAAGAAGATTCACACCTTTCCTATATATATATATATATATATATATATATATATATATATATAATAAAAAAGGCTTAAACACTAATATTCCATAGTTATAATTTCTTACATTGGAATCGTAATCACGATCCAATTCATCAGACCTACAAATTCAAAATGAAATCGGAAATTATAACTCATAGTATAAAAAATAAAATTTTAGTCAGAGTGTATGTGTGTCAAACAAGTGTGAGAGGGAAATGTATGAAAGCTCTAGAGAGGGGTGTAACAGAAGAAAGAACAGGAAGGCCTAAAGGTGAAGGTGGGGATTAAAATTTAACAGTTTTCAATAGTTTACATGGATAAAGCCCTTCGTAAGGTGTGAGCTGTACTCGTGAGAACAATTTTTTGTATTTCTTTAAGGCATGGACTTCCAGGAAGCCCTTCAATTAGTCTACTGGAATCTTTTCCAACCAATCTGAGGGCTCCAACTACAACAGGGATTGTTGATGTTCCCATGTGCCACATTTTTGAGATTTCGATTTCAAGGTCCTTGTATTTTGAAAGCTTTTTGTATATCTTCAAAGATACATTGCAGTTTGAAGGAGCTGCCATATCAATAAGGAGGCATTTTTTTTTATTTGCGGTCTCTAATAACAATGTCTGGGCGGTTAGTTTTGATTGTTCTGTCAGTGTGTATTGTGTAGTCCCATAGAATTGTAACAGGTCATATCTCCGTAACCGGGTCTGGGTGGTGTTCATACCAATTTCTTGCAGTTTCCTTCCTGTAGAAGTTGCAGATTTTCCAGTCCAGATATTGGCCCACTCTGCCATGTCGGGTTTTATATTCAGTGGGTGCCAATATCGTACAACCTGATACAAGATGGTCAATTGTTTCTGGATATTTATCACAGAATCTGCATTTGGGCCTAACACAATATTTTAGTATATGTGCTTGATAATTTCTAGTTAACAAGCATTGGTCCTGTGCAGCAAGGATAAAACCTTCAGTTTCAGCTTTCAACCCTGCACTACGTAGCCACTGATGGGTACGGGGTTTGTCTACACCAGCTTGTTTGGTACGGGCAGAGTATTGGCCATGAGGCGGTTTATCTTGCCATTGTTTCTGTATCTGGTCGGTTGCATTGTTTTTTACTTTTTTATGTATTTTGCAGATTCAGTCGGTGTATTGTGCTTTACTTGTATTTCTGCATCCATTTGAAACTCCATTTCAACTTGTTGGCTTCTTTTTTTACGGAGTACAGACGCTTACTGCTTTCATGTTCTTTGACAATTACCATCATCCAGTCTTCTGAAGTTTTGAAAGTCAATTGTGGTTTTGTAGGACAGTTCTAGTTGAACTAATCCTCTGCTTCCTTCGGATCTGGGCACATACAGACGATCAACATCAGCTTTGAGATGATGCATGCGGTAGCAAGTAAGAAGCTTTCTCGTTTTGGCATCCATTCGCTTAATTTCAGCTATGGTCCAGTTAACGACATTAAAGCTGTATAGCACTACAGGGACAGCCAAGGTGTTTATGGCTGATATTCTGTTTTTTGAGTTCAGCTCGGTATTTAGTACCAGGCGTACACGACTGTTACTCCTTTCTTACCTTCTCCTTCATTTGGGGGTGTTGTATTGTAATTCTTAGGTAATTATAGGCTTCATCTTATTCCAGTTCCCTAATCTTTGTGACAAAGTCTAAATCTATTGAGGGTGTTTCTATAATCCTCCCTTTCTATAATGTTACTTTGGCACATTTATCTAATCCGAAATCCATACATATGTCATCTTTGAAACATTTTACAATATTGAGGAGGCTCTTCAACTCATTGTCGTCTTTGGCAAAGAGTTTGAGATCATCCATGTAGAGTAGGTGATTGAATATTTTTTTCTACTTTGTAACCATAGCTACTGTTGTATTGTTCATACGTAAGGAAGATTAAGGACAAACAAGACAAAAGGGGTGACAGGGAGTCTCCGTGAAATATTCCTCGTCGGATATTCAGACAGTTGGATATGACAGTGCCTCTGATGTGATTTATGTAGAGTGTGGTGTTCCACATTGCCAGGTTGTGCTTAAAGAAATTTACTACCACGGGGGAAACTTTCCAAAGTCTTAAGGATCCTTATTATTATTATTATTATTATTATTATTATTATTATTATTATTATTATTAGTGGTGGTGGTGGTGTTTTATTTCCTTTGATTTCTGGTGTATACTCGTTTCTTTCCGGGTCCCGACTAGTGATCTAAGGTCAGAAATGGCATAATGACATTTTCTATTGAACAATTTAAAAAAAAAAATAACACATATATTTTACATAGATAAAGCCCTTCGTAAGGTGTGGTCTGTACTTGTGAGAACAATTTTTTCTATTTCTTGAAGGATTTGTCTACCAGGGATTTCTTCAATGAATTTATTGGAATCTTTTCCAATCAGTCCGAGGGCTCCAACTACAACTGGAATTGTTAATGTCCTCATCTGCCACATTTTTGAGATTTCGATTTCAAGGTCCTTAAATGATCTCAAAAATGTGGCACAGGAGGACGTTATTATTATTATTATTATTATTATTATTAATAAAAAGCAAAGGCAAATGCAACCGACCAGATACAGAAACGATGTCAAGATTCACGGTCAATACGCTGTCCGTACCAAACAAGCTGATGTAGACAAACCCCGTACCCATCAGTGGCTACGTAGTGCAGGGTTAAAAACTGAAACTGAATGTTTTATTCTCGCTGCACAGGACCAATACTTGTTAACTTGAAATTATCAAGCACACATACTGAAAAATTGCGTTAACCTGAAATTCAGATTCTGTGAAACAATTAACAGAAACAATTATAACAAGAAAGAATTATCCAGAAACAATTAACCATTTTGCATGAGGTTGTCCGGTATTGGCACCCACTAAATATAAAACCCGGCATGACAGAGTGGGTCAATATCTGCACTAGAAAATATGCAACTTTTACGGAAAGGAAACTGCAAGAAATTGGTATGAACACCACCCAGACCCGGTTACGGAGATAGGGCCTGTTACAATTTTATGGGACTACACAATACACACTGACAGAACCATGAAAGCCAACCACCCAGACATTGCTATTAGAGATCACAAACAAAAAAAAAGTACATCCTTATTGATATGGCAGTCCCTGCAGATTGCAATGTATCTTTGAAAATACAAAGAGCTTGAATTCGGATTGAATGGAAAAGATTCTAATAGACTCATTGAAGGGATTCCTGGTATCCTATGCCTTAAAGAAATACAAAAAATTGTTGTCACGAATACAGCCCACACCTTAAGAAAAGCTTTATCTATGTAAAGTATGTGTGATTTTTTTTTTAATTTCTCAGTCGAAAAAAGTCATGATGCCCTTTCTGACCTTAGGTCTCTGGTTGGGACCCGGAATTAAATCAATGGAAATATAATAATAATAATAATAATAATAATAATAATGAAAAAAATTCATACTAAGATTAGTTTTTTTAATATTATTTCTGACCCTACATTTTTACATTTCTTATGGAATGGCCTGATAAAAGGAAATATTATAATCTATTGTTCTTCATTTTATTTTGCAATCAAGACAAAAAAAACTAAGCAGAATTTGGCATTTAAAAAAAGTCACTGATTAAAAAGTTAGTGAAAACAATAAATTAGAAAAATTAGAAAATCAAAAAAGAAAGAAAAAGAAAAAGAAAGATCGCCTTTTCGATTTTCTATTTCTATATTTTTCTTCTACGCGCTTCTTTCGGTCGCCATGTTTTTTGCTGAAACATTGAACAAGCCACGAGCCACTTTTTCACGTGGTGACAAAGACTCAATCATTTATTTACGTCACATGACGACCGTTTTCTTTTGTACGAACTCAAAAGTCATAAGTCAGGCATAATTATGGCAAATTTATAAAAACTGTTGGCATGTGAAACCAGAATCGGAGGGTGACGTTGAAATAGGGGCGGGTGGGGGCTCGCAACAAAGACAAGATCCTTCATGTTTTGTGGCAATAAAGAGAAAATTAGTCTGTCGTTTGGAGGTGACATTTACCTGAAGCAACAAAAAATTATACATGAATGTTCATAGATAGATAGATAGATAGATTATTAATTGCTTAACTGAGCACAAATTCTTTGAGTTCAAAGGTTGTTTGCGCTTCGAAATCACGAAGTAAGCAGCAGACACGTGGAGACACACAACGACATACACACGCTTACACTCACAAACTCGTATGCACATACAACAATGCTTATAAAATCTATTATCGAGCTGAGAGTTTCGACTCTCGGTTAGCGTAATGCTTATCAATCCAGAAAGTTAATTAGGCGTGTCGATTTCAATCCTCGCTCGATGCCGATTCATTCACTTCGAGCTAATACTCTCTGAAAAGTCGTGAATCAATTTTTCTCCAGCGATGGATTGACTCTCTTGACTTGAAGTGGCAACCAGTCTTGAAGAAGGAAAATTCTGAATGACGTACAAATTTTATAATGAATCCATTAGTGTGAAGAGATTTGGTTCACTGTGTCGTGCATTTTTTCTTGCTTAAGTCTGTCATTCATCCATGCCTTGAATATTGCTGCCACATCTGGTCCCGTGTTCCTGTTGTATATCTAGAGATCATTGATAAAATCCATCATCAATATTCTTGGTCCTAACCTGGCATCTCAGCTTCAATCACTTGCCCACCGCCGTTATGTAGCTTCCCTCTGCCTTTTCTATAAATACTTTCATGGTAATTGTTCGGATGAGCTTTTCGCTATGGTACTAACATTATTTAGTTTGGTTTCTTGAAAATAGTTGTTTTCATATTGTAAATACACATTGGGACTAGATTTTAAATTGTTATTTTATTCCCCTCCCCACACAGACAATGAATTGTACATATGGGGATTAGTTAGGACTTCATAGAGACATTGTGGTATTATGGTGAATGTAGTAAAAATGTTAAGTAAGAATGCGATGCTTTTTCTGTAAGGAATACTGTGGTATATTTGGGTCAGTGATTGTGGCTGGCTAAGTTTATATTTAAGAGAGAAGAAGACCGTCCTTTTTCCCATTCCACGTTTTTGGCCTTGTGCCACATTTTGTATTTGTACAAATAAACAATACTCTTCGCTATGGTACCCTGACTTTATGAATTTAATCTCAGTACTAGATTGGCGGTAAGGTTTCATCATTTTATTAATGAAATGGCTAGAGGTAACCGTAAGTTCTATGTTAACAGTTTCTTCTCTCGCACTTCACGCTTGTGGAACTCTCTTCCGGCTTCGTGCTTTAAAGCCAATTTTGATCTTCAAAAATATAAATGCAATGTCAATCGTTATCTACTTTCTTCTTGATTTCTCTTCTTTTGTTTTTTTCCCTTAATAATTTTTCTCTTTTTTCTTAAAAATTCCTTTGTGTCTTAGTGGCTTTACTGCCTTGCATTGTGGGATATGGTTAAAAAAATAATAATGAAATGAAAACGGAAAAGAGAGTGTTCACCAGGTTATTTTGACACTGTACCGCTGTTATGGTTGAATTACATGGGGAGTACATTTATGACTGAATGAGGTACAGCATTTGTGGTCGCGACCTGTCTTTTCAAAGTGTGAAAAGCGTGCGTCAAAATCAACCCCACATCAAATTAGAAATCCACAGATGTAACGCAACTGATCGTGTCTACTTTTTACCAATGCAAAATGTCTGCGCGTATTACCGTATCTATGACGCTGGCTACAAAATGTATATAATTTTGGATTGTCCTGCACTTACATTAAAATTACAAAATATTTTGCACAAGGCCGAAAATTAAGGTAAATTAACGTGAGGATAAAAACAAACATACATCCTTGTGCAAATTAACTGAAACAACCGCTTTAGTTTCCTTTCTTTCACCATATGGTCGATTTTAGCCCCAAGTGAGTGACAATGTGTAATTGAATTCTATTTTTCCTCAGATTAGATCATTTGCAGTAATGTGCAGTAATAGGAATCTATTTTTGGTGTGTATGATGAAATTTGTTTGGCTTTGAAAAATATTGCGTCATTTTTATCACGCCCAGACACTATTGTCTCGACTGTCGATTAGTTGTCCTACGGCCATTGTCTGCGATTGACGTTACTCCAAGGAAGCGTACGAAAATTGTAACGCTGCACGAACACAATGGCAAACCTTACCAGTGAGCAAATCAAAGTACTACAGACTCGGCCGGAAACTCCTGATTTAAATCCAGTCAAGAATCCGTGGTCAGTCTGCAAGGAACGACTTCCTGGAATGGACATACGAAGTACTAAAATTTGCACTGGGTCATGTTTCATTTGAAAAATATGAAAAAAAAGTAAATAATAACGGAATTATTCGTTTTGCTTCAATTAATTTGCTCAAGTGTGTATTTGACCCTGTCTACAAAATATATATCATTTGGATTGTCCGACATTTAAAAATATTTATTTTTTAAAATTACAATATATATATATATATATATATATATATATATATATATATATATAGGCCGAAAATTATGGTAAAGGCTGATGTTGGGTTCACTGCCCTGACATTAAATTAGCTTGTCACATTTACAGACCCCAACATTATTGTTTGTTACTTTCAACATCACATGACATTGATTCGAACTCTCTTTCACGAAATAATCAAGTCTTATTCTCTCTAGATAAATTCTAACTAATGCCTATATTTACAAATCACGTGGGTAGGGGATTAAACAACTGGTTTATATTTTTATAATTAAAACTTAATATAAAAGTTTCCCCCAGTGATTGGAAAATGAAACAAAATAATATTTACCACAAATTTTCAGAAAAACTGTGTTAGTATGTGATCCTCCTTGCGGTATAATATGGCAGAAAAAGCAAGCTAACCGATCGAAAAATGACGCGGGTAAAATTCAGATCGTCCTGGATATGACGATAAACTACATCCGGCAGCTAGGTCTCTGATTGGGAGATTTTGAGAAGCGTAAAACCACCTCTTAATTGCTGTTGTTCCAAGATCCACCCTGATCCTAGGTGGTAGCACCTGTTACAGTCACAGCTATGGGCAAATAGTTAATCCCCAAACTGGGGTGAAAACACTATGAAAGCATAAAAATAGATTTTATAGTAAAAATAGCTAGCAATACGTTATGGAAAAATGACGAGCAATAAATTTGACTCTCGACAAAAAATCCTCTTTAGAAAAATACATCAATGGAATCTGATCTCCTAGAAAGTGATTTCTTATAAAAAATACATATTCCATACTGAAGATCTTGTCAGCATTAAATAAACCATTCAGGTTGATATGCCGTAAAAAAAAAATGAACCGAATGTAGAATTAAATAAACATAAGAATAAAATTACATTTCCGCATCGGAAGAGAGCTCATCCTTCTAAAACTGTCCTTCTAGGGCTGTCTTTCAAAGGCTTTCCTTCGAAAACTGTCCTTCTAAGTCTGTCTTTCTAAAACTGTCCTACGAAAAGTGTCCTTCTAAGGCTGTCTTTCTAAGGCTGTCCTTCTAAAACTGTCCTTCTAAAATTATCCTTCTAAAACTGTCCTTCTAAGGCTGTCCTTCTAAAACTGTCCGTCTAAAATTGTCCTCCTAAAACTGTCCTTCTAAGGTTGTCCTTCTAAATCTGTCCTTCGAAAACTGTCCGTCTAAGGCTGTCCTTCTAAAACTGTCTTTCGAAAACTGTCCTTCTAAGGCTGTCCTTCTAAAACTGTCCGTCTAAAATTGTCCTCCTAAAACTGTCCTTCTAAGGTTGTCCTTCTAAAACTGTCCTTCGAAAACTGTCCTTCGAAAACTGTCCTTCTAAGGCTGTCTTTCTAAGGCTGTCCTTCTAAAACTGTCCTTCTAAGGCTGTCCTAAAACTGTCAGTCTAAAATTGTCCTCCTAGAACTCTCCTTCTAAGGTTGTCCTTCTAAATCTGTCCTTCGAAAACTGTCCTTCTAAGGGTGTCCTTCTAAAACTGTCCTTCTAAAATTATCCCCTTAAAACTGTCCATCTAAGGCTGTCCTTATAAAACTGCCCTTCTAAGGCTGTCCTTCGAAAACTGTCCGTCTAAAATTGTCCTCCTAAAACTGTCCTTCTAAGGTTGTCCTTCTAAATCTGTCCTTCGAAAACTGTCCGTCTAAGGCTGTCCTTCTAAAACTGTCCTTCTAAAATTATCCCCCTAAAACTGTCCTTCTAAGGCTGTCCTTCTAAAACTGTCCTTCGAAAACTGTCCTTCTAAGGCTGTCTTTCTATGGCTGTCCTTCTAAGGCTGTCCTTCTAAAACTGTCCTTCTAAAATTGTCCTCTTAAAACTCTCCTTCTACGGTTGTCCTTCTAAATCTGTCCTTCGAAAACTGTCCTTCTAAGGCTGTCCTTCTAATGCTGTCCGTCTAAAATTGTCCTCCTAAAACTGTCCTTCATATCTGTCCTTCTTAAACTGTCCTTCGAAAACTGTCCTCCGAAAATTGTCCTTCTTAAACCGGTCTTTGAAAACTATCCCTCTAAAACTGCCCTACTATAACTGTCCTACTAAAGTGTCCTTCGAAAACTGTCCATCTTTAACTCTCTTCTAAAAACTGTCCTCCTAAAACTGTCCTCCTAAAACTGTCGTTCTAATTTAAACGTAAGAAAAGCAATGCTATATTTTAACTGAACAGGGAAATGTTCTTAACAGAGACTGAGACACTGAAATCTGAAGCTGCGGTAAAATAGCAAAAGTTGCCTTGCAAAATCGAATAAAAAAAAGAAACAGAAAAATGTCGTTAGAAACAAAGAAAAGAGCACATGTTACATAATATCAGTCCTTCTATATGGCAGTCAATGCTGGATAATCTCCTTAAACATGAAGAAGAGACTTGAAGCAACAGAAATGGAATTCTACGGTAGGATGCTGAGTATAGCATGGACAGAACATGTGAGCAACAACGAAGTTTTAGAGAAAATGGAAACAAAAAAGACACATACTAAATATCAAACCTCCTATATAAGTGTTAATGCAGGACAATCTCTTCATAGATGAAGAAGAAACTTAAAACAATAGAAATGTGGTTCTACAGAAGGATGCTGAGGATGCCATAGGCCGAACATGTGACGAAGTTTTCGAGGAAATGGAAACGAATAGGACACTTATACTTAACATCAAGTAGTTGGAGTTTCTTGGATACATAATGAAGAAGGGGGTTTGGAAAATTTGATACTCACAGGGACAGATTGAATGCAAGAGGGATAGTGGAAAAACACGCATTACATTAGCTTGAGTAAATGGATGATGGAACAGGGTTGAGGAATGATAACAAAAAGACAAAATGTATTAAGTGATAAAAAAGAAATTGTGGAGAGCAAAGATCGCAATGGTCCTGAAGGGACACGGCATATAGAAAAAGAACGTAACTGGGATGGTTTGAGAAAGCTTTTTCAAAAAAACAAAACCCCAAATCAGTTAATTCAAGATGGCACTCTAAGTTAGCTCCATCCACACAAACTGCGCTAACTTCATCCAAAGTTCGACAAAAACAACCTCTCTTACTCCTTCCCTCTCTCACTTCTTCCCACTCTCTCCCTCTCCCCTCTCTCTCTCCTCCTCACTCCCTCTTTCTCTCACTCTTTCTTTCTCTCTCCTTCCTTATCTCTTCCTTCCACTCACTCTCTCCTTCTCTCTCATTCCTTCCCTCTCTCTCCACCTCACTCTCTCTCCCCTCTCTCTCTCCTCCTCACTCCCTCTTTCTCCCACTCTTTCTTTCTCTCTCCTCCCTTATCTCATCTTTCCACTCTCTCTCTCCTTCTCTCATTCCTTCCCTCTCTCTCCACCTCACTCTCTCTCTCCTTCTCTCTTCCCTCTCTCTTCCCCCTCTCTTTCCCTCTCTCTCTCTCCATCTCCCCTCCTTCCCCATCTCCACCCCTTTCTCCATCCATCTAACCTAACCTGACCATAAGCTGATGCTTGTACGCAAGATGAGATAGAAACGTATCTCCATGAACTTCCTGAAATCGTTTTATGCAAGTCGCCATTCTCATCACGGCCAACGACACTATAAACGATAGTAGCTTGCGACCATGTAGCCCTCAACAAGCTTACACAATGGACATATGACCATACAGTGTAAGAAGACTTGCTCGATAGACTCCCCAATATCCTTGCAACAGACACACTCTAGTGAAACAATCACTCCTTCCGTGAAAGACATTTGCCGATACAAAATATTCCTCGAATTAGTGACCAGGTTAAGGATACCTCGTTGTAACTGAAGTATTTCAATCCAGGCTCCCAGAGCCATAGGGAGCAATACTCACCCTTTGTCAGGCCGAACAGCTTGGTCAAATCGTCTGGCACGACCCCATCCTTAGTAACACTTCATATAATGCCTTCTTTTACAACGGTCAGATGTCAAAGAGGCCAATCTTCACCCTAGAGAAAAACTCCCAGGGTATATAGACAATAAAAGTATCCCTAGTTTTGAGACAGAGAGCAGGCCACACTTTCATCTGAGTGCATACTTTTCAAAGTCATAAATAATTTCTCAGAATCTTCCTTCCAGAATCTGCCATTATCGTCATCTTTTATCTGGCCAAGGAAGAAGAATATACCAATAAGCCTTTGGTATTTGGTATCATAGACCCACCCTCGGAACGATGGAAGTAACAGACCTCGCACAGTGGCAACCCTTTTAGTCCAAGGGAGATTAAACAGGACTATGTACATCGTTGGGATTGGGAGTACTGAAAGTTGATAAAGGAAGAAGCGGGTAGATCTAGGAAACGTACCCGCTTCTGCTCTGAGATTTATTAACATATTAGAGTCAACAAATTAATCGTTGCTCCGAAGTAATTCTTTTCCAGCTAGAAGTCGAAACTTATCAGACAGAATATCTTGCACGGCCCGTCTGTCCAACTGAAAAAAGAAAAACAGCAGGGAAATCTTTAACAGAATCTAAACCAGAAGACAAAATAATCTTTCCCGGAACCTAAACCGGAAGACACAATAATTTTACCTGGAACCTTAACCGGAAGACAAAATAATCTTTTCCTGAACCTAAAAGGGAAGACACAATAATTTTACCTACAACCTAAACCGGAAAACACAATAATCTTACCTGGAACCTTAACCGGAAGACAAAATAATCTTTTCCTGAACCTAAAAAGGAAGACACAATAATTTTACCTACAACCTTAACCGAAAGACACAATAATCTTACCTGAAGCCTAAACCAGAAGACAAACGACAGTTTCTTTTGGAGTCTCATATAACCGGATGCTGCCATTGTGCATTTACAAGTGTAGAAAAGTCAACAGCTTAGTAACTCGCCGAAGCTGGTAACACCAGGTAAGATGATCCTGCATGAAAGCCCGGGGGTGGGGGAGTCCCTCAAATTAGACAGGAAAGGTTCTAGAATAATAACATACAGCAAAGGTGTAAGCAGACAACCTTGATGAATAAATATGGACAACATGAAAGACTTTAGTCTCAGCTCCGGGGTTTGCAGGTAAGAACTAAATACAGGAAGCCATGCGAAAGAGCCACTTCAATCAGGACAGCCTTCAAGAAATGATGGCCGAACCAGTGGAAAGTGCAAAGCTGATCAGGGATAATCAGATATAATTTGAGATATGAACTTTGCACAAATCTCGTTATTTCAAGGCCGAAAATGACAGAAATTCCACGTTGGTTCTTGCATAATACCTTCACCACACATTGAGAAATATTTAGAATTTTTTTAAATACTTTTTGGAAATTATTTCAAAAAATTTAAGTTTTTTGATAATGCACCAAGAGATAAATATGTGAGATAGCCACATGTACACACGTGAGAGATAGCCTCAAGTACACACGTGAGAGATAGCCTCAAGTACACACGTGAGAAATAGCCTCAAGTACACACGTGAGAAATAGCCTCAAGTACACATGTGAGAAATAGCCTCAAGTACAAACATAAAAGTTAGCCTCATGAGCACTTTGTACGGAATACATTCAATCCCAATAATTTTGTGCCTGAATTTCTAGGAAGATGGGTTATCATTATTTCTATTACTTGCTATTGTCCTCATCACTGTTGTGATTATCACAGCGTTCCCTTCACTGGGTGTTTGTTACTCTGGGCAATTTCTTATTGAATTTAGGGAATTTCGAACTGACACCTTTATGGCGGTAAGTCGTTTTCGATCCCCTGCCCATGTCCAGGCATGTCACGTCTAGTTCTTATTTAATGATGCTGTTATTGCCTTGCTCGGGAATTGAACTCACAATTGCTACATAACCAAATCCTTAAACCAGTACTTTAATCCATTAGAGTATTATCCCGAGTGAAGAACTTAAAGCTTTAAACCTAATCTACTTGCTGGTACTGCTACTTGTAAAGCTTGACTGCATTCACTGAGGTTTCTCTTTTCTTATTGCTGCTGCCGAAGCCTTGCTGTCATATCTCTTTATTTTTCAATGTCGCTCATATCGTATTTATTTTTATGCTAGGCCTACTAAGAAGTTTTGTCTGCCATTTCCCTACTATTTTGTCCGCTATTATGGAGCCGTCATATCTACCTGCAAGGCGTGGAAAGTCAATTAAATTGGCGTCGAACAGAAACGAAGTCAGAATGGGTTAACTGCTGAAACGCTTTTGGCAAGAATGACGGAATTTCTCACAGATGCCTTTGTCTATTGTTGATTTGTCCATTCGGCGAAGTGACACGGGCAGAATGTCTATGGATAAGATTCCGAATTCTTGATAAGACGGGAAGCCAATTCTACTTCAGCTATCGCTACTTTACCAATATCTTCCGATTATACAACCCCTGTGCCGCTAATCTGAGGCGGTGTCTATAAATATCAGTAAAAGACATAATGATACTTTTACGAAGCTTCCAGCAATAATACTCCCATCCAGTCGACGTCAATTTCCAAGTTCTGCGTTATCAGCTAGTCTCGGAAATCCTTCAAATTCAACAACGAGGAATTTCATTTCCATGAACAACCTTTCCGAAATTTAGATTTATTTAAATTTATTCGAACCGAAACTAATGTATGGTCCGAATAAACTAGACGATTGAAACGATCTTCTATCTGCCGTGTCCCTTCAAGTCCTATGTGATCATGGCTCTTCACAATTTCCTTTCTTTTGTATTTCTTAGTAAGGTTCATGAATTTAAGCTTTCTTAAATTTCTTACCATTTCTTAATAACACTTTATGAATTTAAGCGTTCTACTAGGCTGGCAATCTCGCTCTCGCCCTTTCACTATCGAAACTGTTAAATGAATGAGCCGTCGCTTCTACTCCAACGGCTTCATGTCTCGCACTTCTTGCTTGTGGAACGCCCTCCCACTTTTCCTGTTTTCCTGATAGCTATAATCTACATCTATTCAAACGTAATGTCAATCGACGTCTCCGGATACCCCCTATCCTTCTCTTCATCCTTTCCTCTATCACTCCTATTTGCTCTAGCTCCAAATATTCTGTAACCCCTTGCGTGCTACTGGCTTCCCGCCTTGCTTGGGGGTGAAACGCTTAAAAAAAAAGTTTCTCTCCTAATCCCTATACTTCTAGCCATTTTCACAAGCTCGTTAGGCAGGGGTTATGCGATGCTCTTCTCTGTTCCTTTTGACCTCAATATGCCCCGTGAGTGTTATATTATCCAAGCCCTTTTTTCTCATTATGCGTATATGTACAAGTGACCATTTTGTTTCCATTTTCTTTAAAATTTCCTCATTGCTCAAATGTTTAATCCATGGAATTCTCAGCACACTTTGGTAGAAGCACATTTGTTGCTTCAAGTCCCTTCTTCATCTGTGAAGAGAATGTCCAGAATTCACAGCCATATAACAGGAGCAATATTACATAAAAGTTCAGTACTCTTTGCTTTGTTTCTAACAAACTTTTTTCTATTTCTTCATACTTTGCCAATATTTTGCAGTTCAAAATTCAAATATTTTTGAAAGCCATCAAAACTCCGCTATTCCAATAAGCCTTTGAATTTCGGTACCACATTTTCCATCCTCTTTTAGAACCCTTGCCGGATATTTAAAAATTTGTACTTGTTTAATGTTCCTGTCTTCAACTCATAGTTCGCTCCTTGAGCTGTTTCTCTTGCTGACAACCATAGATTCTGTCTTCTTACAAGTGATAGTTAGTCCTTTCTTCAGGTTTTCCCTTACTTGTCCTCTTCCTCTTACTGATGACAACCATAGATTCTGTCTTCTTACAAGTGATAGTTAGTCTTTTCTTCTGGCTTTCTTTTCCTACGTTCTGTAGGAGTTCCTGTGCTTTCCTTTCTGTCTTTGCTCTCAAAACTGTAAACACAGACATCCTCAACCAGTAGTTAAACCTTATTCACTAATATTTGTTTTTGCTACGTCAACTGTGTTTGCACCACTTTTGTCTTCTTTCCCTCCTCTCGTTCGTGTCGCTTTCAATCGGGAAAGAGTTAGAAAAATAATACGTCGTAAAAGCGACACCTGCCATAATGAGTTAAGGGCAAGGAAGGAAGAAAGTGAGTGAAGGTTAAAAAAGTTCAAGGTGTTTTTGTTTGTTTATTTTTTCTACTGTTCATGTTTATGACTGACTGTACCCATTTCCTGCTTCTTGGGCAATAGTTCCCGTTTATGTCAGATGCACAGAGGCGATTCAATGGTTCTTGTAAAAAATTGTTAAGTAGGAAGATGTTAAAAAGAAGAAGAAAACATTTCTGCCATAAGAAAGAAAAAGAAATCCCATTGGACGTAAACTGTCAAAATAAAGACAAGTTATACAATGCCAAACATGTTTCAATGTTATCAACAGCAATGAAAAGAATGAATAATGATGGCTAATTATGATAACAAAGAAACGATTAATTATATAGACAAGAGAAGAATGGAAGAAGAAAGAGGAATGCTATGTTTTCTTTTTCATATTTAACGTTTTCTAAGGCGACGTACCTTATAAAAGGCCTTGTTTTTTTTGCATTATTTGAATTTGGACAAAGACAGCGTCCGATTCGCAAGGCTCAAGCGTGATCTGTGACCAAAAGGACAGTTATGAAGTCGTCTACGAAAAAGCGCTTGATAATTCTGTCATTAATGACACTGCTAAGCACCATGTGGCATGTAAGGACTTGCAAGGCAAATCCGGGCCTCAGTACTCGAATAACACAACGCGGCCTTGACTATGGTATGTAATTCTTTTTCTTAATAATCGCAAATCTGTGAACATTTATAGGAAATTTAGACTCTGTCATCAACACCTTGTGTCCGCATTTAAATTAAAACCAATATTCGGCTCTTAAATACTGTATTTCTTGACATATAACATGCACTGGATTGAACGCGCTTCTAATTTGGCAAGGAATATTAAAAATCATAATATTCAAATGATTATTCATCAGTTTTATATTTTGATTTAATAATTGAATCAGTTATACTGAGATAAATTTAATTCTGGGCTCATCGGCGGAGCTGTGAGTGAAATAGGGATTTATTTTATACACTGGCTCTTGGGCCACCTTGGTAAATTAATTACTTTTGTTAAATTTATCTTCAAGTCAAGAGTGCTTAGCAGTATGCTTTTATTGAAATATTTTATGATCTTTGAGGGACGGAAAGCTATTTACTTCATTACCTTGTATGGTGGATAATAGAGCCTCTTAAACATAGTGATGCTAAAAGGCCATAAAAAAATACTGAGCCAACAGTAAAAAATTTAACCTAAAAAGAAATTTTCTTTTATTATTACAGAAAGTACAAATCGAGTCAATTGTAGACACAGTAATTACTATCGCCATACTATTTGTACCTTAATTCGATGTAACATTGAATGGAACACGGTCTAGATGTTTTCATTGCAAATACTTTCCAAATTCTTCTTGGCAGTAATCCAAAATCTCTTGGAGATGACGTGATTTTTTTTTTTTTTTTTTTTTTTTTTGTTGAGGCACTTGCTTTTTTGGTTCTCATCGGAATGGTTCAATTCGGACTTTGTGGTCAGTTTATTCAACAACTTCATCTGAAAAAAAAAAAAATTTCTTGCACGTGATGTGTGGCAAGAATCACCGCCATGCTGAAGAATATCCCCAACTTCAAAGTCTGGCAAAAGACTAGAGCGTAGTGAGCTAACATAGATTTCGCATTCCATCAACTTTTACTAATTTTATTCTAGCATCGCTTTTGATGCAAGCCCATACCATTTCATATCCATCACCAAATTTTGCTGCCATTATGGTGTATCTTGAATTGTTTCATTCCGCCATTTTGGTCTTCTGACATAGTCACCTTATATTAAAATGGAACTCTCTATTTAACATTTATCACTAAAGATTATCTCATTCAGCTTACATCTATCTGTCTTTGTTCATATCTATCTCTAAATCTATTTCAGTCTGCTCATATCTATCTACCAATATTTATTTATATCTATCTATCTATCTATCTATATATATATATATATATATATATATATATATATATATAATATATATATATATATATATATATATATATCTTTTTTCATATCTATCTCTGTCTGTTCATATATATATATATATAATAAAAAGGCTTACACACTAATATTCCATGGTCATAATTTATTCCATTCCATATATATATATATATATATATATTAGGACCTTGGAACAAAAACATTGCAGTCGTGTTTCAACCCTTTATTTATTTTTTTTTATTTTTTTTTAAATAAGTATGTTTTTTGCTTTTGAAACCGAATTAATCGTTCACTCGACAGTAATTTACAATCGCCTGAGAAGATAAATCGTTATTTGTTGAAACACAATCTGAAATTGTGTAGCGATTTTTACATGTTTTTGTTGTAATATCTTAAAATAAATAATATTGTCCTACTTTGTATTGAGCCTCTCGTTTAAATTAAAGTGTATTCTATTCGTTCTTATCATAACTGGATATATATATATATATATATATATATATAATATATATATATATATATATATATATTTGTTCACATCTATTTATCTCATTCTGTTCATATTTATCTATTTCACTTTGTGTCTATTCCTATCTATCTCTGTCTATTTATATCAATCTCAGTTCATATCTATCTATATAT